>JANPWX010011742.1:0-15316 GCA_024734555.1 Trochalopteron elliotii
GCGCCAGTGCTTGGTAACCCTCACAGTGAAACAGGATTTCCTGGTGCTCAGAAGGAACCTCCTGTCTTGCATTGTTTGCCCATTGTCTCTTGTCCTGTCACTGGGCACCCCCGGAAAGAGCCTGGCCCTGTCCTGTTTGCACCCTCCCCTTGGGTTTTTGTGGAACTGTTGAAGAGATCCCCCTGAGCTTTCCCTCCAGGTTGAACAGTTCCTGCTCCTTCAGCTTTTTGTCACAGCAGAGATGCTTCCACCCCTTTACCATCTGTGTGACCCTTTGAGGGGCTGTTCCAGTGTGTCCAGGTCTCTCCTACCAGGCAGGCCAGAACTGGTCAGTCCTCCAGGCGTGACTTCTTCAGTGATGCTGAACAAGGGGCAAGGATTCACCCCTCCTTCGGCCTGCCAGGAACCCTTCTCCAGCTGCAGCCCAGGTCACCGTGAGCTGTTTGTGCAGCCACAGCACCTTCCTGGTTCACGTTCAACTCGGAGACCGCCAGGACAGCCGGGTTCTTTTCCGCAAAGCTGCTTTCCACCTGGGTGGCTTGCAGCACGTGCTGGTGCCTTGGGTTGTTCCTCCCGTGCTGCAGGACTTTGCGTCTCCCCTTGCTGAACTTCCTGAGGTTCCTGTCAGCCCACTTCTCCAGCTTCTCCAGGTTCCTTTGGAGCCCAGTACAGCCTTTGAGTGTCTCTGTTTTTGGGAAGCAATTCCTTCTAGATCCGCCTAATCTGTAAACTTGCTGAGGTCACACCCTGCTCCATCATTCAGATCATTCATGGAGCAGCACAAACCATCCAATGCACGTTCCACTCAAATCAGTTTCCAACACCGTGCCAGTAAGCATATGCCAGCAAAATCCTGCTCCAACACCTAGCTGTTCATATTGCAGTCCTCCACTTTTGAATAATTAAACTGTTGCACTGTTTTAAATTGTCTATGAGGTGAGTCAGGCATGCACAGTATACTCCCTGAATACATTTACATTAACAGACAGCCCATTAAGCCTGGGAGAATTGACAGTATTTCACTTTTGGTGATGTTCTTATGCCTATTGATGGTTTTCCACCTGGTGGTGAAAACATCACAAAAACAACCAAAAAAAGGCTTTGATTTACAAACCGCTTTTAATGATGAAGGGCAATATCTTGAGAAGAACTACATAAAAAAATAGTAATACCTTCAATTCTGTAGTTTCTACAGATTGTGTTTCCTTGCTTCCAATATTTGAAACTGGTAACTCTGGAATCTGGCTTTCCTGTGATGGATCATCTCTAATATCTCTGGTTCTCAATTTAGCAGGTTCTGTTTCTGCTATAACATCATTGCTATCTTCAAGGCTGAAATAAATAAAAACATACAGGACCATTAGTGTACCTGTAGAAAAAAAGCTATTTCTGCTTACAGACAGAGGAGGTTGCACAGAAAAACAATGCGATTTTGTTTTTCTATCCATGTTTCAGAGAATCTCACAAAGTTTTAGTAATATTTGCAGACTATGAGCTTTAAAACAACTTTTGTACTTTTGCACTGCAATTATAAGATGATGTTAAAATCTCATCTGATTATTCTAGCCTGATTGCTTTTAAGAAAATAAACTTTAACACAGACAACTGTACACAATGGTTTTTTCCTCTGATCTTTTATAACAATCTAGGTTGAATCCAAAGGCAAATAACTGTCTCTTCACATACTTGTAATGAACTATTTAAGAAAATGGAAGTTTCTGGGAATCTGTATAAAATAACAAACAATTACAATATAGCTAAATACAACAAATTATCACACAAAATTCTGAAGCAGCATTCACAGTATCATAATGAATTTTTAGATTTACCACTTTCACATGTAACAAATTTAATAAATCAGCATTCACTTTCTTTTTTGTAAAAGTATGCCCAAAACTGAACCCAAAGCCTTGCCTCTCACCAAATTCTGCAAAAATAAAATCTAAGGAACCTTCCTTTTCCACAAGAGTAATTTTACTACAGATAAAAATTCCAAGCATGTAGTAACTCAACTTAGCAACATTATCAAGCAGTGCTTCAAGAGAAATATTAGCAGTTAGGATAAACAATGGTCTTCCTAAACACTCTTAAAACATGAAATAACTTTTGGAAGTGACTTTAGTAATTATGCACATTTATTATGCAAGGGCAGCCCATTAGGGCAGAGAATATTTTGAGTATGTAAATCATGAATAGTTTACTAAACCCCAGGACAGTTCTCAGAAATCTGCACATTCTGTGGCAGTTAAATGGTGGTAATCATGAATAAATAAAACCAATATTAAAACTTTAAACTATTTTTTTGTTTCACCTAAGCTTTCCATTACAAACATTACCTGCATAAATTGGCACAACCTTCTCTTTCCATTTGGTTATTCGCTGGTGAACAGGACTCTGATCTCTCTTCTTCTGTTACAGCAGTCTCATTTTGTTTTCCTTCAGTAGCACAATCCATTTCTTCTCCACAGGTAGTATGATCATCACTGCTTGCATCATATATTACTTTTTTCCCTGATAATTAATTAAGAATTATATCAGTTTGGACATTCTGGGAAACATCTTAGAATTCCAGTAATCAAATCCTAGCTATAGTGAAGAAGACTTAATATAAAACTAAAAATCCTAGTAGGAAAAGTCTAAATATTAAGATTTAAGATAACTATTCTGATCTAAAACACAGTATGTTTAGATTTAGAATAAAAGCTAGTTTTAAAAGGCATTTTTCTACAACCTCCTATAAGGCAGCTCAGCAATATAAATCAAAGACCAAATTCTGACCGTTAAGTTTCCAATGACTTTATACAAAATTTCTATTTGAACATGAAAGTGAGCATTTTTGCCTCTTACTTTTATTAGAAGACTTCCCATCTTCAGCAGGTTTTGAAGGAACAGGCATTTCTTCTGGAATATTCTCTACTTCCTGTTCCAGATCATCTTTTCTCTTCTTCTTTCTCTTCTTTGTTGCTAATGCTGGCTCTAATGCAACCTGTTCTTCTGCCTGTTCAGAAATGCCCAAAGATTCCTCATTTTCTTTCTCAGCTGTCACACCATCTACTTCTGTTTCTGTGTCAGAAACTCCAGCTTCCTGAAGTTCATCTTGATCATTAGCAACTTCTGTGCTAGCAGCTTTTGCTATTGAGACAATATGGTTCTTGGTTAATAGACTGGTGGAGTACTAGGAGCAACAAACAGTAAATTCATTTCTACAAAAAGCATTTGTGTACTCATGTATCACTGCCAATACACTGCCAGATGTATGAGCAGGACTGGGGAATGTCAGTCACTGACCTGCCAGAAAAGCTTCAGTATAGATTAACTTCAGCATTTAACACAAAAAACATTCTGTATATGGGACAATACTTCACAAGGAGAAAGTCAATATGGAATGCAAAGCCAATTTAGTAAATGTTATTGTGCCTGTGCTTTTTTGCAGTTTATACAGTCACATTTGGATTCAGGGAAAAGAGACATCGCTAGTCCCATACAGAACTTTTGTATGTCTGCAGAAATAAGTGATGATGGTTACAGAATGTACACCGTGCAAAAGCAGTTTTTCATCCAGAAATGCATAACAGTTGATCATTCTGATTGCATAAGAAAGCTGAAATATTACCTAGCTAATAATTAACAAGTTAATTTTTGGTTTTAATGAGTTTCTAAAATTTTCCTCCCCTCTATTTTAAGGACATTTTGTCTTGACCCTGTATTTAACCACAAAGAATTTTTCCTTTCCCTTTTATTCGTCTTAAATGAACTTGTTTCCCTGTAATTAAGAAGTCCAAAATGCAAGAGAAGTAGAAAAGCATACTCACATTGCTTTACACGTGACATACTTTTAATCTCTAAGTGTAGAGACAAGATTTCTCTACATGGTTTTAAGTCCTAATACATGGGATATTTTACTTAATCAAATCCAAAACAAGGCTATAGAAAAGCAGCAACTATTTCAATTTTAAGAGATGTTGCTTCCTAGCCAGCACCCCTTTAAAAAGATGTTCACTTGTTTGTTTCACAATACCACTTACAAAAGACGAGTCCTTGTGGAACAAACAAGTGAACACTGCCACAGAATTAGCATGAAATGTATGAACTGGTATCAGTATAACTGTTTTTAATTAAAGCACACCTGTCAAAAGTCCTTTCCCAGGTGCTGAGGCAGTAAGACACAGTAGTGATCAACAGTAATTAAACATAATCTCTATTTTGAACAGACCAGGAAGACAAAACAACTTTCACATGATTCTCTGAAAAGAATCATACCCCTCAGACTCAGGAAGTTAAACTACTATTAAAGAAGAAACAGAACCCGCAAAACAAGAGGATTTTAAATGCAAGAAAACTTTGAACACAGAAGAGTTTGCCTAAAACATGATTTTGGCCCAAAAATTCTACAAGTGAATTCATCAGCAACTCATGGAGATACTTAACAACTGGTAAATTAGAATATCAGTGCTTCAGATTGTGGAAGAGCACCATTTTCACTGTGGTATCATGTTTTTGCTCTGTTACTAATTATTACCATCCTGTACATCAGTAAACTACACTTGAAAAAGTTACACTATGAAGCTAAGATCTTCTAGTCCTGTCCACAACAGGGAAGGAAAATGTGATGCCCTATGTGATTTTTCCTCTGCTAGCAACACATTACTGACCACTGCTCTGTAATGCCTTCTCAAGCACTCTTTTAAAGTACCTTTTGACTTCTTCTGTGGCTTTGGAGACTTTTTTTCTTTTGGCCTCTGGCTTTTAACAGTCTTTTGCTTCCTCTTTTCCTCATCTGCTAAGACCTTCTCAAGCAGCTGGGCAAAGAATTCAAAATCAAAGGGTCGTTTTTCTTCTATCAGATTAAATCAAAGAAATAGAACAGATTCCAAAGTTGATTATTTTTTCAAGTTTCATCTTTGTAAAATAACTAGTGATACATAACATAATATTAAAAGCAAAGGTTAAACACATTTAAACAGAGAGTTCTTGAAAGTATTTGCAGTATCATTTGAGCAGGGGCTGAAGTTGACATAAAGGTGACTGGATTATGGTAGTTTGGTTTTAAAAAACAATTACAAAACTAAGTAGTTCAGAAAACGTAAGAACTGACAAATACATAAACCGTACCATAGTATCAAAAACATGCTGCTTGTAGGACATATGTACCTCATTCAGCTAAGAAAGAAAGGCTTTAAGGAGTCTCAAAGCCTTTTAAATAACTGTGCTAGAAATTCCCATGAATAAGGATAATTATCTAATTATCTTCAACTGAATACAGAGAAGGAAGTTTATATTAAACTCATTCAGCAGACATCTAGGAAAGATAGAAAACAAACCTAAAAATCATTGTTGTTAACTACACTTGTTATGAAAACCTAAGATTCCACAGTTTCTGGATTCACCTATGAGCAAAAACTTCATTCTAAGTAATTCAAACAAGTGCAAAGCACAGAAATTACCACGCAGATAGATGGCTACCATTTAATGACTCATTGTAGGGTAAGGAATATTTACTTACTGAAAGCTTTGTCTATTCTCCAAGCATTAGCTTTTTCCTCACGTTTGAACTTGTTCTAAAAGCAAATGCACAGTTGTGTTTATCATTAAGCAAGAAATGCGACAATGTGTTGTACAAAATGGCAGCTCAAGGTAAGCCTTCAGTGCAACAAACCAACTAAAGTTGCTGAAATTTACATGCATATCCACAGAACACAAGTTTGTAATTAATTTTTAAATATAAAATCTGCTACCGTAGCTATCACTGGCTACGCTTTTTATTATTTTCTACACCTTTTCCTGACTTTTAATCTGAGCAAGGTTTGAAATATCAAAGACTTTCCCAACTGCGTACAACAAAAGACATAACAGAGAAGCCCCTCACCAAACAGCCCTTTGGGCATATCAGCATTCTTTAACTAAAACAAAGTGTGTTTAAGTATGCTACATTTACTAGATACATTCACTGAAACTCAACCAGCATTTTAATGTTTCAGATACTTAGAACCTCTTGAAACAAGTATCAGAAAACAAGCACTACTGTGGAGAAAATTCACATCAAAATTATCAACACTAGTGGAGGAAGCATGGGAATGCAAATAAGAAAAAGAAAAGTAAAACTAGATGATTAATTGTTTTATTGAGTGCTTTAATTTTTACCTTAATTTCTGCTCTGGCTCTGTGAGGAAACAGCCGCCCAATCAAGGAGAAGTCTGTTCCTACCATACTGATAGCTAAAAAGAACATGTCTGTTTCTAGAAGGAAAAGGCAAGAAAATATTACACAAACTTAAATATTTACTAAACCATTCTTCTTGCTATCAGAAATAAAAATGCCTTGCAAACTTCATATCATAAGATCAGTAACTTTGAGGTTGTCTACTGTAGCTGTAAGTCCAGGTGAGTATATATGGAGTCTGTTCATTATTTTACCTAGGTCCCTCTAATAACATTTTCTGAATGAACTACCAACAGAAAGAATTGTCTGATCTATTAGAAAACTACAGAATGTGAAGTGTGCTTTCTAAAGCTAGTAAATCTAAGCTAACCAACCCCAAATTGTCCATGTCCATTTTTATTATGAACATAAGCACAAACAGAAATCAGAAAAACATCATGTAAATCTACCGTCTCCATTATTAACAGGAAAAGAGTGCATTCCAAAGAGAGCACAGTGAATTCTGAAGCTAATTTCTTCCCCTATAGCTGTAAAAAGTAACTTCCAATTGTAAAAAGTCTTGCACAGTGTTGTATGCCTAGACATATTCACAGCAGGAATAAGGAAAAACCCAACCCACCCACTCATAAGAAAAGCTGTCCACTTGCACTGAAATCAGTCCACACAGAGATATCTTACACAATCTATTTCTGCCCATGCTGGGAGAACCTAGTTAAGTACCATAAAGAACACAAATCTTTGTAAACCAGAATCCAAAATTATGCTCTTGATAAAGCAGACTAGCATTTCATCAGCATCTGAACATCCATGGTAGAAAAAAAAGCAAAGGTAGCCTACATATTAAAAGGTACTCGATTTTTAAAAAAAATACAGTTTTCACAGTAAATACCACACAGCTCTGCCTGTTTTAAGGGTGGAGGGTTGAGATGAGATGACATGAGATGACATGTAAGTAGACCCATTTACTCCACCGGGGATGAAAACTGTCAAGTATAAAACATGACAGGTGAAAGGTGAAAACTAGGACTTTTCTGTAGACTCAAAACTTGAAACCAAAAATATACTTACCTTTATTTGACCATGGTTTTGTGTAAAAACTTTTCCTGAAGCTGGAATATGTAGTTGTAGAGCCACGTTCAAAGATGGGATCATTTTCTTCTACAACACACGGACCTTTTGTTCTTAGAACTTCCACAGTTAAGCTGGGAAAGAAAACACACAAGAAGACTCACTTCAAAATATTACTAAGAAAACACATAGTAGATCTTTATAAGACAGCTATTCAATTTTTTTTCACAAGTGAGCATTTCTACTGTGTAATTAATTTTAATAATTACACTAATATGTACACTAATGTGAGAATGCAGCAAGAAAACACTACCCTAATTCATCCTCTGTGAATTTGGTTTTTTCTGTTTTGTGACACATAATACAGACAGACATAATTAAGTACTTCTAAAAAAAAAAAAGACTTTTTAACATTTGAGAAATCTGTTTTGTAAAACCATGAGAACCTCTCAATATCCTTCTACAATACTTTGAAATTCTTTTACCAGGCTCTCTTTATCCTTAAACCTTGACCTACATCTTGTGTTTAATACCTTTGGGGAACTCAGAAATTTGATAATCTACTTTTTAAACATCATATTCTAAACAAAATTAATGAAAACACTGACAGAAGAACAAAGCAACAACAGGCAAGATGCAAAGCTGGAGCAAATTGTACTTATAACCAAATAACAGTAAGCAGATACATGTTACCTGTGAGAAGCAAAAAAATTCAGCTAACAGAAGACATTTGAAAGTTTGACAAATCTTCAGTGTTCATTCACAGCAATAAAATATGTCATCTTCCACTCTAACTCCTTCCCCAAAAACACTGCTCATAAAGTATGCCACCACAAAGATGCAGATTACTGCTGCTTTCATTTTGCCACATCCTTGCACTGTTTCCTAAGTCAGTGCAGTTCAACTCTCAACCATAAATACACCCATACTCGTCCCATTGCAAAGCAGTCCTCTATTTACAAACTGAGCTGCAATGCAGTACTGTCCATGAGTCAGGCACAGAATCTGTCACCTTTCTTCATCCAGAATGATTGAACCATCTTCTGCTACTTTCACACGAGGAACAAGAAGTGGGCCATCCTGACTTTCTTCCCCATTTTCTTCTTCTTCCTCTTCCTCTTCTTCATGATCAGGAGTACTTTTCTCTTCCTGTCTACAATTTTTAAGATAGCAAACAAAAATACTGTTAAGTGTTTTGAACTGCTGCTGAGTATGTCAGACATTCACCAGTTTGATGAACCACCTTCCAATGCAACATATCAAGGAATCAGTCAATATGTGAAGTTTGAAACCTGCTTTTCATTCTACTGTAAAATGGAAATATGCAAAATTTAACACTGAAAGCAACATGTTCTTCAACCACCCTACCTGCCCAAATCACAATTTTTATAAATTAGGCTGTGATATTGAAACGGCTAAAAAAAATACCTTACACTGTTAGTATTATCAC
Organism: Trochalopteron elliotii; assembly: GCA_024734555.1. Lineage (NCBI taxonomy): Eukaryota > Metazoa > Chordata > Aves > Passeriformes > Leiothrichidae > Trochalopteron > Trochalopteron elliotii. Next base: position 8,678 of record JANPWX010011742.1, read on the forward strand.
AGAAATGCAGGTTTTTTCACACCAGAAAACTTGACTATACTTCCCCATCGAGACTTACTCTTTCATTTGACTCAGTGCAGAACTTTTTTCTGTTCTCTTTTCTTCTACCAGTGAAGACCTAGAATGTCATAAAAAGCTAGAGATGATTGTTTGTATAGATACATTTATGCTTTCTTCCACGTAACTGGCTTTTAATGGACAATGGACAAAGAAATGCAAAGCTTTTTTCAACAAGGACAAAAAGACATATTTCAAGCATAAATCCATTGTAAGGATACTAGAGCATCTTGCTTTTTACCTCCTTAGGGACTATTCAGTGTAAAAGAAAAAATAAGAGAAGTGATAAAATAAAACACACAAGCACACAACCATTAACAAGCAGGTGATAACAGACAACACCAGAAAACTCATCTACTACTGAAAGAACAGGACTTGGATAATTGTACTTCTATTCATGTGATTGCTTTTGGTAGCTGCAGAAAAAAGGCCCTGCTCTGCTGTCTGTGGCAGTCTGTGCAGCCAGCTGCATTAGTGTTCCCTGTATGCACCTCAGCCTTGCTACTGGTGAAACATGTCAGTGGAGCAGCAGCAGCTACATTCATCCACATGGAATGTAAAGATCTCAAGGGTCTTGCAGTGCATTTTGCACTTCAGCACCTAGAAGGAGAAACACTTAAGCTTCCTGAATCCACTGGATCTGGTGGGCAATTGCAACATCTCTACCAGCCAAAACTAAAAATTTCACAGCAGGCAGTTGGGGAAAAAAATCTACTATCCTGTATTTCTACAGAGATGAATCAACACTAGGGACAGATTCGTGTTTGTGTATTTCAACAAGTATACTAAGCTCCATTCTCACTTCTGTACTGGAATTAAGCAGACGTGAAAACTAGAAGCTGGTCTAGAAGCTTTTGTTACCACTGCAACAGTACTTTATCTGTGCTAATACTCCATATTTAAGTATTACAGAGGTTGAAGAGTAATTTAACCTAAGAAGAGAGAAAAGAAGTCATACTTACTTCATAGGATTGTTTTCTGGCAGATAGTATATTAAGTCTCTCATGGTCATTTTAGAACGATCTGGTGGAGAACGCCCTTCGATTACCGGAGGCCTGTGTTTCAACTTCTTCCATATAAACCAAAATGAAACAAAAGAAAACAAAAAACATTTAGATTCACCCTAAAAGTATTTTATATTTCACAAATTATTATTACTTTTGTTTGTTTACAAAGTACCCCATTCATGGAATTTTGTTGTTCACACACACACATACCACTCCCAAGAACCAAAGCAAGATTATCTTAAAAATGTCCCTTTCTCAGATAGGGCATTACAGACCCTTAAGCCACTGACCCTTTCAAAAGCATTCAATACCTGGCACAAATTAATTGAAACTTATTCAAAATTACAGAACTCTGACAATGATAAACCTGAAAAAATATGAGACATCCCAAATCCAAGCTTCTTGCAGCACACTTCCCTGCTGTATTACAAACTGTGAAACATTCAAAATTGGAATGTTGACTATAAAATAAAACCAGGTCATGTGAAAACAACTTGTGGTCTAATCAAATAGGCAATTCCTTGTAAAATCTCTATTATTAGGGAACAAAGTGCTACTACTGCTTATAAACAGAATAAAAACATAGAATTAGGAGGTATGAAAGACTACTACTAGCAGTAAGCAGCTGACAATCATCAGAAAACACTACAATGAGATAATGCATGCAGGGTGAATCACATCTTGCCCGTCACAGATAAGCACTGCTCAACACAGAGGCCTTACCATCCGCTCTTTCTTCAGCTCTTCCTTAAGCATTTCTCTTAATTTCCGAGCTTTGAGGATCCTTTCACGGTCAGAACACGTTCGTTTGATTTTCTCAGGAGAAGATTTCACAGGTTGCTTTTCCTCCTCCTGGGTGTGTGATCTTTCCTGTGTTGGTCTCTCCTTGAGAGGAGAGGCTACATTCTTCTGTAAGCTATCATCACCTTTTGGAGTAGCTACACCAATAGTCTGCTCTTTGTTCATGGATTTTTTTAGTGGTGAAAATTGTGGCACTTGTGGCACAGGTGTTTTCTTCTCAGGAAGCATGGGAGACTTTACAGAGCTTTCAACATTACTCTTTTCTGATGCGGCGGGATCCTTCTGAAGTGAAGCACTGCCATCAGAAGCCTGTGATGTTCGTCTCTGCGGTTTTGGTGCAGAACGCTGAGCGGACAATGGTCCAGCTCTGGGTTTGACAAGATTTGGCATGGTAGAGATACGTTTTCTTCTCTGTGTAAGCACCTCTGCAGGTTTACTAGCTTCACCAGTGGCACTTGCATTATCCGACTTGTCATCGCTGGAAAATTTAAGAGAGTATTCTGAAGTTCTTTACAGTAATACATTTGTTACTCTTGCTTTCAAGATGTGTTTATCAGCCAATCAGTATAAACAACCGGCTACAGGAGAGTAGTTATACACAAGAAGCCACGCTAGGACCAACCTGTAGCTGGTACTTCCTCAAAAAATAATCAGCTCTAAGACCTGGCATATTATTTTCTAATACTAATCACTGGTCAACAAGCTTGCAACACTAACACGTTACCACACCCCACTTATTTTTTTGGAAGGCTCTGTCAGTTGAAAATACCAGTACCACAAAGCTTTATAAAAAATTACCCACAAAACACAGCTGACATATTAAAAACACTTTAACAAAGCTGTATATAACAGTGGTTTGATGACTTTTAATACAATAAAAGTGAGCATTCCTCTTACGTATTTACAAGCAGGTGTTAATAAACTGTGACTTCCAGAAAAACTTCAGCAGTCAGTCATACTGCTGATCACACTTAACACATCAATAACTCTTAAATTTCCCTGGAAAACTTTACATGTAAGTATTTTTCTATCACTTACACAGAAATAATTTTCAAAGTGCAAGAAAAATCACCAACCATTACGATCACCACAGTTCTGCTGACTCCATCAATATTCAGCTTCCTGGCTGTTGCTCACAATAAGAGTGCAGTATAATTATAACTAAGTCATAAAGAGAGGTTTTTTAATTTTATGTTGCAACTATGGCTTGTTTCTGTACATTAGTACAACCACACCCATGGTTCACTTACACATTTTTTAAAATGGTGAGAAGAAAATGCTTTCCAAGAAATATTAAAAAAAGCATAAACATACAGTGAAACTTTTCAAAATTCTCACCAGCTACTGTCTGTGATTCAGGCAAATGCTACAGATGATGTGTTTGCATTTAGCAGCCTCTGTTAAATGGCTGAATCAATTTGTCCCACACTGTGAGTTCATACACATTTTTAGTGTATTTAGAACACCCCTGGGCAAAGAGTTTAGAGGGCTTATTACATGGTGCCTGTTTATGTGTTTAGAACGAGAACCCCTGCAAGTTTCACTCAACACCCACTGTTCTTTGTACAGCACGAGACAATGGAAAGTAATTCTTCATTCACCTTTTCCATACCACCTGTGTTATGTGGAATTTTCAATCAGAGTGCAACACTGGATTTCTGAATGGTTTAATACAACTTAACAGAAAGTGCATTAAAAAATTAGAATTCTCTTACACTTATAAAATTTTCACCTTCCTGATAATTAACAAGACTTATTCAGTATATAGAAAACAAAACAATAAAGTGACTGATGCTACAGACACAGACTTGAGCAGCTGTGAGTGAAGAGATCAGGGTCTGCCCCTCCACTTCCCCTCATGAAGAAGTTGTAGACTGCAATGAGGTCTCCCCTCAGTCTCCTCCAGACTGAACAGACCAAGTGACCTCAGCCACTCCTCACACAGCTTCAGCTCAAGGCCCTTCACCATCTTTGCTGCTCTCCTTTGGATGTCTCTAACAGGTTAATGTCTGTCTTACACTGTGGTACTCAAAACTGCCCCCAGCACTCGAGCTGAGGCCGCCCCAGTGCAGAGCAGAGCAGGACAATCCCCTCCCTTGCCCAGCAGTGATGCTGTGCCTGATGCACCCCAGGACACAGGTGGCCCTCCTGGCTGCCAGTGCACTGCTGACTCATCTTCAGCTTGCCACCAACCAGGACCCCCAGGTCATTTTCCTCCAGTCTCTTGTTCTTCAGCCTGTCCATACACCCAGACCTGCCCCACCTCAGGTGCAGAATCTGGCACTTTCTCTTTCTGAACTTCATATGCCTGGTGTTTGCCCACTCCTCTAATTTGTTGAGGTCTCTCTGCAGGGTCTTCCTGTCCTCGAGGGAGTCAACAGGTTCTCCCATTTTGTATCACCTGCAAACTTACTTAATATACCTTCGAATCCTGTGTCCAGGTCGTTTATTAAAATGTTGAAGAGCACAGGGCTGAGGATGGAGCCCTGTGGAACCCCACCAGTGACAGGTCTCCAGTCAGATGTCACCCCATTCACTGTAACCCTTTGTGCCATGTGTTCATTCAGGTGTGTGCCAGATGTTCTGTCCAGAAGGAAGGATACTGTGAGAGTCAGTCTCAAAAGTTTTACTGAAATCCAAAAAGATTACATGAACTGGCTTCCCTTGGTCAGCTAAGTGGGCTACCCTGTCAGAAGGTTATATGGCAAAGGCCTGTTTTTAGGCCATGAGAATAGAGCAGAGTGCCGTTCAGAGTTGCACCGATACCTACTTTTTAAATTTAAAATTTTATCACACTGATGCACCCGATAGATTACAAACACAAAAGTCTGCAACAAATCTGCTGAAACAGCAACAGTTACACCTAAATGAAAAATAGTAAAAATTTCTTCATTTAAAAAAAAATCAGATAGCAAAAGATCCAGTAAGGTGATCCCTGTAACATAAAAATTTCATAAATACAACTTGAAGGAATGACATCCTTGAAGCACAATCCAAAACAAGTAAACACATAAGATACAAGTTGAATAAAAAGCAGCATGGGTTTTCTAAAGATATGCCATGCTAACTATTCTGATACCTGAATTTCCAGCCACTGAAACTGAAGGCTCTAACAGCTGTTTCATCAGATTGTCATAAGGGACAAGCTTCAACTAAAAGAACAGAGGTACATATGAAAGACTCAAACCCAACTGTACAAAAGAAGTGTGAATGTTGTTCTGAAGAACAATTATCAGACTGAGGAAATGGCCCGAAACACTAATCTGTACTGCCTTTGGTGGGGACAGAGTTAACTCCCTTCACAGCAGCTCACATGGCGCTGTTTCAGATTTGTGACACAACAGTGCTGATGGCACACCCACGTTTTCAGGTAATGCTGAGCAATGATTATGCAGCGTCAGGGTCTTTTCCCAAACTGCCCCATGCCTGACCACACTGGGGATGGGCAAGAAGCTGGGAGGGAACGCAGCCAGGACAGCTGATCTCAAATGACTGAAGGGATATCCCACTCCATCTGGCATCATGCTCCTCAGTAAAAGCTGGGGGAAGAAGAAAGAAAGGAGGACACTGGACTCAAGGCGTTTGTCTTCCCAACTGTTTTGAGAGATGGATCCCTTTTTTCCTAGAGACAGTAAAACTGTGCGCAGTGGTGGATGAATTCCTAGTTTTGCTTTGCATATGTGCACAGCTATTTCTTTACCTATTGAACTCTATCTTGATGCACCTTTTCTTGCGCTTCTGCCATTTTGATTTCCTGCCCATTCCCATGAGGCTGGTAGGGGCAGGGTTGTGGAGGAGCAAGCAATAAACCGCATGGGGTTTAGCAACCAGCCAGGCTTAACACACAACAGGGAGGTCCACAGGGAGGATCAGTCCTAAAGCCAACTTTACCATGTGCTTCCATCATAATAAAAAGCACTTAAAAAACAGAATATGCAAAAAACCCTGCAAAAAGACAGGAAGTCCTCCCTTACCAATGCATGAAGAAATTAACACAAAAGAGAAAATGCTGCAGGAATGCAAAATCAAGCTCATCTGGCTACAGAGCACAAAGAATTGCTGCACACAGCAAACCAGGACTCCTGGCTGCTGTGAAGCCAGAAAAAAAACGAGTATCAGACCACACTGGGCCATTCTTTTGCAGTCTTAACTTACAGAATCACAGAGTCAATTGGGTTGGAAAGCACCTCGAGACCGTCGAGTCCAACCTATGACCCAACACCACCCTGTCAACCAGAAAATGTCACTAAATGTCACGTCCAGTCTTTCCCTAAACATCTCCAAGGACGGTGACCCCACCACCTCCCTGAGGAGCCCATTCCAACATTATTCCAAGCTGCACAATGGCAGTGAAGAAACGCAGATTCAGCTTAGGTTGCGAACGTGTCGAGCACCCAGAAGTCCTTGTCTGACAAGCCCGGACGCGCAGTCACCGGGCACCGACCGCACGCTTCCTTCACGAGGTCTGCAGGACGAGGCAGTCTCCAGTCACAGCACTGATAACCAGACGGTGACAGGCCAAGACAACCAGCGCTGCAGAAAACCACCGCTACCTCCCGGGATCCGCCGGGTCCCGCCCTGCACAGGTCCGTCCTGCTCCCGGGGATCCGCGGCCCCATGCCGCTGGCGGCCCGACATTGCCCTGCCAGGGTGAGCTCGGCGGGACTCACCTCTCTGCGCACCGCGCGTCCGCCGATCCCGCCGCCGTCCCTCCTCTATCCGCCGCCGGGGCGTCCGAACCTGGGGGTTCCGGCGGCTCCGGGTCCAACCGGCC
>JANPWX010011742.1:20315-56316 GCA_024734555.1 Trochalopteron elliotii
CGGCGCGTGCGCGGCGGGCGCGCGGCCATGGCGGACGCGGTGCTGTTCCGGCGCGGCACCGGGCAGGTGGGAACGGCGGGGCGGGCCGGGAGCGGGGCCGGGAGTGGCGACTCGCGATGGCGCTAAAGGGTGTGTGGCATCCCCAGAGCGACGACTCGGACATCTGGGACGACACGGCCCTCATCAAGGCGTACGACAAGGCGGTGGCCTCTTTCAAGGTAAGAGGTCGGAGCGGCCGTGGCTGGATCCTGGGGCTGAGGCCGCTGGATTGGCATTTATTGGTTTCTCCTTTCTCTTCCCTAAGAACGCCTTAAAGAATGGAGAGTGCTCGGAGCCTTTAGACAAGCAGGAACAGCGCCTGACGATAAAGAGAAAAAACCATATAAAGAACAGAAATAGGAACAAGAGTAATACAGCGCCTTTGAAACAGGTCGTCTCACTCGTAAATGCCAGCGGTGCGCCTACTGCGTGCTGTACTTCTCTACTCCGAAGTAGCTGCTTCATTACTTTGAGAGTAACATTTTGGGGTGGTGGTGTGGAGTGATAACGTTATAAACTTTTTCTTTAGGTGACATATAGGAATTAGAGTAAATACAAAGGAGACACTGTGGGTTGGATCCATCTTTCAGGACAAAAAGTAGTTCAGGAAAAGGCACCTTCTGTCCAGCCGTTGGTGTAGGTATTTACACGCTTCTCTTGCTTCTGTTGCAGTGGAAGGTTGGTGACAGCTGCAGTGCTGTTTGGTCTGAGGATGGTAATTTGTATCCGGCAAGGATTGCCTCCATCAACCAGAAGAGAGGCACGTGTGTGGTCACTTACACGGGATATGGAAATCAGGAGGAGCAGAACCTGTCTGATCTACTTCCTCCAGCCAGCGATGAAACAGTAAATGAGATGGGGCATTCTGGGGAGGTGAGAGACTTTTTCATTCTTCTCTAAAGAAATGGGAAAGCAGGAGAATCAGCTTATTTTAGTATATTTGGTGGCGCTGCTGGTGTTCAGAGTGAGAAGTGATGTGCAATTCTGTTGTAAATAGACACAAACTGATGGAGGGAGTGAAAGCATCCCTTTACTTCTTGAACTAAGCATGGAAGAAAGGAAGGGGACAACAAGAAACTCACCAGTGAAAGAACACATAGCTAAAATGGTGAGCAGATAAAGTTATTCCTGAGTCAGACTGGGAGAGCTAAAGAGAGGGAACAATGTGAATGGGACTTACCAAGCTTTTTCACACTAAAATTGCTCGTTGCAAATTCTTGTTTAGTTCATTTCATGAAAATGTCTTTGTGTTCTAGAATGAAAATGAGACTCCATATTCAACAGATGAAAGTGAAAAATCTTCCCAGTCATCTCGAAACAAAAACAACTATACAAAAGCAAGATTTTCCCCTCAAAACTTGGGATTTCCCACACCACCACCGCCAGTCCCAGGCCTAGGAAAGGTAAGCTCAACCTTAATGGAAATAATTTATGTATGATTGTTAAGCGTGATATTGTTGTAAATTCTGAGACAATATGATGATATTTATCATTGTCTAGAATTCAATTAGCAGCATTTTGAGAAGGGGTGTACAGATATGCATGTCAATATCTGTTGGTGTGCCATTTTATAATAATCTGGCACAGTATAGTCCTTCTGCAGTGCTGTTGTCTAGTGATGAAAACCTTCCAGTCCTTAGCTAACTCTTCCTTTCCAATTACCTTTTATCTTAAAAGAGGGATATTGTTCCCTGGATTCTGGTGGTGTGATAGTGCTGTTGATGTTTTAAGATTTTGCTTTTTCTAGCCAATTGGTCTACTTCACTTCACAGGACATTGGAGGGGTTAAAAGTTATGTCCACATGTCACAGAGCTTCTCAGCTATAGCGGCTCTCTTGAATTAGGAGTGAATGGGGTGTTGATACACCCTTCAGTTTTCCCATTGTGTAGGAGTCTAAGTAATAGTGCAGTTGTTTTCTAAAACACAGCATTTTGTTTTCTAAATATTACTGGTTTTGTGAAAGATTCCTTTATAAGGTTTTATTTTCTGTTCTTTTGTATCAGTTGATTTGTACTTAGATCTTTCTTCAAGGACATTCACTCACATAATGTGATTTAGTCAACTTTTGCCCCATCCACACAGGAGCAGAGAAATTATCTGTTTGCCTGTGTGACTATTTGATTTGTTTCTTCCTGTTGATTTCCACTTAGGAAAACTGAAAAATTATTGTGTTAATCAGAGGTGTATTTCAGTAGTGTTTACCTCAGTGACATGAGTAATCTTAAGTTGCACTTCTCAAGTTATGGAATGTGCCTCAGAAAAAGCTACTGTCTGTATTTTCATGAAATGGCTGGGGTATGTTATCTGTTTTTTAAAGTATGTGAATTGTTTCACATAATTCTCTTAAGTCAAATCCTAATACCTCAAATTCCCTTTTAATTTGTACTGTTCAACTTTTTTTTCTCATGTAGTCTGGATCAAAGTTCAAGGTACCTCCATCGTTTTTATCTTGCTGGCCCCCACCCTTCCCAGCAGGACCACCAGTAAGTGACAGAAGAATGGGGAAGATGAGTATTGGTATCCTCAGGTTTTCTCACTGAATGTGCTCACTGCCTGTGTTTTCAGAACACATTTGTTGTGTTTCCCTGTATTTTTTACGTGTTCGTTAACACATTCAGTTGCAAATATTATAATAATCTGGTGTACAAGGTCTGATTTGCACTCATTTCTGTGACAGTGGTAAGAACAGGGCATAAATTATTTGAAGAAACTACACTTTATATTAACAGCATTTCGCTGAAGAAGATAGTATTTTCTGCTAGTAACACTTTTGTGTACAGTTAAGCTTGGGGAGTCTCGTTTTTCCTAGGCTTTGGAAATTACATGTGTTTATGTAATAAAACATCATCTTTGACTCCTTTTCAGAGAACAAACTGAGGATATGTTCCTATTTCTAAGTTTCATGTTTTAATCTTTTAGAATTAGCTGCTCTCTAATCTGGGAAACCATTGAAACACAGACATTTCCTTTGTGATTTCTTAGCTGATTCCTCCTCCCCCACCCATGAGGCCAGACACTGCTGAGGACGACGAAGCATTGGGGAGCATGCTGATAGCCTGGTACATGAGTGGTTACCACACTGGATATTACCTGGTATGTGCTGCTGCGGTTTTGAAGTGTCGTGGTAATTTTGCACTGCTGTTGGTGCTCCTCTTTGCAGCAACAAGCCATACGGGGGGGCTGCTTCTTAGGTGTCTTATTCTAATTTACAGTCACTACATTTAAGGGTGTTTTGTATTGTATAAACATTGTCATGGAGTAGAGTTCACGTGAGCCAGCATATATAATATCTTTATATATATTTATGTATATATTTAGTTGATGTTTTAGTACTTTGTTTGACTGTCAGGCACTTTTATAGCCACTGTTTACAGCCATTCTAAAATAACGAATTCTGTCTTTGTAGACATAATTGTGGATTTACTTTCAACTGAACAAGAAGTATATATTTGAAATTATTTTGTATAGCCTCTAATTACAAAGAAGCCATGTAGTTTGGCTTTTATTGTTTTTAAACTGCCCATTCTGATTTCCAGAGAAAGCTAAAAACTGTTTGTGATTTGTACAGGACTGAAAAAGATTATCCAGAAATGTTTTTGTTCTGCAACTAAAGCTTTTATCTGCATATTGGCAAATGGAGATTTTACTAAATTGTATCCCATAGGGTTTAAAACAAAGCCGAATGGAAGCAGCGCTGGAGAGACAAACACACGGAAAGTAACCAAATATCCACCATCGTTCTGAAGGACTGTAAGTAGTGCAGCTTTGTGGTAAATGAAGATACAGTCAAGTTTTGAACTCCCTTCAAAAACCTCTTGGCTTTGGAACTTCTATCCATCCTCGTTGCTCTGTAAAGACTACTTCTGCCAGTAGTAATCCCTGCTTTGCTGAGAGATGTGGAATTTTATTTTTGTGGCTAGAATGAAGGAAAGTATTCATTCCTCTGGTAAGAGTTTTAACTACAGCATCTGTGTACATCAGGATTAACAGTGCAGCTTATTTGAATTATTAATGGTTCATGGTGAGCTGTTTTAGGAACAAAAGGGTGTAAGTGAAATGCAGTTTTTTCATCTGTGTTTCCTTACACAGATGGAATGGTAGGTTGTAGCTAAACTTTCTTTCCAGGACAAATTCAATTTGGTAATGTTGAGCAGTTCAGTTCTCAGTACTTCAGTACCCATGCTTTTATTTGAAATGCTTTGTCCAGAATTCTCCACCGTATTTTTCACTTCCTGATAAAACAAAACTATATTCTCCTGGGGAATAATTTTCTGATTTTCTGTGACAACATGTAATTTCTGTGCAATTGAGTAATTCTTCATATGTTTAAAACCGAAAAGCTCTTTTATGCTAATTTTTGCTTTTTTAAAGCCAGGTACAAATTTTTGCCACTGAGAGGTGTATATCACTTATGCATTGGTGGTTGATGGTGAAGAACTGAATTTTATCAAGACAATTAGCCATAACATTTTCTTAACACTGAGCTGTCCTTGCTAATAAATAAATAACTTCAGACTAGTAATTAAATCTGCATTGAAATGAGCTATTTCTTAAAGACCTCTAGTCAAATGTATTTCAAAAGCACTGCAGCAACAAAATACTTTTTACTTCCCTGGGGCAATTTCTAGTCTTCTTACCACATGATAGATTTACCGTGTGATAGATTTCTTGTTTCTTACCACATGATAGATTTCACTTATCTCTCAACATGTCTTGCATTTCTCAGACTTTCTTGTCTGAATGGCAGCACCAGAATGATTAATCATGGTATCATCTTTTAGGAGAGAGTTATGGCAGCAATGTGTGTTAGACAGTGGCCACTGGTGGCACTGACATGGAAAACAGTGTACTGTCATAGTAGGAGGGACATCTTACCGGTCTAATCAGAATCATGAAATATGACAGCTGGTTTCAGGAAGGCTATTGTCTTGTTTCAAATGTGTGAATAAAGTTCTACTTTTTAAACTTTGAGTTTAGGGATGTAATTTGTTTTGGGGTAGTTTTTATTTTGAGCTTCCATAGGCATCTCTTGGTTGAAATGGCTGAAATACAGCAGAAAGCCTTGATATGTTGCCTTTTTCTGATTACCATTACTGAAAGCAAATTAGGGAAAGCCTGTAGAAAGGTAAGTACGAACACAGGTTTCAGCCCTTACAATGTAGGCCTGAATTTTACTCTTAATAGAGGCTGTAGCTACAAAACTAGGCAGTAATTTAGTTAATGCCAGTGGTTTGCTTTTCAGGGAAATAGAGGTGTGAACTTTACTGCATTCACTTCCTTTTCCTACTGTGGTCATGTGTCAAAAGATCAGTTTTCCCGCAAGCAGTTGAGCAATAAAAGACTTACTCATAACTTACCTAAGTCACTTTGAAGGCTTTTTTTTTTCCAATTGCTTCTAAATCATCTTTTGAGATTGCTGAAGAGGCAGAACTGCCCTCATCTTCAATTAGTTGTGTTGGTGTCTGGCATTGTTATAAAAAGTGGCCTTCATCAGTTTTTAACACTAGTAAAATCTAGCATACAACAATTTTACTGCAGTTCTGACTTCAGTAAAGTGGTTTATGTTTTAAACAAATGATTCTTGTAACTGATTTAATTGCAAGCAAAACAACTGAATAGAATATTAATAAAAGGGTGTACAAGAAAGAGGCAAATGATTCACACATGAATGCTCACCACACTGAGAACTCTCAACAACAGCTGACCACTGCCAGGATATGTGACCTGGAAAGGTCCCTTCTCCCATCCCCATCCAAGATGTGAAGTGGTATAGAATAATCTGGAACTTCTAGTCATGCCCTCTCCTGGCTGCTGGAGAAATTAACCCTATCCTGGCTGGAACCAGGACAGTGTTTATTTGCAATGGAGGTGTGTAGTTAATAATACAAGAACACAAGGAAAAAAAACCCCAAGCCCTAACACTTTCAAACTTTTCTAGGCTTGAAAAATTGGTGAAAGGGGCAAAACCCATTGCTAAGGTAATTTTAAACTCCTACACTAGGGATCCTTCGTCATGATTTTAAGGGCCTGTGTTTCTATTGTATAATAGTATACCCCCTTTGCTATTATCACGGGACCAGAGAATCAAGAAATAGTGATGAAATCCACCATTGCTGCTGCTCTGGCTGTGATCTAATGTGTGAATATGCAGATAATGGCACTTTTTTTAAAGCAGACACATTATCAAGTATTCTAAAGAAATTTCTCTAACACAGTGATTTGCTAACAGAGCTTTCCAAGCTTCTGGAAACGTCCATAGTTTGCTACTTGCACTGCAAAATCAAACAGGCATCAATAAAGATTTAAAAGATGCTCCAGTGCTATATGAAACATGAACAAATAAACAGTGAAGCTGAGGTATGGTACATTAAAAATAATTTTGTTGCTCCTAGGTTGAAAAAAATAGTAGAACTTTGTACACATTTGAGCATTGTGATACTCAGACTAAGGAGACTGATAAAGGATACTCTAGCAGGCATATCAATGCCTAGTAGAATAAGATACTGGTGTGTTTACAGGTGTTCAAATACCACTCTTACAGAACAAAGCAAATGAAACACCCACTTGGGCAGCCACTGGAGGTCAGACATCAGATCAGCTCTGCAGAGATTGAGATACCAAGCATAACAATCTCTTTCAGGCCTGAGTACCATCACATGAGCTTTCCAGCCTTGCCTTATGGTCACCCTGCTTACAAGATGTGACTTCTGTAATTAAGTCACTATATATACTGAAATGTATGTCAAAAGTAAAGGCAGATGGACAGACTTTTTTTTGTTTACAGAAAAAAAAAACCATTTTCCCTGGCCTATGTATAATATGGTAGTTTTAAGACTCTACTAGAAAATAATTATATTCAAAAACATTTTGGAAATACAGAGTTTGAACAGCTGTGACGTATAAGCTAATATAACTAGCATCAAAGTTATGAAGTTCTGTTTTAAGTCAGTCTATTTTCCCACTGCTTAATTTTCTTGTAACTTCCATTGCTTTGTAGAAGGGGAACTAAGGCATTTCAATAGAGGTGTCAGCAAAGCGTAGTATGTAAGCATGCTGAATACATTTTGAAAAGCAAGAGGTATTTTGGGCTGTGTATAGAACAAACAGGAAGAAATAATACCCATTAAAATGACAATTTGCAATTGTTGTATACGAACAGAAGATTAATTTATCCTAAAGCAGCGTCTTCTGTACTCAGACTCTTTACTTCATTTGAAATTCTCTCCTTTAAACTCATCTACTTGTAACAGGCTGTCATCCTGCAGTCACAGGATAAATGGGAAGCATCTGAGGTACAGCAGTGTAGACACTTTGGCTGCAGACTTTATTCTTTTACCCTGCAGGAAGGATGAGCTCATTCAGGTTAAGAAAAACAACTGAATTTTGTGCTGCAGGGAGAAGTTGACCTTTCCTGTTGAAGATTAAACAACCATATATTTCCTGAATATTGTGGCAAGAGGTGACAGCAGCAGATCCAAGTAAAAAAAATCCATTAAAATTTAGATTCTGGGCAATAGGTTACTATGTGCTTTCCTTTCCCAGGTTTGGCCCTGCTATTGGTGTTCATTCTGTAATTCAATAGCTTACAAAGGTCATCAACAGAAAAAGCAAACTACATCTCCAGAGAGGGTGTGAGAGGTCTGATGAGTACTCTAAGAGATACAAGGAATTTTCCATTGACAAACTCAAGGCACCCACAGGGAGGGGGGACAAGGCAGAAATAAAGGGTAATCCTCCCTTCTCAAAATGTAATAATTTTCAAATGATTACTTGCCCTATTCCCTGTAAACCTGTTTTTTGCAGGAGGACAGTGTTTGGCTTTCAGAGTTGCTGAACACCTTATGTTAGTTGAGGACAGCCATTCATCTCATTCGACTCATCCCCCTCAGAAGGACCTGAACACACACCCTTCATCACAACTGCTTTGTGAGACCTAATTCAATGTTACTCTCCTAGTAACACCAAACAAATAAGTGTCTAGATAAATGCTTTCTCCTTTCTAAAAACATACCCTCCTTGCCACTCTTTGCTCTGGCTTTCACCTCAGTGCTAGGGCAACTTCATTTCAGTTTCCTTGTGACAACTTTCACAAAAGCCATTCTCATTTTTCAGCTACATTACTCTCCTAATGGAAAGCCAAGATTCTAGCTAGGCACCAGGACTATACTGAACATCTCTCCCACCTGCATTTGAAAGTGGATCTTTTACTTGTCCTGTGTTTATATAGCTAACCAGCTCAGTTCAAGCTTACATAAAACATATGAAGCTTATGGGCTTCTGCAAGCCAAGTTTTTTGAAAGAATCTCCATCCTCAAAGATGCTCAAGATGAGATCACCTTTGCAATCAAAGATACTTTATTAGTTAGGAAAGCATTGGCCTGTTACCACATTCTCCAAAGCAGGGACAGAAGTGAATTGTCAGCATCTTGGGCTTACTGGAAAACAAAATCTGGGGCTGAGAGTGGATCCAGCCACACCTGCACTCCTTTCTTAGAAGCAGTTTAGAAGGTAAGTGGGTCCTTTCTGCACTTCATGTCTCAGTGGGAGGGTCTCCCTAATAAACTTCATCTGAAGCTCCCATTCTGCCCATGACAGCATCATTTAAAAAACCAAAGCTTTTTCAACAAAAAAACCAAAAGGCTTAAAATTTACAGCAAATGAAGTGGGTATAATAAAATCAGGCTGGGTAAAAAAAATAAAATGTCTGAGAATAGCTAAACTAATTTAAACCTTCCAGACAGCAGGAACAAAAGCCAGTGAAGAGACCTACCTGGCAGAGCCATCCATTAACCAGGCTGTAAAGGAACCTTCCCAAAGGGACAATACAATTGCAGAGGATTTGAAGTGACACTCTCTGGAATATTATTCATGTCTACTGCAGATGAATTCCTATTGTCTAAATCAGAAAAAAGGAGGACATACAGCAGATTGTAGATACAAAATCAAAGCAATTATGTGGGGAAAATATATTGCCAATTTTTAAAGAGCAGTCCGCACCTCTGGGGTAGAGGAAGAGACTTGTATCTGTATGCCTGGCATCTGTTACAGAGAAATAAGCAGAAAAAATACAATTACGTCACTATAAACACCCACATCTTAAACAGTGCATTTGAAAGAAGTATCCTCAACTCAAAAAAATACTGTATTAAAACAAGAAAAGGTGCAGGGAACACAGCAAGATGATAAAGTAGAACAGTTTTTGCCCGAGGATCAAGTGAGTTGCCTGTATTCATCATGTGGACGAGAGCATTTATGGAGGATGCAGAGCATTG
Organism: Trochalopteron elliotii; assembly: GCA_024734555.1. Classification (NCBI taxonomy): domain Eukaryota; kingdom Metazoa; phylum Chordata; class Aves; order Passeriformes; family Leiothrichidae; genus Trochalopteron; species Trochalopteron elliotii. Next base: position 29,628 of record JANPWX010011742.1, read on the forward strand.
CCAAATGATGCATGAAAATAAAATGTACATTCATTGAAGTGCTGTAAGTAGACTTGGGCCATTCTATAAATCAAACCAACAATCCTTCCCAACTTTGCTTTCAACTACCTGTAAAGAAAAACCCAGCTCCAGCAAGTAAATCAGGGTTTTTCTCTGGCATACAACAGCCATTTATCAAAGGACTGCATCCTGCACACTGTACCTGTAAGTGTCTCTGCTGGGTTCTTCAGCTTCTGAACACAGATGTCATACTATGAAATATTACCTACACTTTTGCCCACGACAAATTCACAAGGGGGACAGAATTTCTCGTGTTGTTCACATGGGGTACATCTAACCATCATGGCAAGTACACCTAACCTACAGCAAAAACACTGCACACTGGATTGAACAAGGATGTGAGAAAAAAAGCAGCAGTTGCCATTTCTGTCAAAGACCATGATGAATGAGATGTATAGGACAAAAAGGACTTTAATCTATCATACTCATTTCTTATGGTAGGGTTTTAACTCTTCTGCAGTTGTTCATGGACTTCTTGGAATTCTGCCTCCATGTATTTGACCAACTTGAGAAAATCAAAGACTACATTTGGGAATCAGTGCAAAGCACAAAGATTCAGTTCATGTATTTATTATTTGTCTCTGCTACAGGGTCTTTTCTGACATTTTTTTGAAAAAACAAGACTACTAAATTATAAAATTATACTATGCACATCTTTTAGATAACATTCATCATCACTTCTCTTTTCATAATAACATGGTTTCTACAAGTTATAAAAAGTTGATTTTAGCTTACTAAGAAGAGATAAGGTAACTGCACAGATGGTATAAACAGGTGTATTATATCTGACTAGCTAAACTGAAATTTCTGTGAACTCCAATTGACTAGTGCCTTTACAATGACAATCACAAGTATTCAGATGGTGTTAGAACCAAAATGGAGGGAAAGAAGAGACATGAGATTTGAGCAACATGACACAGGCAATTAGCAGATCCAAAGAACTTCATCCTCTATCTTAAAAATGGGCCTCAGTGAACCTCTCAATCTTAATTCTTCCATCTCAAAGCCATTACTGAATGTTGATAGCACATTTTGAATTTCTGCTTAGCATAAAAAAAAGAGGTGGCAAAACATACAATTCTGTCATGTTGTTACTAGTGTTGTGGTAAGAAGACGATAGAAAATACTTTGCTCTGAGAATGTAGCCAATGTGTCTGCAGGTCAGCTATATGTATTCAAATTCTGCTACCTGTAAGTCTAAAGAGCTTTGTTTTCTCAAGTAATTGTGGGATCTTAAAGATTTATGACATTTACCAAACAAATTTATCCTTAAGGAAGTGATTGTAAATCCACGATCTCAAATCTGTTTTTTTTTTTTTACTTGCTATAAAAGTTACATTCCTCTCTCATTCAAATCCCAAGCCAAAAAGTGCTATGATTGTTATAAAAGTCTTCTAGTCCTACTATATTCTGAAAAATTAGTGTGGTGGGTTGACCCTGGCTGGACCCAGAGGTGCTCACCAAAGCTGTTCTACCCTCCCCTTCTTAGCTGCGCAGGGGAGAGGAAACACAATGGAAGACTTGTGGGTCAAGATAAAGACAGAAAAATAATTACTCACCAGTTACTGTTGGGCAAAACAGACTTAAACAGGGGAAATTAATTTGCTACAAAATTAGGTTAATGAGCAATGATCCCAAATCTTGAAACATCTTCCTCCCACCCTTCCCTTTTCTATGCACTTGACTTCACCCACAATTTGCTCTACCTGCATCCCCCCAGCAATGCAGAGAAATGGGGGCTGTGGCAAATTCCTCACACAACTTTACTGCTTCTTCTCCATCAGGAAGGACTCCTCACACTTTTCTCCTACCCCAGATGGTCCCTCCCATGGGGGACAGTCCTCCACGAACTTCTCTGATGTGAGTCCTTCTCAAGCCCGCTTTTCTTAAAGAACTGCTCCAGTGTGGGTCCCATCCACAGGGTGCAGTCCTTTAGGATCAGGCTGCTCCAGCATGATCCTCCACAGGATCACAAGTTCTGCCAGCAAACCTGCTTCAGGATGGACTCCTTCTCCACAGGGCCACAGAGCCTGCTACAGTGTGGACCTTCCACATGGTCCTAGCCTCCTTCAGGTACCCCTGCTCCAGTGTGAGGTCCTCTTTTTACTCATATTTTAAAGAATGTATTTTCAGCATTTCCACTCTTGGAAATTAGCTATGAGTGTTACTACAGAATGGGAACTTTTATTCCTACACAGAAAATGTAAACTGGAAGCAAAGTGAGGGCTCTGGCCTTTTTGAAATACTCTCCCTTCCACATGGCAGCACTCTCTAGTCTCAAAGACCATGCCACAGCTGCATCCTCAAGTGCACCACAGGGTGCTTTGGTATTTTTGTCTCTTCCTTCAGCAAGTCTGAAACGTTTTATGCAACATCTTCAACACCTACAAGAATTTCTCACAGGCCTCCTAATAACCTCATTGATTAACTGATCTTGTGGCACATACAGTAAATAAGGAAATAAACAAGAATTAAACAGGTTGGAGCTTCCCACAAGCAAGGGAGACTTGAGAGCCAGCGAATCCCAGTCAAAGAGAACAGGTGGAGGAAGGATTTCCTCCATGCTGCTTTAAATAGACAGGACACAGATGAAAGTATTTATACACCAGATAAATATTGCCTTAGTAGTGATTTTTCAGGAGCTAGTTTGAACCATTCTACCAATGAGAACGGTAGGAAAGTGCAAACCAAATTATTGCTGTGACCACAAACTGATAATGGGGTATTATGGCTGCAACTTCTACACTTTTTACTTTCAGAAATAGAAGCTGGGCAGGAGTATGTTATTTTGATATCTAGCAAGAGAAGAAGGATATGAAATGTTCTGACAACCCCCTTTTATTTCCATTAGAAAATACTGACTGCAAAGATGAAAATATTACCAGAAAACGCTGTCCCAAGAGGCTGTCACCAGCATCAGAATATCTGAGCCAGATGCTCAGAGCACCAGTTTGGCTTGGAATGGCCTGCTAGACCAGAACAAACACTCTATGTCCTTTTTCTCTAGTTTTTAGTAACAGGCCGTGCAACCACCTGACACCACAAAGGATTTATACGGATTGTTTGAGTCAGCACAAAACGAGATGCAGATGCTCAACAGTCATTCTTCTGACAACACAAGAGAATGACTGCACTCTATCCACCATGCAGGCACTATCAGTAGATAAAGCATAGAAAGAGCTATACTAACACTTGAATGAAAGCTGCTGTAAGAATTGAAAAGTAGCATGTATTGTTTATATGTGGTGAGCATGATAAATTGAACTAATGTATGAGGAGGGGGTTGGGTTTTTTGCTTGTTTCTGTGTTAAGATTCAGCTGTTATATTGCCATTTCTAATCTGACAAAAAACAAAGCTCAAAAATTAAGCCCCATACACCCAGAGCAAATCAATCACTGATGTATTTACAGTCATCATAACATGACTCTAGAAAACCCATTGTGATTAATTACTTCACACACTACACCTGTAACCTTTTACTGAGGTGTAGCACACTGCAATTCTCACAGGTTCAAGCTGCAAACACACTTTGAACAGACACTTCAAAATGGCAGTCTCGCATTTGTCTCAATTTCTGTTCTTCAAAGCTCAGGTAAGGATGGACATTTTCCCTCCTGCACCCACCTTACTGTCTGTTGCTCTAGAGGTTTAGCCAAGGAGAGAAGATGCTGTGCAGTTCTGTCAACTCAGTGTAGCCTTAGAACCAAACAGCAGCTCTTCTCGTCTTCAATACTGAGTCCATCAGACAACAGTTTGTATTAACTCAGGCCTTACCCTTTTGCAAGTTCCTTGCCTTTCAGCAACCTTACCTTCCTACAAGAAATTGAAATTTAAACCGGACAGCTGCGGACAGAGGAGTAATAGAATTCAGCTGGCTTTGGGTTGCACTATTAAAACCTAAAATGTGTTTTCAGTATATTTATAACAGCTGTACTTGAGCTGCCTCACCAAATGCCAAGGTGAATACTCACAATACTTGAAATTAATACATGAAATGTCCACCAATTAATTGCTCAAAACCATCTTTGTTAAATACTTGCAAGAGAATATTTTGATCTACAGAAATCCACCAAAACCAGAAGTTAGTAACAATAGATGTGTAAAATGTATTTTCAGGGCTTCTTTTTCAACAGGTAATGAAACGAAGATGAATCATCACATTATCATAAAGACCAGTTTTATCACTTTCACATTTACAAATATACACGTTATTATAATAACAGCTGGGAAAAGCCAGCTCTTTTGATAAGAAAAAATATAGATACAGATGATTCAAGTATATATTAACAGTAATAAAATCATTAAAACATCAGAAGTTGCATCTACTCTGCTGTTCATCCCTCCGTAATCATCTTCTTGTTCAGGGATGCGTCAGCTAAAGTGATGGCTGAATAAACAAATTAGATTCATGCAAGAATGATGAAGATACAGCAATTTTTGAAAAGATATGAGATCATACAGATACAGGAGCAGGGTGCTCATGAATACAGCCAGGACAGCAGTGCAGCGAATCATGAACAAACAGATCGCATTCCACACAAAATGTGTTCTGACACACTTTGCATATGTACACCTGTGGGAAGGATAGAAAGACAAGTCAAATTAGCAAAAATTATCATCATCATAGCACTACAGTAATGCAACAGCATTGTCATCAAGAGAATGTAAACAGACCCATACTGCTAGCAATCACAGAAACTCAATTGAATTAAAACTGACAGCAAGTATATCCACAGGCTTGAGCTCAGGTCACTCTAAATGCTTCCAAATAGCTGAGAGTGGAAACGTTTTTATGCAGCTCCCCAGGAAATCCCTTCCCACACTTCTGTAGACTTTGCAGTCAAGAAAGTGTGACTGTTTAACACAGAACTCTAGTTAACCACGACATTAACTTTCACAAGTATTTTTCTGGTCTTTAGAACATAATGCTAAAGGATCATCTCTGTTTCTCACATCCCTCAAATGCAAATTACAGTGACATTCAACATACTTACATTTTGATCTTTTATTTCTCCCTGGCAGCCTTGACAATACCTAAAAGCAAAATTGTATATTTTAACTGAAAAAATGATTCAAATCAGTGTTTAAAAGGAGATTTCATACGTAGTAACAATTTCTAGCAATTATTTCAGCTTTTCAACTGACCTCACAGATCATGGAAACTACAAGTATTTCTTAATGCCAGAGGTGTCCCACACCACCCAAACACTCAGGATCTCCAGCAGCAAAGAAGCTGTTGCCAGCCGTTCTTACTTCTGTGACTAAAAAGTTACTGGATCCACAAATTCACTAATCATCACAAATAAAGATTTGCATACCGTTCCCCTTTGTATTCTTCCAGCGGAACTTCCTGAAAGGCATCTAAAGGAAACAAGTGATGGTAAGACCGAGCCAGGTGAGGTGCAGACACTAATGTAAGACCTGCAAATAAAGAGACACCAAAATTGTTACAAGGGAGGATTTACTGAAAAGCTTTTCTGTGTCAAATAAAATAAAAAGGAAAAACAGTATTTTTAATTACTCAGTGGTTGAGAGCTTCTAAGAATTTTAGAAAGTAAAATTACTTGTTCCGTTAACCAAACCTGTAATCCTGTCCAGTTTTAAATACAAATACAAAGAACAAGCAAATTGCTCGAATTTCTAGGTTTAACTCAACCTTTAGAAATACATTTACAACACACAGTGGTGAAGTTAGGAAGCCCCTTTTGGCAATGATGGTTCTGCTGTATCACACCACCACTTAAAATGACACCCTGTTACAAGGTTCTACTACAGCCTGCTATATTACTGCCAAAACCACACCACAGCCCCATTTCAGCTAACACAGGTCTGCTGGTTTTAAAACAGTTAATTTTTGTCACACTAACTAGCATGTAGCTGTGTTTTGGATCTGTGCTGGAAACAGCGTTGATAAGGCAGGAATGTGTTCTTTACTGCTGAGCAGTGCTTACACACACTCAAGGCCCTTTCTGTTTCTTACCCCACCAGTGACTAGGCTTGGGGGTGCACAAGGCATTGGGAGGGAATACAGTCAGGATTGCAGTCAACAGTGTACCAAGAGAACAAAGGGATATTCCATACCATGTGGCATCATCTCAGCCTATAAAGCTGGGTGGAGAAGGTAGAAAGGGGAGTGTTCAGAGTGATGGTGTTTACTTTCTCAAGTAACTGTTACCCATAATGGAGTCCTGCTTTCCTGAAGATTCTGCTGATAGGAAGTGGTGAATGAATTACTTACTACACTTGGCCTGCATACAGCTTTTGCTAGAAGTATCCAACTGCCTTTAACACCACCTCTGAGTTTTCTCACTTTTACTCTTGTGATTCTCCCCCCCCATCTCAGCAGTGGGGAGTGTGTGGGTGTCAGGGGCTGAGTCACCAGCTGGGGTTATCTGGGGCACGGGCTGGCACAAACATCTCCATCATCACTCACATGTACTGTAAATGTCCCAACTGTTGTTCTGCTGATCACTGCAGATGTGGAGAATCCACTGTAGATGCACAGGATTTCTACAGTTACACTATTCCCTTGCTGGAATGAAACTCATGCTGGTAGGAAAAACTTGAAATTAAACTAGGATAAAGTGACCCAAAACTACAATTATTTCATCCTCTTGCCAAATACATGCATCCTGATAATATCTGTTGTGTTTTAGTCATATGCCTGTAGAAGCTAGAGAACAGCACTCCCTCACAATATTATTATTATAAACCATGCTAATCCTCTCTGCCACCCTCACTAAGAGCACTGGAGGGAGGCATCATTGGTTGCACAGTCCATTAACATTTGCAAGACCAAAGGGGTTCCTGTTTACAACTCTACAGCCTGTCATGTGTCACTACAGAGCCTGCCCTTGGGTTCAACTTGGAATTCTTTCATCCACATACTCCTGGAGGTGAGAGTGCTTCACCTCTTACTCCAAAGCTCTATTTCCACGGCCTTGCAATGAGGACTCTGAAACATGAGTGTGTTCAGTTAAATGAGGATTCTTGAGAAGTTACCATTCCCATGTGCATCACCCCTCTTCCCTACTTTGCCTTAGGTTTATTCCTTATACCACGGAGTATGATACAGCTTTACTGTTACGGTAGTCTTGTGAGACACTTGCATGAAGTTGACATCCCAGGTCACAGAAATGCAGGACTCTTAAAGCAGAGTTGGTTTTTAATTACTATGTACAGCTGAATTTTTCTACCCCTTAACTCTCTTACCATGAATCCTGATTCATCTGCTCACCTTTTCTTGCCACTTACCACAGATTTTGCATTCCACAGGAAGCTCACAGTATTTGGCTCTGCACTGCGGACAAAAATATCCACCCAGTGTAAGACCCGGGTCACTGTTATTTTCCAATTGCCTACAGTAGAAAGAAACAATTCAGTACTTAAGAAACAATACCACGCTACTATGTAACTACAAATAATGTTGTTTTCACGTCAAATAATTTTAAGTTTCACTAGATTGCACGTAACAGTTTAATGTGTAAGTGTCAGAAAACAATAGATATGGTGAGATAACAGTGACCACATTTTCCCACAGGAACAAAGACAAATATATCCATATAAAGGAGCCAATCTTTAAAAGTAAGGATATGAACAATAACTGCATGTTTGTTTCTTTTTAGACACAAAAGTATTCTATATTGCCTTTAAGATGCACGTAGTACTTATTCTTTCAAGTAGCACACGCTATTAGACACTGTTTTGTTCTGAAATTCAGACTCTATTCAGACCCTATCACCCTGAAAAACAATGATTCTTTTCATTGAGAAGTGCACTGGTACAGTCATCAAATGAGGCCTCTATTTTCAACTTCCCTTTAAAGGAAAGAAATTTCTTCCCTTCATGGTAAGAAGTACATAAAAAGTACTTTATTCAGACAATACCCTTCCATCTTCATAATTATCTTTTATAATGATAGTAATAATTAAATCAAGAACTGCAAGTAATTACTTTAATACCTTGTAGCACCTGTGTGTCCCAATCGCTGTGTAACAGAACTAAGTACTATTTACTACCTTAAAAAAATGTAAATGCAAATTTTAAAACACATATTTAACAGAGGTAACTATGGCCACATAGAGCTACCAATAGAAATAAACTGTCTACTGAGAAGTCATAAGACATGGCTTACTTTTCTTAATGTTATTTTGCAATACTTTCACTGCTGAGCAGATTTTCTAAATATGACTAATTAATACTGAATTCCTATCAGCTCATTGAATTCTAATCAATGCTACTTACGCCATGCTAAAGGAGGGCTTTGCATCTTGATCAGATAGAGAAGCAATAGTATGCTGAGGAAAACCTGAAGAGAAAAACATCCCATAGTAACAATTTTAAACATGCAATAATGTGTTAGTTTCTTACTTCAATGAAGAAGTTCAAAGATCATTCTAGCCCTTCAAGCCTATCTCTTTCCCATTTGCTATTACAGGAAAACTGATACATTCTTGCCAGGTATCAAATTCCTCCCAAAGGTCTCTACCTACATCCACACCTTCCTGACTTTACTTCACCCCAACTGAAAAAATGTCATTGTCATAGACTTTGTGTTAACAGAAGCCCACCAGCCCCATTTTTGAAAAACAGTTAAAAAGATAAATACGTGAAATGGAAGGCAAGCAGAATGAGCAGCACACAAATGTTCACTTAATCAATAGTTTCTAATTAAGGGGAAAATACTTTTATACACATCCAACCAGCCTATATTCACCTTCCAAATGCAGTGTATGATGGATGGGACTACAGGACTTTTTGGAGACTGATATCTTTCTTTCTATCATTTATTTTTTACAGTTCATGACAGGTGAGAAGTTAGTTTTTCCAACTGCTGCTCAGGCCTTACCTACGAGAAGTAAATCTTTTCATTATCTATATGGTATTTTTATCTGGACATAAAAATACATACCTTCTTATCTATGAAGAGGGTGGATGAAAGTGAGAACTCAATACTCTACTTTGCAGCATTAGAGCTCCTATTCTGGTTTAACTCCAAGCTTAAAGTTACTGAGAAACACATCAGAAAAAGAAAAGGTACCTAATCTACCTGTTTGAAAGAACACTCCAGAAGCTGCTAATGAACATGTAATTATCTATGGCTCTTAATTAATAGCTGTAACTGTTGCCTTCTGCAGGGAAAAAAGCAGAGGGAGAAATAAAATAGTTTTTCATCCTTCATTTCTAAATACTAAATTTATAACAATTACTGCGCCATCAATATTGTTCCACTTTGTTGTTTCCAAATTCTGTTTGGTAACTTGTCTTAATAAGCTTTATTCAGAAGCTGACTACTTTGCAGGAATAGTATCAAGAAAGCTGATACTTATCTAGCAAAGTAAAAGTTAAAACAACAAAAAAAAATTGCAGAATCTCTTTATTATGCATCTTACTATTTGTACAGCCTTAACAGAGAAAAGGCAAATAAAGAAAAAGCAGACCTCGTGCTAGGAGTTTGACAAAACCATATCCTACCCATTCGAATAAGGGAGCACTCAGAAGTTGAACTGGCAGGTGGAGGACTAACATGATGCATCAGCAGTTCCTTATAATGACCTTCATCTAAAATAACGTGGTATGTTCCTGTCACAAACAAAGAAATGCCTTATAGTCAGGTTATGAACAAAAAAGAATACAAACATATAGTCCAAATGACAGAAAACAACTTAGGTAGAAAACACAATTTATCCAGACCTGTTTCTGAAAAGCAGCCCTGTTAATGCCACAGTAAATGACAAGTTTTAAAACTAGGAATAACAGAATGTTAAATTAGATATGAAGGCACAGAGCTTTTTCTCCAACATTACACTGTAGTAATGACACTATAAGAGCTACCACTGTAGCAATGGATATTAACATGTTGCATTGATGAAGTTCCACATCACATAGCTTTTTATATGTGGAACAAAAGGTTTGAAAATACACGCATTTCTTCCCTCTACAGCTGCAGCTACCAGCTGATAATGATTTCACTTACAACTGTATATTTTGCAGATTTGGGCAACTCCTTAATTTTCTGCCAGCACAATGGAAAATATTTATCCTTAAAATATCAAAATGCTGTACTAAATATATAAAACAGTATTTACTTAATTTTGATTTTAAACCTGTGTTAGTAATATAACTACTGAACTTCAGATACATACCGCCAGTTTCTCGGGCAAGTACTGTACAAACTCGAACTTCAGCACTTAGGCCGATGACAGATACTCTGATCTTTACTGCTTTTAAACACTTAAAATAGAGAAAAAAGGCATAGTCAAATTCATGTGCAGAACAAGAAACAGTAAAAAGGTTTAAAGTCTTAAATGAAAATTAATTGGTGATGACACTGCAACTGCCTGTTTTTCCCCCAGTAGCTCGGATGTTCAATGCAGTAGTCAAACTTCAGTTCTGTACCTTAATTAGATCATAGATGTTGGCTGGATCACATGTTGTCAGACTGCTGAGGACTACCAAAACCTCTCTGCTTGTATGTCCTGGCATGTGCCTAAGGAAAGGACACAGTTAATTTACTTCTGCAGACTGAACTATTTGTATGATAACACCTCCAAGGACCTTAATGTATTGGAAGTCAGAAGGTGACATCATACGAAGTCCTCTACAATCTGTGATAAGATCCTTGTCTGAGCACCAGATTTTCACCTTCTAAAAGTCAAACCTTTCCAATATCTAAAATACAGCATTTAATTGTGTAGTTGTTACCTGATTATTTGCTGCAATGAATCCTTTGTACCTTAGCCATACTCACAGGTAAAATTCATCTTCAAACTAGCACACTGTAATAAGTCTTCCTGACCTCTTAAAAAGCTCTCATCAGTTTCTAAGTGTAAATCCATTACTTTTAATTACTTCTAGTTCTTAGTTGAAAACTCTCTTCCTGCTAGTAATTAAATAGCTTTTCATGACACTGATTATTAGCTTTGTTAAGTCCATGTCTTTAGCTGTAATTCTTTATTCAGTCTTTCACAAACTAGGATACATTTCAATACCTCACATAGCAAACGAGAGTTCTGAATCTATCCTACCTGAAGATGGATCTTTCTAAAGTATGCCAACAAGATTATTGTTGACACAATGCTGTTTGTTTTCTGTTCTCTTACATTACTAACCCCTAACTCCATCCTCTCTCATACCTCAGCCTTTCAGTAAAAAAGAACTGCAGTATCTTTCATCACATTATCTACATACCATCAACAAATCGGTTTTCAAATTTCATTTCTATAAGAAACACACCCCTAAATACAAGCATCTAATGGTAGAAAATAAACTTCTGCACTACTAAAGTATTTAACTTAATGATTTGTGTTTTAAGAGGAGACAAAGTCATCTTTTAAAAATTCAAGTCAGCATGATGCAAGATGCTACTTAGAAAAAATTCTGTCCCTGCCTCTCAAAAACATCACAATCACAAAGAAAACAATAAATCTCCACATATATACTAACTTTAAAGTCTGCATGGCCAAATTTAGTGAATTATATAGAGAAGGCTCTCCGCTGCAGTTCATATCCACTGCTTTCTTCAGAGCAGTTACATGCTTTTTTGAGTTTCCTATAAGTGAAAAAAATGCAATCACTTTAACTGATACAACAAGTTAAAGAACAGAAATATTTAAACTGCATATGTAATGAAGTGTACTTGTACAACAACAGGGACTGGTTTCAAAGTGGAATGGGTCTGTATTTTTTCTTAGAAATTGGTATTTTGATCAGAATGCAGAAAACAGTAAAAGACTTTTACTCTATAGGCACTCAGATGCTAGAAAGTTTAGAAGTCAAAAAGAATAAAATCACTGTTTGGTATCATTAAGCACTCAAGTGTTACGCCTGTCACAAAAAGAAAAAGAATTTTGTTTCCTCTGTTATCCTCAAAGTATGGTTCAAAGATTGATTGATCCTCAATTTCCTCAATGAAACCTGCTAAAGCAACAGAGACTGGTGTAAAAGCAGGCAGGAACCAAACAAACCTTGACTGCTTAACATCTGATCAGATCTCACAAAAAACACAGATGTTGTAACGCACAAAATTAACAAACAGGGTAGAAAATTAACTGTAGAGGAAACAGAACATATCTGAGTTGCATTCTGGTCAAGACTTGATTGCCAACAAGCACACAATGACAGTTCTGGATCAAAGCAGACCAAAATGCGGATTATGGTTTCAGACAATTTGCAATAATTTAGCTTTTATGTTATCATAATTCATTTTAATTTAACTTCATTTTCAGCAGTGTATCAGACAGAACTTGTAATAAAAAAACATCTGGAATTTAAGAAAAGGATGTTACTTCCCTACCTGAGAGTTCTGTCATTTTTTCCGCTCTTTTACTCTTGGTTACAATTAGGCCAATCTGAAAAAGGGAAAAAAGAAGACAAAATTTTTCTTAGGAAGTTTTACTATGAGTTTATTTAGAATTTTATTGTATTTTTTTAGGACTTTATGGACCAGAATTATTTAACCATACAAGTCTATACAAGTTTTATACTTCAAGCATAACAACAGCAGCACAACATGATGCATCAGTTTACAAACATTCCTGTATTTTCATTACTACTGCCAAAAGGTACAAAAAGAAATCTCCTAAAATGCCTGGCAGAAACAGACAGAAACAAGAATTTCACTAGACTGATGAATAAAGAACGGGAAGGAACACATAAATTGAAGAGAGTTTACTGGGTAGTGTTATAACCAAAACTACCTTTTGAAATGGTTTTTTGTTATTTGTTTCTTACATGGTTGTACATACCTGACTAATGGGATTCTGGTCAAAGTACTCTTCAACAAAATATTCCAGTAACTATAAAGAAAATTCAAGACACTTAAAAACTAATTATACGTTTATTACACATGCATTATTACAGATGCAAAACATCGAGTATCACTAAAAAGCAAAACCAAGTAGTTGGGTAACACAAAAAGGGGGAATAAGCCTTTCCCTTCCATTCTTCTTTCACCTTGTCTCTCCCCTTTCATCCCACATAACCAGTGAAATGCAGATTTCAGAAACTACACCCTCCCTTATTTTGTTCACATCCTATGTTGAAGTTCTAAATTCCTGCTGGTTCAAATGGAGGTTTTCAATACACCAAAAAGCACTAATCTGTACAAAACCACCAAAATACAGGATTTCTTGCTTTAGTATTGTTGGAGAAGACCACACAGAACATGATGAACACAGTTCAAGTCCTCCACAATCTGAAACAGCAATCCAGTTCAACTCTCATCTAGCATTTTCTTAACTGTAAGAAAAAAATATAAACCAATTCTAGATGTGTAATGAAAACATGTCATCCCCTTATTATGGGCAACACTTAATTTCCACATAGTTTCCAAATGTGTCTTCCCATAATATGCCCATACAGTGTTTTTACTGTACAGAAGTACATGTGCAAGGCTAAATAATGCCACACAGATTTTACTATTCAAAAAACAGGAAAGTGATAGACTAGCAACAGAACCAAGGAGACAAATGCAGGGATGAGAGATGAGGCTATGCACATACAGGACACTGCAGTTCTTTGAAATGCAAAATGCAACTAGTTTACAGAAATGGTGGCTCAGTAAGAAAAAACTTTGGAGTGCAGGAATACCTTCAGAGTACAAGTAAGTCTGTTCGGTTTTAAGTCTTGGTCTTCCATTGTTCTTGATCCATCAACAACCACGTAAAGGTGACGCATCTGCATTTCCAGCATATATGAAAATCACTCACAAGAATACACATTGAAATGAATTCATTACTCCATTTACTTTAAAAAGCCACTGCTTCCTCCCTCTAATGGGGAAAATTCAGTACATTGAGTGGTGCAGTTAATGTCAACTAAAGTAACACAATTCTTCCACTTTTCTCTTAAAATGAAAAAAAACCCTTCCTTGAAAATTGCACACTCGTCCTCACATGACAAGCTACAAAACATGCATAGTTTGAACATTCACGTCTTCATCTGAAGAGCTCAATGTTGTACAAAGCAATGTGGTTGTTTGCAACACATTTCCATGATGTCCATTTTCCACATGAAGAGAAATGAACAGTGTGAGCACAGCGTGACTTCTGCTGCCAAACACATCCTGTGTTGTCAAACCTCCCATCCTGAACAGCCATGCTTCACATCCACACCACCAACGAACAAAGAATGTGTAAAAATAAATAACAAAAAATGGTGGAAACCACAATGTTTGGCATGGAGCACATTAGGCCAGCAGAAGTGTATTTCAGATCTGGAATTCCACCTCTAGCCAAGTAGTTTTGAACGAAGGACAGAAGAGGGTTAAGGCACTAACATACCATTCCAAGCCGAACTTGTCCATGGTGTTCATAAAGTCTAACAAAACACAGAAGGATTTAAGTCAAATTCAAATGAGTGAATGGCTCCCAAAACAAAAGTCCAAACCAACCCAATACTACACTTCTGGCAAAAAAATGCAGAAGCAACAAACTGCAGACACTTATCCACGCTAAAAACCCCACAACTCAATCACAGATTTCACAGCTCTCAGAAAATAAGTAAGAACTATTTCTTATTACCGGGTTTAACACACCTTTAAAATTTTATCCAAATGTGACAAGTCCAGTTCTAACATAATTTAAAATAATGCAAGACTTAGGATTTTTTGTAGCAATTTTTCTGAAACTTGGAACAGAAATTTGTAGCCATGATACCAGAAGCTAGATTCTGTTGTGACTGATCAAGGGGCAATGTTTTTAACTAAAAAAGGATCAATTTAGATTAAAGATAAACATGTTTTTACCATAAGGGTAGTGGGATACTGGAGCAGGTTGCCCTGAGAAGCTGTAGATGCCCCATCCCTGGGAGAGTTCAAGGCCAGGTTGGATGGGGCTCTTACCAATCTGGTCCAATGAAAAGTGTCCCTGCTCATGGCAGGCTGAAGTGAGATGGTCTTTAAGGTCCCTTCAACCCAAACCATCCTGTGATTCTCAGATTTTGCATATTAAAAAAAAATACAGAAGATTTCTCTAAGCTGTGCAGATTGCAACTGCAGTGCTCTGCACTGCTGCATCAGATCAAGACCTGTAGCATGCATACACATGGGATGCATAGCCTGTGCACATTCAGTGTTTAAAGATAAAAATTATTTTTTTACCATTTTTTTTTGGCATGCAACTTCTCCTCTGAAGGAGAAAGGACACAAAAACATCCTGCAGGCACGTCTTATGCTTAATTAAATAATGCTTAATGCTACATTACACAGTTTCAGGATGATCAAGCCCCTATAACTGACCAACCCCGTCCTATTAACAGGCTCGTGGCCACACCAAGTACCTTTTCCTCTTTGCCTTGAAGAGAATGTCCTCGATGGTTGCTTTCAGCGACCCAGACTCGTCTTCCTTAAGAATTTCCCTAAGCAAAACAGACTGTTACAGCGGGCAGATAGGAGAATTTCCTCCTCTTTCGCCAGAAAGGAGGGAAAGGTGACGGGAGAAGAACATACCATGTTCTTTCGTAGCCTCCTTCCCAGCGCTTGGTCCGCTCGGGTTCGTCATCCATCTCTGCGCGGCCTGAGGGGGGCTGAGCGGAGACCACGGGAGACGCGGGGCACTGAGGGAATATCAGGAGAGTTCAGGGGAGATGAGAGTGTTCAGGGGTGACGAGGGGGACTGCGGGAAGAAGACGAGGGTGAGAGGGGGTCGGAGAGAGGAGCCGAGGGACACTGTGTGGGTGAGAAGGGCCGAGAGGGGCTAAGGACAGCCGAGGGGAGCTAAGGGCAGCTGAGGGGAGCCGAGGAAGGCTGAGGAGAACCGCTCAGGACACGGAGAGAAGCCCCGCTCTGTGGCAGCCACCAGGCCCTGCCGTCCCGGACACGCTGGCGCCCGCCCTCTTCCGCCTCGGTGCGCCGCCAAAGCGCCCCGGCCTCCGCCCGGGCCGCGGAGCGACCGTTCCGGGAAGGTTCCGTTGTGTTTTCTAAAACATCACCGAAATCCTCCAAGTGCCGTCATGGAGAGGAGCCGCGCCCCGGCAAGACGCCTCACGGAAACATCACTCGGAGCCCGCGGTAGCGTCGCCATGAGGAGCCCCCTCGCTCGTGTCTCCGGGCACAGCCGCCAGGCTCGTGGCACTGCCTGGGTCTCCGTGACACTTCGGCAATTAACCAAAGCAATTTCAGTAATTAACAGAACAACACAGGACCCTGGAAAAAGCACTGGATTTTAACATACGATTATGCTCATACGGCTAATGAAGGCGGCTATCTATCACCCCGCCAGCAAAAGGAACAAGTTTCAGGTCCTTTGATGTTAAATAATTATGTTTTCCATCTACCTAAAATAATTCTGAGTATTCATGTCACCAAGAGTTTCCATTTCATAAGCACCACAGAGAGGATTAGCTCAAAACTAGCTGAGCTAATTGCTGATTGCTCTGCAGAGCAATTAAAACTTTACTGGATACAGAGGAAGTATGCCAAGACTGGACTTCACCTCTTGAATTACAGGAAAGTTACTGAACATCCGCTTCTAAGGAGTCTCACTCTGCATCCACGTAAGACAATATGTGAGGAAGAAAACACGTAAACAGTAGTAACAATTCTTGAAACAGGAGTGGGGCAAAACGAACCACTTCTGTACCCTTCTGCTTATTGCATTTATTAGGTGCAATGCATAATTATAACAGAAAGAGAGGAGAAATTGATCAGCTTTCAGTAAAACCATAACTGAGAAAAACCAATTCTTTTTTTTGAAAGAAAGCAATCTGAAGACTGGAAAACAGGAATTCTTTGAATTTCAAAAGTCAGAATTTGCTTCTTGGAACTGAAATAGCTGTAGCTCCTGTTAGAACATAGACCATCTTTTCTTTAGAAGGAAAAAGTCCAGTCTATAAAACACCAAAATGAAGTGTCTTATAAGCTATCAGTTTGAATAAAAGAAGTGAGAAATGAGACTTCTTTCAGAACAGAGGTATTTTTTATTCTTGAGACCAAGAATTTTGGTGCTGGACTGGAACACAGGATATACAGTAATTTTGTAAAACTTGATTGTACAAGTGCTTGAAATCCCATCACAATTTGAAATGAATAAATAACATACTGGATACTTTTTGTTTTACAATTTCAAAGCAATTAGGTTTTTCATTGCCATGAGCATTTGTAGTCAATATGTTGTCATGAAAGTTGGTCAGGCTATTGTGCAAAACAAAATTTTGGGTATGTTTGTTAGTCACTGCTTTATTGGGGCTGAAAAAATGTACACTTTAGTAAAAAGTATGCCAATCTTGCCACAAGATTGTTTTGATCTAGGATACCCAACTGCTTAAAAAGACAAGAAGAAACACCAATCCAGTTTAGAAACTATAATATTTGTAGAAACACTAAGAATCTTGAACATCTCGATTTGTAGATCTGTGAAGCCAGGCAAGCATTTTCCAAGAGGAAGACTGAAGGATAAAACTTCTTGCTGTATACACTCAGGGTTTGAGAACAGGCTGTAATTAAAAGCATGCCCACTGATGTAAGGCGATGTTAGGTGAATAGGTGATTAATTTACCTGTTAACTACCTTCTGAAAAAACCCAGTCACACGGGTAAAACCACACAGCACATTGTTTACACATACACACAAAACTGTAAATTCAGAGCTGAGCCTAGAGGGACTGCAGAGAGATTGAGGTGATAATCATCTAAAAACTTCAGTATTGTCTGGAGTATGCCTTCTATTCTTTAAGAATATCATGAGGCCACTTTCCTTGATAGTTCTTATGGTAACTCAGATTGAGAGATTCTCCCATCACTTTCCTTCTAATTTCTGCCCTGCTCCAAATTGCTTCAGTTTCCGGCCATTAATTCTTATTTCATTAATCTCCATTTCTCTGAGAGATGAACATGTTAGACTAATCCTAGACTAACAGTTTTTCTCCAGCATGTGTGTAGCATTGTAGACAAGACCCTTTTCAGCTGTCCATTGGTAAGTTAGAGCAAAACCACTGCACAGATTGTGCACACCAGAAGTGGTTGAGCAGCCCTGAGGCCTGCAAAAGACACAGGACTAGGCAAGTAATTTACTGTAATGGTTGCAACACATTTGCTGCAGCTGTAGGATGGCCTGCGTACCCTGGGTTGGTAGCTTACTTCTGTCATGCCCTACACCAATCCTGTTTGGAGCCCAAAAGGCAGGCAAGAAGGGAATATTTCTCTCCCAGCTTCTCTTCCCAACATTCGGAAAATCCGCTTGACCACACCTGTGGCATCTTGCTGGGAAACACAAGAATCCACATACAGATGTTGCCACTTAATCTCCTCATTCCAGGCACAGGTATGGTGTTCCCTTTTCCCAATCCATTTGTCAGAAACCCTGCAGGAAAGAAGCAGCACAATGGTTCTCCACATGCTATGCAGACACCGCCTGAAGAACCAGGAGCCAGTTTCTCAAAGAATGAAACTTGGACCACCATCAAAAGGAGCCTGGAGCTGGGTCTCACGCTCCTACAGAAAGAAGACCAGTTAAGTGTGCAGAGTGTGAATCTTCCAAAGAAAACAGCAGTCAGGTTATTGTTAGCACTTCATCAACACCAATTGATCCTCAAACTTGCACTAATTTTCTACTGTTACTGACACTATGCCCAGAACTCTCACTGAGAAAAAACGAGAAACCTGGGTGTACAGTGAGAGGTCGTTTATTTAGACTGGAGATTTGGACAAGTACTTCTCTTACAAAGAACAATTTAACAAGTATTCAGCAGAGTAAGTATAAAAAATTGGCCCACCTCTTTTGTAAGGAAGAGAGGTTTCTCCTTTGAAATGAATACAAACCAGAACTAGAGAGAAAGGCACTGAAAAAAAAGAGATAACAAGGCATAGCACTGGCTGTCACCTGTTTTCAGAATAATGAAAATACTGAGGCACCTTCCAGGTAGATGAGACTGAAGCCTTTGAAATGAAGAGGTGCCAAATTTTCAAATTCTCTTAGTGTTCCCATGGCATCTTGTGCTATTTACTTCATCCACTGAAGCTCTTGGAATTAAGTGGCTGATAAAACTGGAATGCCAATTTCACAAATATGAAGGTGGGTGTATGGCCATCAGGATTGCAGCGTGAATGATAAGAGCTAAAAAACCAGAAAGGCTACAATGGTCAGAGTGAGGTATGTTAATACATTTCCAGCAGTAAAGAGCAGAGTACCATCACCATACTAAACTGGAAATGGCCTTCCTGATGTTGTTCCTTTCAATTAAGGCAGAAGTTAAAAACTTTCTTTCAAAGAAAAAGCCAAATCACTAACAAAAATTTGCAGTAACTGTAATCAGAGCACCTTTTTCAAACAAAATGTCTTTATAAGCAAGAGAGTAAAATGGCTGCACTGGTGGGTTTTTTTTATATTAAAAAACATATTTCAGAACAGACAAATTGCATTCGTAGAAAACTGTACAAAAACTATCAACGCTTCTAACAATTCTAGTAAGTAAAAAAAAGTTAATAAAGTAAATGAAGATATGAAGAAGGATACAAAGAGAAAAGTTACTGGCTTATGAAAATACTTGCACATACAAACCTATCCCCAGCATAATATCCCCAAGAAAATATAAAAATATATAAAGAATTTATGCAAATATGCTCTGGAAAGTATGTCTTTTAATACATTTTACCTGGCCTTAATGAGAATGCTAACGATTTATGCTTTGAATGAGAATTCATTTTGCTGCACTTACTCTCTGAATGCCAAGTTCACTAACAGCTGCATAGACAAAAAGTCCTGTTACTTGCTGATGAAGAGTGAAGTCCTTAAACAGATGTACCCCTAACACCATGATCCAGAAGGTAGGTACAGCACACTGACCTATAGCAACACTAATGGAGCATTAATATGTCTCCTCCTGGACCTCTATTCCTTTAAGGCCAAGTACAAATTTGTTGCATCATCTCTGAAGAGGGCAACACAAAAACCAACCCCAAGTCCCCCTCCCCCAGCTGCTCAAATACAAAACTATTTTTCTCTCTTGTTAGGCAAAATTCAAGGTGATATTTGGTATAATGTACAGCATTTGGAAATACAATACAAAAAATCTTATTAAAATAACTTGTGAATCGCCAAAATTATTCAATACAATTAGGCAGTGCATCAAACCCCACAAAGAAAGAACAGCTCAGCTCTTTGTGATATCATTAAGATATATCATTAACATATAAATAAAATCTAAAATTGTTAACAGCATTTCTGTGCAAAGTTTCCACAAGGTATATGGAAACTGCTTTTGCTGGTAGGCTTTGCAAGTTTGCAAATGAAGTATTTTCAAATAAAGTACTCATCTTTAAGAGGCCAGGATTTGCACTAATGAAAGCAGAATGTTAGCAGAGGTTTCTTAACTTATAACTTCAATTACAATTGGATCTGTATACAAAACCTATCAGTAATGTACAACATCCAAATACATGACAGTGATTAAGTAATCCCCATAAGTGTACTGTCCAAAGGGTAAATAAATACATTAAAATACAAGTATCTATTTAAAAAACAGAAAATAGTATCCATGAAGTGAAGGCATTGCTAAGTTTCTACATTCCAATTCATAACTTTATCATAGTCCTGAATTCGTTGTTTTATGTGAGAAAGCTTATTCTTCAGGTATTCGCAGCGCTCCTTTTTTTCCAGAAATGCAGGATCCTGCCAAAAATACAAAAACCTTTACATTAATATATTAGGCTTTCAGATTCTTCCAAATATAGTCTATTATAGGTTCTGTTCTTGACTAAAAGGACAGTATGTAAATATTCTCAAAAAAATTACACTCTTTTCCTCTGGCCCTTTTTTATTTCCTGTTTTTCCTTCCTTCGTGAAAGGCCAGAAGAAAATGTTCTACCTTTTTATGCTGTAGATAGTAAATAGAGCTGTTTTAAAACAGAAATCTGCATAAATTACATCCTTTGACATAACTGAGATTTTATACATGTATTTGTTGTATGTGCAACAAATCCTTCCCCCCAAAAAAAGCAATGAACTTTAACTAACATGGGCACAAACTCTGAATTCCATGGAGAAAAAAAATCATATTTGTAATGCATAATGTTTTTAACAGAACACAGATACACATTTGCTGCCTGCATTTAAAAATTACAAAGAGAAACCTCTTGGATTACACTGAAAATTACTTTTTGAGAGTGTCTAAATTCCATGGCCCAAAAAATACAAAACTTCTTTTCAAGGGTAAGACTTTGTTTTCTGTTTTTATCTATTGGCTGTGTCAGTCAGTGAATCTAACTGAAGTGATCTTCTGAGTGCAGAATGTGAAGAGATGAAGAATATTCTCAGAAGATGTAAACGCTCAACTCTTGGGTTGTGGTTTGGAGTTTCTTCTGACATGTGACTACTAGAATCATTCTTAAAAATGCTTGTTGGCATGAGTGTATGGATTGTGTCCTAACTTTGCCAAAGTTTTAGAAGACAAAATACACACAGCACTACAGATGCCTGAGGTACCCTGACATACTGAAATCTGCCTAGTGTCAGAAGTACTGGCTATTTACAGTCTCTTTGCTAGCCATTAGATTCAATAGTAATGTAAATCTAAAACCACTTACGTTTTTCTTCTTCTTGTATTCTTGCAGAACTTTTGATATCCTTTCCTGCTCCTAATGAGAAACCACAAATTTTTAAACTTTGAGTGTGCTCCAAACGTAATTCTACAAAATACTCATCAGAATTCTCATGAGATCATTGTAACATTTTGGATGTAAATCTTGTGTTTGATTAATAATGAAAATACATCCACTGTGACTGACTAGAACTTTAAAGCTACTAGTATGAAACAAAGAAACAAAAAACCCCAGAAAACCATGTATACATCTTAACTGGAACCTAGTATCCCTAATTAATGCCCAGAGATGATGTAACTTATGGGGAAACATCCTCTCACACCAGGTCACAGCCAGCATTAGAAAACATTGTGTCCTAGCTGAAGACAGTCAGAAACTGCGTAATACCACCTAATACAATTCTTTTCCATGAGCCCATTTCACAGGTACTTACATATATGCTTTCAGGATGGTGTGGAAGCTGTTTCAACAATGCATCCAGCTCATCAAACTTTTTTAATACAGCATTAACTTCCATAGACAGTTCTTTATACTCAGCAAATTGATCGTTGAATACCGCTTTGTACCGGTCTCTCATTTCATTTGTTTGAATTACAGGGTATTTCCTGGGGAAAAAAAAAAAAGTTAAGAATTAGTTTTAGAGATACAACTTACTAACAACATTAAGCCTCTTCACCTTGACAGTGTATTTCTGTATTTTTTCCTAATCTCATAACCAGCTGAAATTTGCATGTGTGTAAAGCATTGAAATCAGAGAATCACAGTGTAGTTGAGTTTGTAAAAGAGGTCTGAAGGTTATCTGGTCTGACCTCCTGCACAATCAGGAACACTCAGACCAGAGCTGTGTCCAGACAGCTTTTGATATCTCCAAGCATGGAGACTCAGTCTCTCAGGGAAACCTGTGCAAACCCTCACAGAGAAAAAATATTTTCCTAATATTCAGGTGAAAGCTCCCTTGTTTCTATTTGTGCACATAGCAAATAGTATAAAAATTAATTTATGATATCAGACTTGGAAATGCCTCCCTTTTAAAATGGAGCATGTTACAAATTCAACCCTTAGAAAGTATAAGAGTAGTCAAATTTCAGGCCCTAAAAAGGCAATTTCCCATGTATTTTAGTTTTCTCTTCTAATATCTATATAGTGGTCTTCTGTTCCTTTGGCAGTTATTCTGCTTGCTAGATTATTACATTCTGCTTCAACAGAAGTACCATCAGAAAACAGAGTCTGAGGTTTGTGTGGGTTTGACTTTTTAATTAAGATTCCTTATTTACAGTTACTGGTCTTATGCCACTGATACCAGCCCCATCTTCTCTGCTTTTTAGTGTTAACACACAATTACGAGTTCCCATAGTATGTCCATGGGAGAGAACCACAACAGGAGAAATGCAGAGTGAAAAACATTATTCAAGTATCCTCCACTAAGTTGGTCCATCAAAATCAAGTCACTTACGCTAAGTAGTCTGGCATCACTATAGGTTTAGGAATGTGGCCTGCAGGTATATGACCATTAAGTAGCTCTGGTTTTCTTTCCAGTGATTTGAGCTGCCTGAAACTGACTTCTTCTCTTGGTCTGTCATCGCCTTCATGCTGTTTTATATGAGAAAGAATTTGTTCTTAATGAAATCAGTTTTAGATAAATCACAAAATACACAACTTTAAGATGGAGATACATGTATTGAGCAGCAGTAGAAGCAAATCACAGATATTTCTTACAACTCTTATTGTAATCAGAAAATCAGTTTAATGAGTTAGAGTAATGCTTCTCACAGAGTATTTTTCTTCGGTTGGTCTTAACTGCAGTACAGATAAATACTTCTGGAGGTTTGGAAAGATTTGTTTGCATATCTTTAAAAAAACAGTGTAAGGAAGTTTCCTTCAGTATTAATTTAATTTGTGAATGAACTGGAATCATTCAGTTCTTTGGAGTTCCGTTTTCTCCCTGTTTCCTATTGCACAATTCATGCCTTGATCCAGAAATAAAAACACATGGAATCTTGTTAGAACACAAACACACCGATCCAGTACTGAATCAACAGAGAAAACAGTGGTAGAGAAATTCATGGTGTCTAACAGAAGACATTTAAGACCAAAACTAATACATCATAATTTCTCTGGAAACCCTATACAATCTTTGCAGTGTATGCAACGACACTTTGTGTGGCTGAAACACTAACATTGCTGATACTTTAAAACTGGCAGGGGTGTGTTTGGAGCAGTCTCAGAGACCAAGGAAGAAGCTCAACTCACAGGACACCTACATTGTGCTTCTGGTGGCTCTCCTGCAAATTAGGCACATAGCCAGGAAGAAAAAGAGTCTCAAACCTATCATGCATCAGACGACCTGCTGTTTTAGTCATGCCTGCCAAACTCTGTGATGAATACTACAGAACTTGCCACCTCATAGAAAAGGGTAAGAGTACACAGAGAGGCAGCCATCACATCTGCTATTTTACAGCTTTATAGATTTTATAACCTAGCCTAACTAGGAGTAAGTTCTTTACAAGCTCCTTTTGAATCTTCTAGGCAGGAGACTGCTGTCTAAACTAACTTAAAAAACTAAACCTAATCTCTTTGAGGTCAAATAAACAAATAAATAAATAAAATAGTCACAAGGAAAATAATAACCATTTAGAATTACCAGTAAACAGAAAAATAAATTCCTATTTCCTACCTTCTTTTCTGGAAAAGAGGATTGTGTTTTCATCTATGAAAAAAAAAAGTGGGGGAAAGAACTAAGTTTCACTTTCAGCAAAAATAAGTGTGCAAAAGCACAGACTCTGAAAATTTAAACATTTTCAAAATCATACTGTACAGAAAATCACACTTAATATTTTGGTATGATGAAATTTAGCATAAGGAATATTTTCAGATCCACTAATTTAAAGACTTGTTGTTTAAGGAAAACCACCACCCAAACCCCAGAACAACAGGATTTCCGAGAGCACAGCTGTAAGGAACAGCTTGCAGGAAATACTCCATCCACTTCTCAAGCTCCTTTATTATTATTTCACATTCCAGCCCATGTTAACTACTAACACTCTGAGATGTACCTAATCCGTTGCCTAGAACACACAAAGTAACTAGACTAAAAGAACTTGATCGTAACAGGGAAGAATGAACACCTTGTGTGTAACTCTGGCAATCACCTCATCCTTGCAGGACATACTATCAGTTGGTTAAAAAACTTTTATTGAAGAATTACAGTTAGTTTACAAAAGAAAAGTCTCAATTTTATGCAAGATGGTGTACTGGAAACCACTGTTAAATGGAAATGCTGCAAATCAAACTGCAGTTACAGAGTAGAGGAAATGCAACTTTCAACTCTCTCCTTCCAAAATCACTTAAAGGCTCACCCCTCCTTAGGTTAGGTTTATATACGTTTCACATGCATTAATTTTCATACTATATTAAGTCTTACTCATTTCTTAAAGGGTTTTTTGGTGATATTTTCAAATTAAGGAAGTTTTACACAAATTAGTTTGAACTCTCTAGGTAAGTGTTAAATCTCTGCTCTTCTAGTTTATCATTAACCAGGCAAATACTGAATGCTTCTAATATGTGCAAGGCCAGTAGTCAGGCAAAATATGTGACATGAAAAAGAAGCGGCTGCCTGAAATTTGAGACATTGAAATCTAGCAAAGGCTGTTGCTACTAATATTTGCTGGTAACTATTGTGAGGAATGCTGAAAAGGCCTAAAGAAGTTGCTTGGAGCTATGCTTGCAAAGTAAAAATAAGTATTTCACATTCTTAGGTTTATTCACACTAGCAGTTGATGTGCTGAACCCACAGTTTTCAAATAAATGCTAGGTGGCTTTAAGCCACCGAACCCTGCTGAACAGATGAACATTGTTCGTTTCCTTCTTTCTTTGGAAAATACACACTAGGAAGTAGTTCACCAGCTGACTCAAGAAGAGAGCCCAGTATTATGAAGGGAACAGAGCCAGGTCCTTACCCAAGGTGAACGTTAAAAAAAAAAAAAAAAGTGTCCAAGACTTTGGATCTGACACCTTAAAAACACCTTCCATTTTGGCAATTTCTAATACTATAAGGCTGGTTAAAATTCATCCTCAGGGCTACAGATCTGCTGCTGCAGAGAAGACACTTGATTCGACTCTGTCTACACCATGGTACAGGTGCTCCCCATCATGTGGTACCCACTAGATAGAAAATGATAACTAATGACTTACCTCCTGTTCCATTAATTCCCTGCGCCTCCTGGCCCCTTCGTGCCTCCACAACTTTAGGGAAACCATTGCACTAATCAGATAGATGAGCACCGTGACAAACAAGAAGATGATTGCTGCAGTCTGACCACCCTCCACACGGCAAAAAGCCGCATTTATTGGCGTCTTAAACAACTGGTAATAGCAGAGCCCACCTCGGTTGGTATCGTTTACGTACACTATGGCAGCCGACATGTACAGGAAGAACAAGGCTACATTGATCCCAAACTCGGTCAGAGGCCACCAGTTGGAATCGAGGAGGATAGTTCGGTAGTACATGGACATGCCCAGCACGAGCAGCACTATGGTGACGATCCACGCCATTCCCGCCACCACCAGGACGAAAGGCGTTTTGGGCCCGCTGTAGGAGTATCCCCCATAGGCGCTGCCCGCCCCGTATCCGTAGGGCTGCGAGAACCCGAACATGTTGTACCACTCGTTGTCCTTGTGCACGTAGGCGGTGACACAGGCGAAGACGGCGGCACCCAGCAGCAGCTCGGCTACGCCGAGGATCCTGAGCAGCCCTGCCCAGGACTTCATGTAGGCGTACCGCTGGTGGTACTCCTCCACCCGCTCGCTGTACGTCTGCCCAGTGCCGGCGCGGCGCTCCAGCGAGCCCAAGGGGTCTCCGGAGGGCAGCATGGCCTCGGTCTCCTTCCGAGAACTGTAGCTCCCGCCCGACCCCCCGAATGGGTCCGTGTAGGAGCCAGGCACCCTCTTGGTCCCCGTCTGCAGCGGGGCGGGAGAGGCAGGCGGCGAGCACTCGACCCCGTCCGAGATGTACCTGATGTCTGAGGCCGTGCTATCCCAGCTGGAGCCGGGGTGGCGTCTCCCTTTGAAGAAGTTCTTCCACGAGTCCGGAATGAA
>JANPWX010011758.1:0-13962 GCA_024734555.1 Trochalopteron elliotii
GACAAGGACGCGATCCAGGGCCGGCTGGAGCGGCTGGAGGGCCGGGTCCGTCTGGCCCTGCAGGCGCGGCCGGCTGGGAACCAGAGCGCTCGGGACCTGGGGGCGCTGCAGGTGAGCGCGGGGCCACCGGCATCCACCGGAGGGGGTGGACCAGACCAGCACCGGCCGGGTGGAGCGGGATAGAGAGGACCCGACAGGCCCCTGCCACTGGCACTGATAAGGGGAGCGTTGGTGGGGGGACATACCCCAGACCCGCTAGGGGACACCGGGAGCGATTGCGGGAAAATGCGATGGGGGACCCGACTGTCCCGGGACATTGGGAGCAGCGGGCGGGTTCAGCTTCAGGAGAGCAGAGAGGTCCTGGGAGCACCCTCCCGGGAGTCTCCCATAGCCACAGCTTCCCCGAGCTATGGGGCTCACCTGGCTCCTCCCCCACAGTCCCTGATGGATGCTCAGAACCTGCGGATTGAGGAGCTTCTGCAGAAAATCAAGCAGCAGCAGTACAAGCTGGACAAGCAGAACCTGCAGATTAAAAGCCTGCAGAGCAAGGTGAGGACGTGTCCTGTGCTGCAGCCCCCACCCTGGCCCTACATGCTCTGGGTACCCTGGTGTCCAGAACACCCCTGCTGTCCCAGCACTGGTGGCTCTGCTGGTGCTCCCTGGCTTTGGGGACCCCAGAGGGGCCACAGCTCTGGTCCCTGTGCTGCAGTGTATCATCAGTGATGTGAGGGTAGCAACCTGCAAGCTTCCAGAGAGTTTGCATGGAGCAATAGGAGGAACTGGTGGGTGGAAACAGCCTCCCTGGCCTCTGCCTTTGCATTCATCTGCAGAATAAACTAGCTACATATGTGTGAAAAAACACAATCACTTCTGGCTTTGCCAGGACTTGGTATCTCCTGTTCCTCGAGATTTCTAGGCAACTTCAGCCCCAGCTCTGGTCACAGGGAGTGGCTGGCATGTGGCTGACCTGCTCCCCTGAGTAACAGGGTGGAAAACAAGCTGATATAAAACCGTTCTGACTTGTGCTTTTTTTTTTTATTATTTTTTTTAAGGTCAATCTACTAATTCCCCTACACCACAACAAAACACAGTCTCCAAAGTGGAAGATAAACCTGAAGAAGAGCCTCAACTTCACCAACCAGAGTCAGAATGGCAGTGGGGAGTCCATGCAGACACAGAGTGAGTATCTACTTGTGCTGCCCTGCTCCTCCATGCCAGAGCAAACCTGTAGCAATTGGAACCGTTTGGAAACAAAAGGTTCATTTGTCCTGAGCCAGGATGTGAGATTTGCTTGAAAAGCTGGAGCTTGGAAGTATGGCCAGAGTGAGGGGTTCTGGAGTACAGACTTGCCTTCTGGGCCAGTATTAGTCCAGGAGGCATTTAAGGATTAAAGAGGCTTTTTTCCTGCCTGGCGTTAGGAATGCAGTGGGGAGCAGACAAAGCCTGAGAACAGGTATTTGTCAGAAAGGATTGGCAGATATGGGGTGAGGAGAGGATGGTCTCAGCTCTTTGGAGTTAACTCTTGTTCACCTGCTCACATTTCACCAGGCAGGATCTGCTTTGCTGTCTGTGGGAGGAGGGGAGGGAGGAGGGGAGGGTTAGGGAGCCCTGGCCTGAGAGCAGAGCTGCGTGCTTGTGTATCTCCCTTGGCTCATATTTAGAGCCCATGCATGTAACACAAGTGTCTCAGCTCACACCATCCTAAGCTGAAGGTGGTGAGTTGCAGTGGATGCTCACAGCCCTCAGAAATGTGCACTGGAGCAGGCAAGTGGATGCTGCATCTGCAACTCCTGGCTCTGGCTGGAGCATCTTCTCCCCCTGCAGCAAGACTGGAGGGGCTCCTGCAAAGGAAAGGGCAGCAGAGCAGGTGGCCCCAGCTGTGCCATGTCCTGCAGCCTCCCTCCAGACAAGAACTGATGTCCCTGCAGGGTTTGGTGGCCAGGAGCAGCTGCTGTCATGCTGTATCAGCTACATCACAGTGCTGGCTCTGCCTGTGCCACTGTTTAGGGATCTTCAGCAGGAGGAAAACAGAAACCAGGCAGGATGGGGAGGCATGGGGAGTTCCTGCTCAGGGCCTGATGCAGGGATGGTTATGGGAAAACATGATAATTTGTGGAGCCTGGAGCTGTCACTGGTGCGTCTGAAAGCTGGGTGGACAGAACAAAGGGCTTGTCCACATGGACAAGAAGAGAGGTGGGATGTGAGGCTTCAAACTCCTGGGGCACAGCTCAGTGGGGCTGGGCAGGATCAACCTGACTCAGAGCAGCAGTTCTGAGCCAGAAAACTCTCTCAGAACTTCTCTCCCATTTTTTTCTAAGCTCTGCTTTGTGACTTGCCTGCATAGAACAGTTTGGGTGGGAAGAGACCTTTAGAGGTTATCTAGTGTAACCCTTGATTCCGCTCTTAGGTTATGCTGAAAGTGGGATGCAGGGAGATAGGCTGGGACCTTTGCTACTTGCTGGTGCAAATGTAGGATGTTCTGGCTGATGCTGGCTACAGAAATGTTTGTGATACATCTTGGAAGGCAGCAAGAGCTACAGCCCCCACGGATGCTGTATGAGCTCAGCACCTTCCAGTGCTGTAGTGTCCCTGATGGAAAGACCCTGGACATGCCAATGCTGTCCTGCCAGCTGTGAGCTTCCTTTTTCCTTGCCTAATCCCTGATGTTGGTATCACTGACAGAAAACAAACTGGCTCCTTTCATTACCAAGCCGAGTGAGTTTTCTGTCAAATCTTAAAGCACAGAGGCTGGCCCTGTGCCCTCTGCCTGGGGAGGCTTGTGGCTGCTTTCAGAGCAGGGAAGTGCTGGGGAGGCTTGTGCTGGCGGCTCCCAGGCTATTGTCAGGCAGTCTGGTGCTGGCATGACCCTGGGGAGCAGCGATGAACTCCACCAGCAGCCCTTGCAGAAAGACCCTTTTATTTTCATCCAGTGAACACAAGTTTTTTCAGGGCAGGGCTGGCATGGGGCCAAGCATGTGAAAGTTGAAGGCTCAAAGCTGCCTGGAGAGTGAGAGGTTTAATAGCTTGCAGAAAGAGGATCACGTCTTTGGGCAGAGCCTGTGCTTGCTGGCAGCCAGCCGAGTAGGGGAAAGGTAGAGCCCTGCTCATGCTCTCCCTGTGGTGCTGAGATTCCAAAATAATGGGGTTGGGTTGGGGCGGGAGAGGGGGAGGCAATGCAGACAGCTCCAGGCATGCCCTCGTGCCCTGCCATCCCTGAACACGGGTGTTTATAGCAGGTTAGTGACCTCCCCTGTGTCGTTGGGTGGAAATCCTGTTGGGTGAACGTGGGGCCTAAGGTAGATCCAGCCTTGTTGTGTTGCTTGGCTAAATAAAGGGGGAGGGAAAAGAAAACACAGGAGTAGTCAGGAGAGCTTGTTCTGCTGGTGCCGTTCGGATGTGCAACATGAACTGGAACTAACAAGCGTGTTCCTCAAACAAAAAGATTGAGCAGAGGCTGTTCAAACAGCTGCATCTTGTTCAGCTGTGGCACCAGGGGAACAGGGATCGAGTGCAGCCAGGGCCCAGAAATGAGAAACAGGCAGAGATAGAGTTGACCTTTGCATGCTGGGACTAAACATCCTGGCACTATTCCACTGATGCTGGGAGATGCAGTGGGAGAGGAGGTGAGGAGCTTGGCAAGCCCAGCACCTTCCTGCTGTGGCAATATGAGCAGGGGCTTCTGGCTGGGGTGTTCCTTCCTCTGAGCCTGGTTTGCTTCCCTGCCTGCATTTACCCAGAAAGTGGGGATATTCAGGACACACTCAGCCCCTGCATTGCTGTGGGGCTCTGTGTGGTTTTGATCCTTGATGCACAATGCTCTCAATCCCTGTGTCATGGGTTCAGGGTAAGCTGGGGCACAGCTTGTCCTGTGGTGCACTATGGTGGCACCAATCCTACCCTGGGGGTGTGAGGGGTGTGACTGCCAGCTGTGCTGGCTGTGGGAGAGGGGCTGCCTCTACTGAGGAAAGGAAATTTTGTAGGGAGAGCTGAATGGAGGAATATGTTGGAAATGGTGAAAGGTGATGGCAGGTGTCATATTTCTGTCCCCTGGGTCCCCCCTGACCTTTCCTCCAACTGGGGCTCTGCTCTTCACCCCAATGCAGCATGAAGCCACCCCAGCACCTAGTGAGGATGGGACGGAGTGATGCTCTGCAGGGGCTGCTTTTGCTCTTGGCAGCTCAAAGACCCTTTTTGTCCCCCTCCATCTGCCCCCAGGAAGCCCCTGGCTGTTGGAGGAAACCCTTCTCCCTGCTGCTGCTGTGGGTCATGGTGTCAGCCCTTACTCTGGGGCAGCTACTGCAAGGGGACCCCCAGGGCCAGGACCCCAGCACAGCCCAGGGTTTGTCTTGAGATTTCTTGTTTGTCTCAGGGTGGTGCTGGCAGCAGCTGTGACTCAGGGTAGCCAGGGCTACAACCCATCCACCCTGGCCTGGGGAGAACAGGCCCCCTTTGTCTGGGGGTGATTGGGACACCTGTCCCTGCTGACAAAGAGCCCCTTGACTGTGCGGCAGCTGAAGTCCCTGCACATCCTCCTGTGGCCTTTTGACTCAGGTGTTGTAACAGGTTTCCCACAGCTCATCTCTCTCAAGTGCTGTGGGTGGTGGTTCCTGGATGGACTTTTATCGGTGTTGTTGAAAAGGTGCTTTGCTGGCAGCTCTGGACAAAGTCCCTGCGGGGCACAGGACCATCCCTGGGGATGGAGGGGGATGAAGCAGGGTGTGGCTTCACCCTGGGAAATCCACTCCTGCAATGAGCTGGGGCTCCCAGATTCCACCCCACCCCCTTCCTTGCCTTAGTCACTGTATCTTGGAAGAAGAGTCACTCCAGCCTGGCACTGTGCCTGCTGGTGGCAGGTTGCCTAGCAGGATGTCTGGCTGGGGCTGCCACAGTTGCTGGGAGAAAGAGGTCATGTGCTGGATGCTCAGCCACCTTCCTGATGTCAGAACTTTGCCTTTCTTTATACCCCTGAGGTTCCTTGACCCTTCTTCAGCCTTGTGTGGGCTGGGGATGCTTGGCCCTGGTGTTGCCCCACCCCAAATGGGCTGCTCCTGTCTGCAGATGAAGAGGGACCTGGGAGAAGTTACAATAAATCCCTGGGAAGCTCCTTTGTCCCTCCTTGATGGGGAGCCCTGCTCTCAAGCTGAGGTCACTCCAGCCTGGCCCAAAGCCTGGCTTCTGCCTTGGATGAAAGCCCAAGGAGCTCTGTTTGAATAAAAGGGAAGATGTGGGGTCACAGTGTTTAAAGATCCTGAAGTCAGGGGCCACTGTCCCCAGCACATGTCCAGAGCTACAGCCACTGCTCTGCACAGCTGACTGGGCTTGTGGCCAGGGCTGCAAATGCTGGGGCCATTGTAGGACCAACCTGCTGAGGAAGTGGGGTTTGTGGCCATCTCCTCAGCTGCTTTTTCCTTCCCCTGCAGAGCTCCCAGAGGGTTGCCACCAGCTCTTCCTGGCTGGGCAGCAAAGCAGTGGCGTTTTCCAGGTGCAGCCTGCAGGATCTCAGCCCTTCAAAGTCTACTGCGACATGACTGCAGGTAAAGCTGTGCAGTGTCCCACAGCACTCGGGAGAGTAACACTTGTAAATGGTAACCCCAAGTGACTGTGTTTTCCCTTCCCACAGAGGGTGGCTGGACGGTGGTCCAGAGGCGCATGGATGGCTCTGTAGACTTTGACCAGCTGTGGGATGCCTACAAGAATGGCTTTGGAGACCTTCATGGTAGGTGGATGATGGTGTCTATGTTCTCACTATAGGATAAGGGAATCTTAGTGAAAATTATTGCCCTTGCTGGCCTCTGGAGCTCTCTGTGCTGGAGCACAGACATGGGCTGAAGCAGGGGGACACTGCTTGCAGAGCAGGGCTCCTTGATCTTTCTGATGTGTCCTGCAGGTGCCAGACAGTGATTCTGATGTTGCAGCATCCTAGGTTGTCCCTGTTTGTCTCTGGAGCTTGCTCGCATCTCTGCTTTTCATGGCATGTTTGTGTCCCTGCAGCCAATGTCATGAGTCTTATTTCAGGTGACTTTTGGCTGGGCCTGGAGAAGATACATCACCTTGTCCAAGAGGGAAAATACAATCTCCTGATTGAGCTGGAGGACTGGGAGGGGAATTCCCAGGTGGTTCAGTTTGTCTTCAGTCTTGGTGGTGAGAGCACAGCCTACACACTCAACCTGCTGGGACCTCTGTCTGGAGAGCTGGAAAATGCCATTGGGGAATTCAGGCAGCTGCCCTTCTCCACTCGGGATCGTGACCATGACCTTAAAGCTGACACAAACTGTGCCAAACACCTCTCAGGTCAGTCTGAGGTCTTCTATCCCAGTATGTGCACTTCCCTTTCAGCCCTCCACTGTCCAGTGGTGGTCCAGTGGGACAACCTGTGGCATTAGACCCCTTTGCTGTTGAGCTGGTCTTGTCCCCTACTTCCCTGGGACAGCTGCTTCTTTGGGAGGAACTGTGCAGGGAACCAAGAGAGAAACTGAAGCTGAGGCAGGGTTCATGATTCAGGTCTTGGACCAAGCATCTGTCCTCATAACAGCTTTGCTGTCTGCCACTTTGGTTGGAACCTTTCCAAGCAGAGTAGAGGCCTCTCTTGCCCTGGCTGCTGAAGGTTTTTCACACAAGGAGGAGCAGCCTGGATTTGAAGATGCAGCCTGAAGTAATGTAGGATCTATGAAAGTTTCCCCAGGGCATGGGACTCCTTGACTGTACATGAGACAGTCTTGTAAGATCCTGAAGCTCTGGAAAAGTGGGGAATGTAGGGGCATCAGCTGCCTTGAGTGGCCTGGAATTTCTGTCTGGAATTTCTGTGAGTTAAAATTGTCTCTTCATTGCCCTTGTAGGTGGCTGGTGGTTCAGCACCTGTGGCCATGCCAACCTCAATGGGAAGTACTTCCGCTCCATCCCCCGGCAGAGGCATGAGCGCAAGCAGGGCATCTTTTGGAAGACATGGAAGGGCAGGTACTACCCCCTGAAGTCAACCATCATGAAAATCCAACCTGCAGCACTGGAAGCAGAGCCCTAAAGTTGCTACTTGAGACTTTCTCTGTGGAGCATGGACCTGAGCTCCATCACTCGGTGTTTACAGAAAACAACCTCCCCTTCCTTGGTTAGAAGCCCTTTAGAGGCACGACACTGCTCCTCGCTAAAAGTAAAACAGCTCCAAGTTGCCAAAACCCCTGGATGGGAGCTCCCAAACCTGAAGAGGAGCCCCAGGAGGGAGATCCACCTCCAGAGCATGCACAAGGGTCTTCTAACCTGCCACGTGCTGCTGCGGGAAGTTCAAATTGTTCGGTGCTTTCTATCCTGTCTTAACATTTCTGTACTGTGTTGATGAGCTGGGCCTGGGGCACGTGGGGCATGGAAAGTGTCTCACTGCTCTGGACCACAGCACTGGGTGTGGAGCCTTGCTATGTCCTGTCTTTCACTGTTGTTCCCAAATGATGTCCCATGTACCCTCCTGTGAGAGCCCCTGGAGCCTCCTTCCTGTGTGGGGGCTGGGGGCAGTGAGCCTCAGGCAGCTCCAACTGTGCAGCCCCTGTCCCTCTGAGGTACAGGGCTTGGTGGGAGGGCTGAGGTTGACCTGTGCAGAAGGGGAACTCAAGGCTCACTTGCCTTCTCTTTGAAGACCTGTATTTCTGGCTGTGCTGGAATTTGCTGGGAGCTGGGAAAACTGCTTCCAGCTCTAAGGTTGATGGGTGAGATCCTGCAGCTGGTTGCCTGAGGGGCCAGGTCCTGGGGTCCTGTGTCTGGAGCCTGCAAGTGCTGCTGGGGGTGGGTAGGATGAGCAGTGGAACAGCACAGATACAGAGCAGGGACAGTCCCTGGGTGGGACCAGCCCTGCTGTCACTGTCAGCCCCCCAAAAGTAGGGGCTGCCTACTTCCACCAGACACCTCACGCTTTGCAGAGTGACTGGACCTGTCCCACATGTGTGTCCCAGTACTACAAAGCCAGGGGACTGCAGGGTTTCTCTGCAAGAGCGACAGGGCCACATTTCATCAGGTGTGTACTATGATGTACAGCATTACCTCTGCCTTTGGTGTTGGGGAGAGGTGGCCAAAACAGGTCCCTGAAAACGTACAGGCCAAGCTGCAGTCTTGGGGCTTCCCAAGCATCCTGCCCTATTGAAGTCATATTGACTACTCTGCTAGAGCTCCTAGCTGCTAAATACTGTACATAGTTGTTTGTAGGATGTTGGACCTTGTTGATGAATTCTGTTTCAATTTGTTTTCATATTTAAATGCAGTGTTAATAACAATGTGATGTAATTTATAAATGTTGATGCTGGAAAGGAAAGCAAGTGTAGTTTGTGTATTTTAAACTTTTTTTGTACTAAAGTATCTTTTCTGAAGATGTCTTTTAATAAAAACAAGCCTTTAAGTGTCCTGCCTGGATTATTTTCCTGATGGTAGGTGTGTGGGAGCATTGTGAGGACTTTGCATTTGAAAACTTCCTCTGTTGGAATCATGACCTGAGCCCTCTGCTCCCTTCTAGCCTCCATGTTCATCTGTAGCTTTATGGAGCTCTGAGATAAATTGCTGCTCTAGGGCCCAGCATCAGGTTTTAGTCTGCTTGAAGCTTATGGGCTCCTAAATTTCTTCCTGGAAATTAGGCTGTGGGGCAGCAAGTTTATAAGTGCTGATGTGTTGGGTTTTCTTATTCCCTGATGCCAGACCTTTGAATGAAGAGAATATTCCTTGGTGGTGGCTGGAACTGCCTGTGCCATGTCTTTGAAAATGAGCAGAGGCTGAGGTCTGGATGATCCAGGCCCAACAAGGTCAGCTGCTGAGGGCAAACTCCACTAAATAGCAGCCTTTTAGCTGCTCATACCACATGTGTATCATCATTTCCAGAAGCATTTATTGTATCTTCTTTGGGGGTGATTATAGATGTCAGAATGAAATGAGCTGGGGAGGGAGCAGGGATCTTTAAGGTGATGGGAGTAAGTTCCAGCAGTGCTCCCAATCCCATCTATATTTTTTCTTCAGCTCCAATATCATAGAAGATAATCATAGGAGAAAAGCTTACATGCTTCTCTGGCTGGTCAAGGAAGGAAGAGGAAAAACTGCTTGTTGCAGGAAGAGATGAGACTGGTGGTGTCCCCTGAGCAGCTCTATAAATATCTGATGTACCTAAATGTGTCCTGCTTCCCTGGGGGATATTCCAGGGTTAATAATAGCTCCAAGCACAACTGTGCAAACAGCCCATTATACCCAGCTCTGTGCTTACTCCTGCATTCAGAAATGCATTTTTAATATTCTCTTTGCTTAATTCAAAACTTGCTTACTCCTTGAGTGGAGCAGCAGATACTAGAGTGCATATTTTACTCTGGATGCTAAAGTGATGAGACTGAGGTGGGATTTATGTGTCAAAAAGAAGCTGGTGAAGGAGCTGTTCTACAGTACCAGGTGCTTTTTTGCAGACTTGGGGTTTGCTCCCCTGTGGTGCATTTTGTCTACAGGAGGTGCCTGGTGGATGGTGCCAGCCAGTACCAGACAGCATCCAGGGTTTGATAAATGCCAAATGGGCAAATGCTAAATGCCCTAAATCTTGCCTATCCTAGGGATCACAGCTTCTGCTTTCCTGTGAGTCTCAGTCTTGCCTGTTCTGCTGCACGAGTCTCCACATTCCATGAGTGTCAGTGCCACCCGTGCCCCAGGGCCATCGGTACCACACTGGAGCTTGTGGCATCCTCGGGCCTCTTGAAGGTCCCTCTGCAGAAGCCAGTTCTGTTCTCATCTGAAATCCTCCACCTCTTTCATTTTTAACAAGCATTTCAACTGCAGGTCGTGGCAGCATCTGGGAGGTGCCACAGGGCTCCCTCCAGCGACAGCAACAGACCCAGCACGGCGCTGCCGGAGCACAAGCGTCCTCCAGGTACCGAATGCTGCTGCTCCCAAAACCAGCCGTGGTTCCTGCAGGGGAACCTCCTGTGCCAGCAGCTCCTGGTGGCATGAGCCACCCGGGACTTCGAGACCCCACAGCAAAACCCCAGTGAGGGCTGGTGTAAGGGCTGCTTCTGCAGGTGGGGGTGGTGTGAGACCAAAGGCTGCAGGGTCTAGACGCAGCAGGATGGGGTTTTTGGACACAGCAGCACTGCGGAACAGGCTGGGGCTGTGCCCCAATGGGTGTCACGGACCTGGAACGCCTTTCAGTGCCGAGCTTGGAGCTGTCAGTAGAAGCAGATTGACCCGGGATTCTCACAGAGCATCATTAGATCAAGATGAAGTTGTGCATCAGGCACAACTCGAGCCAGCTGTGTCTGTGGCCCCAAAAAGTGAGGATAGGCTCAGCCTGCTGCACAGACCTCCCTCCGAACAGTAACAATTGGGAGACATGACTGCAGAGCCTCCAGCTCATTTTTATTCCTTCAGGAATCCAAAGTGCTCTTTGGCAGAAAGGTGTTTGTGTGTACACAGAGCTGCACCAACTTGGATGGGCAGGTTGAACCCCTGCATCCGTGGCACCAGGGTGCTAAAGTGAGTAAGCCAGAGGCATCAGCTGAGCCCCCCACCACCAGTGTAGCACCACAGCAGTGGTACAAAACCAAAAAACTAAATTGGCAAATCCCCACTGAGAACAGAAACCTGCCACACAGCCAAGGAACAGCAAACTGAAAGCAGGAGAAAAGTTCCCCACCCACCAACACTCTCCAGGCACCCCCAGCCCAGCACTCGGCCTCACCAGCACTAGCAAGGGTCACACTTTCAGTCATCCCCTGGCTCTCAATGCCTCAGAGTGCCTGGCAGACACAGGAGTGCCAGAACTCTCCCAGTCCTCCCAGTAGCTTCAGCTCTTCTGCTGGCACTCAGCAGCACTGAGCACAAATTGAGTTTCCTGTGGATGTGCCTGGCACAGCTTTGTACCTGCACCTTTACCAGGGACATCTCCCAAGCAGAGTGTTCTAGGGCAGCTCCCTGAGGCTGCTCACGGACTCCCAGGGGTTTTGATCCCACTAAGAGGGTGGGAAGAGAAAATCTTGGCTCAAGAGTCCCAGGCAGGTGGCTGTGTCTCTGGGACACTGCAGGGATTGATGCTCTCAGGGCAGGTTTTGGCATCTTAGGTGACCATTTTGAGCAAGTTTTTATCACGTTAGAAAATGGAGCAGATGGCATAGACCTGACAGCTCGTCAGCATGTGGACCCCAGCAGAGTTTAATAAAGTATTTGGGGCTAGCAGGTCCCTTGCTGGCTGTTGAGGAGCACAGGCAGTGTGCAGCTGCACTGAGAGCTGCAGGGTGTGCTCGGAGTGTGTGGAGAATCACGGGGGCCCCTCTGGAGTCACTGGAGCTGCTGCTGTGAAGGGGCTTCAGTCCCAACAGTGACAGTCCAGGGCAGTGCCAGTTGGGACACCCAGAGTGGCATCAGACCAGTCAGACAGGAAAGTTTGCTTAATAGTTTGTCTATCCACGTGGGACCCACAGGCCACCACCTTTGGAATCTTCCTTCTCCAAGCACCCAAATACTGCTACCAGGCGAGTTCACCTGCATCTTTGGAGCAGGGAGGAGCCTGAGCGTGGCTGCTCAAATTCCCTGAGCGTGTTTGCTGAGGGTGGACCTGGGCCCCTCTGTTGCAGTGTCATTTTGTTCAGATTTGGTGACACTCCTGGGGGGATTGGAGCCCCTCAAGAGGCACACACAGAAGGCGGTGTATATTTTTTTAAAAAAATAGAATAGTGGCCAGGCTGGGCAGGAGCCATTCCAACATGAAGGGCTCAGAGAGGAGGAGTAGTAAATGTCTGGCTAAAGGAAGTTATACCTGATACTCAGGGTTCCAGAGCTTATTGAAACAGACAGAGGTGCTCATTTTACAGCAAATATAATCCATCATCTGTACAAGTCCTTAGGGAGACAAAGGAAATCACAAATACCACATCACTCACAGTCTTCAGGAGAAGTAGAGAGAATTAATAGAACATTGAAAGAAAAGATAGTGAAAATATGCATGTACACTAATCTGAAATGGCCAGAAGCCTTAAATTTGGCTCTGTGGGATGTCCAGAATACTCCATGATAAGCCACAGGGCTGACACAAGCAGAAACTCTCTTTGGAAGGCATTTATCTGTGCCAGGATTTTATATCCCAGCTGTGGCCAGCTTACTGGATGGAGATTGACCCAGTGTGGCTTATATATGCAGGAAGGGTTGAAAGAACAAAGTATGCTCAGTGTTATCAACTCAACCCCCTGAAATACAGGTACATGATATACAGCCTGGAGATGGAATTTTAAATAAGGTATTCTGTAGAAAATTCAAATTAGGACCTAGATAGGAGCGGTCGTGCTGTTTTACTGTGTTCTTATTTTGCTGTTAAAGTTATAGGTAAGAAAAGTTGGATATGCTATTCTCACATCAAACAACCAGTAGATGTTCTGTTCCATTATTTTCACTAGAGGTGACCAGAGAACAGTGCTGGGCCAAGTCCTGCTCAGTATTTTTATTGATGATCTGGATAAGGGAATTGAGTCCACCCTGAGTAAATTCACAGATGACACCAAGATGGGTGGGAGTGTTGATCTGCTGGAGGGTAGGAAGACCTTGCAGAGGGATCTGCACAGGCTGGATCAATGGGCCAAGAGCATGAGGCTCAAAACCACCAATTCCCATGTCCTACACTTTGGCCACAACAATCCCCTGCAGCGATGCAGGTTTGGGGTAGAGTGGCTGGAAAGCTCCAAGCAGAGAAGGGTGTGGGGGTGCTGGTCAACAGCAGCTGAACATTAGCCCAGGAGCGTTTAGGCCAAGAAGGCCAGAGGCACCTGGCCTGTACCAGCCATAGTATGTCACCCTGAATTTTCCTGCTTTTCAGTGTTTGCAATTTTGTAGTGGAGATTCTCACGCAGCTTCATGTAAACTATGTATATTTAGTACTTATCTATTTTGTTTACATATTTCTCCTCTGGGAGGAGAAATATGATTGATGGTGGTGTTCACCAATGAGGTCAAGAGGTGGCAACCTGTGTAGCCAATCTTTTGCCTCCTGATCAAAGTGTATATAAGATGGAGTTAGAAAATTAAAATAGGAGCTTTCCTGCCTGACCTTCTGATGTCTGCCTCGTTCTTTGTGTGTCCAAAAGTGTGACAATAGTATGGCCAGCAGAAACAGGGAGGGGATTCTTCTTCTGAACTTAGCACTGGTGAAGCAACACTTTGAGTCCTGTATGCAGTTCTGGGCCACTCAATTGAGGAAGGACATTTTGGTGCTGACTGAGTCCAGAGGAGAGCAACAAAGCTGGTGAAGGATCTGGAGCAGGTGTATGATGAAGAGCAGATGAGGGAGCTGGGGGGGCTCAGCCTAGAGAAAAGAAGGCTCAGAGGGGACCTTCTCACTCTTCACAACTTCCTGACAAGAGGGTGGAACCAGGTGGGAGTCAGGTTTTTCTCCCTGGCAGCCAGCAACAGGACAAGAGGACATAGTCTCAAGCTGCACTAGGGGATGTTTACGTTGGACATGAGGAAGAAGTTCTTCATAGAAAAGGCAGTTAGACACTGGAATGGGCTGTCCAGGGAGGTGTTGGAGACTGTTCCTGAAGGTGTTTAAGAAAAGACTGGATGTGGTGTTCAGTGGTCTGGTCTAGTGGACAAGGTGGTGCCTGATCATAGGCTGGATTTGATGGTCTCAGAGGCCTTTTTCAACCTTAATGATTCTGTGATTTTGTGATCAACTGGTTAATAAATAACTGACTTCTGAGAATCCTTCATGATTTTGTGTTGGTAATCTTTTAAGTATCTGTGCAAAGGAGTCTATGCTGTACTTCACTCTGTTGGCCCTAATTTTGTTATATTTTTTACTTGTGATAATGTTGTATATAAGGGCAGTATTCAAATACCTTGAAAGTATTTTTCTTTTTCCTTTCAAAATATTAGCAGGTGTGCTCCACTAAAACAAAGGGAGGGCTGTTTGTGGAATGCTCCAGTGCTCAGCTCAGGGAGCTGCAGCACAAGCTGCAGGTTGTGCTCAGAGTGGGG
>JANPWX010011825.1:379-12823 GCA_024734555.1 Trochalopteron elliotii
AGAAAGAGGGAGCAGGGATGTGAGGACAGGAACTTGGGGATAGAGATTGGGGGACAAGGATGTGGCAAAAGGAACCTTGGGGCTGGGGCACCTGTGGGGACAGGGACAGGAGAACAGGGATGCAGGGACAGGGACAAGGGCCACATACAGTGCAGATGACCTGTGAGGAAATGTGCCTTTGGAACGGGATCATGGGCACAGGGCCATGGGGATGTGGCTGTGGGGACAGGAGCTGTGAGGATGGTGGAGGAGACCTGTGCAAACATGGGGTGTACACAGTGTCCCCATGTGCTGCCTCAGCCCAGGGTAACTGAGATGTCCCTGTCCTCAAGACCTCTGTGCTACACCAGTGTTCCTTTGGGGACAGTCTGGGGACAGACACCACAACTCATCCCCAGGTGCTGATGTCCCTGCAGGGACACCCCCACCCAGCCCTGTCCCTTCTCCCTTCCAGCCCAGACCCTCGGCCTCACTGGTGAGTCCTTGGGGGATGCCATGTCCCCACCTTGTCCTCAGCCCTGCAGTGGCCCTGGCACGCTGGTGTCCCCTGTCACCTGCAGGTGCCCAGACCACCCAGCTCCTGGTGGAGCCCCCCTGGATGCCGGCGGTGCTGTGGGACCGGGTGACACTGACCTGCCAGGGCTTGGGGACCGCCGGTGACAGCATCTGGTACAAGGATGGGAAGCGATGGGGACAGAAGGGACCCAACAACTTCACTGTCATAGACAGTGGCACCTACACGTGTGACAGACCTGGCAGTGGGCTCAGCCCCCCCATTATTGTCTTAAATGGTGAGAGGGGATCTTAAATGCTCATGGTGGCCCCCTGATGTGTCTAGATGGGTTCCACTGCATGGGTGGCGTCACATCCCTTGTGTGGGAAGAGCCCTTCCCCTGCATGCAGGGACATCCCAGTGCATCCCAGTGGGATGGGACCCCCATAGTGACACCTGTGCCATGGGGTGTCTCCTGCTGTCCCTGGGATCTTCTCATGCAATGGAGACTCCAGCCAGATATCCTTGGTGCCATGGCCACCCACCGTGGAGACCACTCTTGAGCCCCTCAGTGCAATGGGATCCTCCTGTCCCTCAGACCGGCTGGTGCTGCAGGTGCCAGCAAGGAAGCTGCTGGATGGGAACAAGGTGACACTGTGCTGCCAGGCCATGAAGAACAAGTCGATCAACAGGGTGCAATTTTACCAGGACAGGAAGGATCTGGGAGAGTCCCTCAGGGGGACCGAGCTGTCCCTATTCCCCCTGCAGCTGCACCACAGTGGCCGCTAGCACTGCCGGGACTTAGTGGACTCCAGGGTATCACAGAGGTGGCAGGAGTCGGCACCGGTGACAGTGAAAGTGCGCGGTGAGCACCCCCACAGCTCACACCTCAGCACCCCCACAGCCCCTCCCCAGGGCCTCGGGGTCACCATGGACCCCCACCCCCCTCCTTCCCAGAGCTCTTCTCGGTGCCTGTGCTGGAGGGTCCCCCTGAGCACACCTAGTGATCCCCCCTCAATCTCAGCTGCCTC
This sequence comes from Trochalopteron elliotii, assembly GCA_024734555.1. Taxonomy (NCBI): domain Eukaryota; kingdom Metazoa; phylum Chordata; class Aves; order Passeriformes; family Leiothrichidae; genus Trochalopteron; species Trochalopteron elliotii. The sequence goes on from JANPWX010011825.1 coordinate 1,904, forward strand.
AGCACCCCCAGACCCCTGTGGCCCCCAGCCCCCCTCCTGCATTTTCCCTGTGGTTCCCTTCAACCCTCTCCATCTGTCTGTCCCTTGGTTGAACCTCCCACCCTTCCCTGGGGTCCCTTCCACACCTTTCCAAGCCTCTTGAAAGCCACGGGAACCCCAAAATAAGTGAGAAGTTGGCAAGAGCAAAAACGCAGATACAACCAGTATGGTCAGTGCTATGTTCTCCGTTTATTCTGGCTAAAATGGCAGGTTATATACATTGCTACATAGTTTACATTCACAGGTATTTGTCCATTGGCACACAGCACAGGGAAAAATGCAAACACACATTGTTGAATAAACTCTTAAGGTACCCCCATGACTGCAAAGCAAACAGAGATCAATGATAGCAATGTTCCACCCCAGTGGTATCATGGTTAGTGCTGGGAGACCAGGTTGCCGTGCACCCATGGCCTGCATCTGCACATTGACTCTTCGTAAATCATGCAACAGTCTCCATTTACCTGATTTTTTAGGTATGATGAAAATTGGAGTGTTCCACGGACTTACAGAAGGACGAATGTGACCAGCATCAAGTTGTTCTTGAATCAGGTTGCTTTGCAACCTGCAGCCTGTTCTCAGTTATGGGCCACTGCTCAACCCAGACAGGAGTATCAGTCAACCAGGTGATCTTCAGAATGGGCAGCTGCTCTGCAGTGGCCGTCAAGAAAAATGCTGGCCTGTGGTTAACTTCAAGCCAAGCTGGGACAGTATATCTCTGCCAATCAGTCCTCAAAGCTGCACGGGTAGAGTCATGATGTATGGTGTGGCTACAATGACTTGATTGTTCTCAAAGGTGAGGCTGATGGGATCTGCGCTGATTGAAGGAATCTTCATTCTACCCACTCCTACTATGTGGGTGCTGGGAGCTTTCAAAGGCCAATCAGGTGGCCAATATAATTGGTTCACTATAGAGACATCGGACCCTGTGTCCAGGAGAAGATTCAGGAGAATGCGAAGGGATCCATGTTGCAAGTGCACTGGTCTGATTGGACGATCATTCAAGTCCAAGGTGAAGAAGACATCGTGACCTGTTGATCCGAAGCCTTTGTCTTGTCTCAGCAGTTCATCTGGTTGTCTTGGTTGCGAGCAATGTGCCAAAGGAGTTTCAAATGGCACAATTTGAGCAATTCTGCTGCCCTTTGGAATTGTCACAGGTGGTTGCAGGGCCTATGCCAGTATCTGTACTTGTCCAGTAAAATCTGCATCAATGACACCTGGAATAACAATCACGCCCTGTTTACTTGTGGAGGACCTCCCAAGGAGCAAACCTCCAATTAAACAATTTGTGGTGTACATTGGACCATGTACATTTGTAGGAATAGGGTAACTTCTTTGTCTTGTAGGGTAACATCAGCGGCTCTTGTAATATCAACACCAAGGCTTCCCCACATGGCTGGTTTGTTTTTTGCAAAGAAGCCATTTATTGGGTCTTCGAGGTCAGGGCATCAATTTGTGTCTTCACGTGGTGCCTCAGCGCTCTGCGTTTGGCGTTTCTCGACTTGCGACACGCTTCAGAGGCATGAGTGTCAGCATTACATTTGCAACACCATAGAGTCTTTTGACAGGCTTGCCTGAAATGGCCCGTCTCACCACAGCGAAAGCAGATGCTTTTAGTTGCTTTGTTGGGATATGAGGCTTTATGGTTGTATTTGAATTGGCCACTTGACAAGGCTGCTGCAATGACGTGGCCTGTTTCTTTCACTGCGTCTCGCACGGCTGCTGTGAATGCTGCAGACTGAGTGCTCTGCTCGGCTCAAGTGGCTCTGACTAACATTTCATCCACTGGACAGGTTTGAGGAGGGGTGGCCAAAATGGCCCTGGTACGTGAACTGGCATTTTCAAAAGCCAGAGAATGAAACAGGTGTTCCTGGACTTCTGATGGTACATCTGCAGCATCCTTTAAAGCAGCTGCCAACCTTTCAATGAATTGTCCATATGGTTCTGTTGCTCCCTGCTTAATTGTAGCGTAAGGTGCTGGCTTTTTCTTATGTGGAACCAGCAGCAATGCTCTGTGAGCTAATATTTGGGACAGCTGATGCATTGCCATGGGAAATGTGAGTTGCACATCTGCTGTAGCGTAAGGTCCGTGTCCTGTGAGCATGTCAGGCTGCACTGCATACAAAGGATCGCCTACTACTTTGTGCCTGTTTGCTTCTTCCACTGCTAAACGTTTCCACTCCCCCTCAAAAATGAGAAACTGTGAAGGTGACAAAAGCAGAGAAGCTATACTTGAAGAGTCTGTAGGACAAAGGATGTCAGCAGTGAAGATGTATTGAATGATGTTCTTTGCTGCTTCAGACCGAATGCCGTATGTGGAAACGACCTGTTTTGCCTGGTGGCGCACCTTCCAATCATGTGGCTGCCAGGAGGCAACACCATTTCCAATGAAAACAGGACAGGATAATGAACCGGCCGTCTCCTAGTCTCCATGCAGGATGGCATCTCTGGCAGCTGTGGCCCAACGCTGTCTAATTGGATTGTCTGAAAGCGCAGGCAGTGCCACCGGCTGTGCAGCTGAAAGCGATGTCAAGGCAGGTGGAGATGGGAGGGGTTTGTGCCCTCCCCGTTCTTGCAATTGAGGATTCGTAGATGCATGTGTGTTTAGTTGATTCTGGTGATGTGTCAGTTTGGCTACTTTGGAGATTACTTGATGTATTTAGTTTGTGTGCTGTACTTGTGTGTGCCCCCGCCGCTTGGTACAAGACAAGCAGACTGGGCTTCCGCTTCTCGACATGTCTGAGTCCGATCCAGATGGGAGGGGACATTCCGCTGCTGTGATGGTATGACGTGACTGCACTGCTGTCTCTGTTGCCGCAGCTGCTGCGCGCAGAAGGCCTGGTTCCCTCTTCCGGGCTGCCTCCCCCCGCGCGGCTGACACCATCTTCCCCCGCACGGGGGAGAGGGGGGGCTGCACCGCCGCGGCACGCGCCGCCTCTCTGCCATCACCGCCCTGCGCACCGCCCGGTGGTCCGCCTCCTGGGCTGGCCCTGCTCCGCCTTTGGCTCCACCTGAATCCTCGTCACTGTCCACGCCCCCAGAATGGAGCAGCTGAGCTACTTCCTGGTCTCACTCAGTTCACCTGGGCAGCGACGGGGACACTTCTGCCACCTGAGTCACATGATCCAGGACGTCCACATTAAATCACCAATCTCTCGCCATTCTGTGGCGCTGAACACGAGAGATGGCTTATATAATTTCCCCTTTATTCTGGCCCCCAGGGCTAACTGTTCTAAGCAACTTTCCTTTAGTTTTTCACCTCTCTTAGAGAGGAGGTGATACAAAAGCTGCGTGGCCGCCGTAATTTCCATATCCATTGTGCACTCAAGTTCTGTTCCCCACTGTGATTTACCTTCCCCCACGGCGTGGCGCTTCTACTCATAACTGGAGACAGACGACTGTGCCGTGGACCAACTTCTCAGCTCCGTAGATTTCAGACCCGGGTCGACCAGCCAGAATGGGACCAAAAACGGAGGCTTTACCCACATGTAAGTGAACCACATTGAAGTGAAACCCGCGTCGAGGCAAAATTAAACCACATCGAAGTGAAACAGGCATGCCTTTCTTAATCTGCATTGAAGCACTGGGTCCCTGGCCCATCGGGTGCCATTAGGAAGCTGAGGGAACCCCAGAATAAGTGAGAGGGTTGGCAAGAGCGAAACACAGATACAACCAGTATGGCTAATCCTAGTTCTCCATTTATTCTGGCTAAAATGGCAGGTTATATACATTGCTACATAGTTTACATTCACAGGTATTCGTCCATTGGCACACAGCACAGAGAAAAATGCAAACACACTTTGTTGAATAAACTCTCAAAGCAGCTACTGTGTCCCCACCAAGTGCTATACTTAGTATCTACTAGAAAAACCTTTTGCCCATGTTACTAACTTAAGGTGCAATTTCTTGCTGCGCCACAGTCTTGGCAGCTGAAGTATCAGCTGCGCCACAAATCTTACAGGCCTTAACTCTGGGGCCCAGTCTGGGTGATTCAATCACAGTTCAAATACAGATCATGTCCACCTTCCCTAAGAAATTCTGCTACAGCCAGGTCCAGTCCAGTGCTCCCTGCAGTTGCTGGGCGAAGACCTGAGACTGTTCTCTGCTGGGCATTCTCGGTGGCTGCAGTTGTGGGGCTGGTATCTGCGGTGGCTGTGTCTGCATCGGTGGCTGAGGAATTTGTGTCGGAGCGCGGCGCCGGCCCACGCTCTGGCTCTGCTTTCCCTGGATTGGACAACCTTCAGAATCATACTAAGAATGACACTGATTAGCAAAATGACGACCTTTGTGGCACCGTGGACACATATCAGGGGTTTTTGGCTTAGCTTTCTTCCAAGCAAAGCAGTCTTTTTTAAGGTGGCCTGGCTTGCCACAGCCATAGCAAACTGCTGCACTTCCGAAAGTGCCTTTGGTTGCCGCAAAAGCTGCAGCCATGGCCTCATATTGATGTTCTAGTGTCCCAATTCGGTTGCATGCTTCAACCATTTCGACAAGACTTGGTTCTTGATTAGGCAGGGACTTAAGGAGTTTTTTACAGTCTGTGTTTGCATTTTCAACAGCAAGTTTTAAAAGCAAAATTTCATGGGCATCTGCATTATCAATTTGGCACTCTAATGCTTGTTTCAGGCAATCAATGAATTGCATGTAGGGCTCTTGGGGCCCCTGGGCAATGGTTCTGAATGCTCTCTGAGGTGTTTTGGCATCTGGGACCTTAAGAAAGGCTTGGCGAGCTGCATCTCGAGCTCCATCAAGGGCTTCTTTTGGGCAATCGCGTGCCTGAACAGCAGGATCTGTATACAGTCCCATTCCCATAAGATTGTGAGGGTGGCCAGGGCCTTATTAGTGTGGCCCATGAAAGTTAAAAGCAGGTTTTGCCAACCTTTTTCCCACTCTTTCTCCCATAAGCTGTATTGAATGGGAGAAAACAGCAGCCGGGCAAGAGTTTTTAAATCATATGGAGTCATTGTGTGGGCAGCAAACACAGAGTCCAGCAAGCTTACAAAATGTGGTGAACCAATACCATGCTCTGTAGCTGCTCGCCGAAGCTCTTTAATTCCTGAGAAGGATAGCTGTTCCCAATGGGCAGTTTGCTGTCGCATTCCCCTATATATTAGCAGAGCTATGATTCTTTCAATAATTTCAAAGTCTCCCTCTTTTAGTGCTTGTTGTTTCAACCGCACCCAGTTTTTATGAGGGTCGGGGGTATATAAATCATGTTCTCTGTCAGGATCAATAGGTCCAGGATCAAAGGGATCCTCCTCCAGACCATCTTGATCACTTTCCTCGCTGTCATAGTCAGCAGCGAAAATCTTCACAGAGCGTGGAGGGCCCCCCTCCCTTCTCCCCGCAATAGCTGGTGCCGGGGCTGTGGGTAGTGTTTGCTGCAGCGTGGGAGACGGAGACGGAGTCTCTTCAGTTAAGGGTTTATTAGATTCCACCACAAAGGAGGGAGAAGCGGCAGTTTGTTTAGCTGTAGCAGCAGTCTCTTCAGTTTTTAAAGAGCATTGAGAATCTGCTGCAGAAGAACAGGCATTCTCTGTATCTTGGGAGTTTTCTTGAGCCTTTAAGGTCTCAAAATTCACTCTCCATGAGGGTAGCATTTCTGCAGCTGCTTTATTTCCCTTGGTAGCTTAAGATCCCATAGCTCAACTCCTGCTTTGTCCCACAGATCTGATGTAAAGATCATGGACTCAGTGACTCCTGGAATCTCCACTGCTACCCAATGTAATAAAGCTTTTAAGTGATGTGAAGGCAAAGTTTTACCATGCTGTCTCAACAGCCTGTACATAAGCTGAAAAACGCTTCTTTCCTGGGCAGACATTCCCTGACCCATCTTCCCCTGCAGCAGCTAACCTCCAAAATCCCAGAGTGTTAGCTCACCTCCTATTTCCCGGAGGGGTTCCTTTTGCCGGCCGGTGTTCCTGCTTCTTTCAGCAGCACTTTGTTCTGCAGGGCTCGTCGTCCGTCACTCAGCTAGGCGATTGTCACTCCTCACACGGGGCACCATTTGACAACGACTGACAAAGAGACAAGGACTCCATGGGTTGCATGCATGCAGCCGTTTATTGACACACCTAGCTGAGTTTATATACCTTTTCATTATATAACAAGTAATATTGCCAAGTACATTGCTTAAGTCATGCCTCGTACTAACTAACACAGGTATGTGCTGTCTTATCTGATTGCTAAGCACGTATCGTACCAAGCACATCGCTGTCTCTTACATTCCTTTCTCAAACTTCTGCTTTTGGTTGCCAAGGCTTGCGGCCTACTAATGCTAACATGTCCATTCCTGTCATGAGTTGAGCAGTGCTCCCAGCTCGGCTCTCTAGCTGTATTCCCAGAGGGGAGGCTTCATGTAACAGCCGATCAGGGGAGAGAAAGCTTCCATGAGTGGGCCGTGAGTGATCCCCCAGTTGTTGGTGGGACAGATGCCTGGATCCCCAGCAAAAATGTCTGGGAAAATGCCTGGGAAAAAATGCCCAGGAAACTGGGCTGTGGGAGGAGTCTTCGCAAATACAAGCTGTTAATTGTGACACAACAGGAGCCATTCTGCTTTGGGTTTCTTGGGGGAATCAGGGGCTTGCTCCTAGGGTCACCTTGGCCCTCATCCCCCATCGCCTTTTCCTCCCTGTGGTCCTTCTTCCCTGCCCACACCCATTCTTCCATGCTTTGCTCCTTCCGAGAGGCAGCTCGTTCCTGCAATGACCGCTGCTCCACTGCTTCCACAGCTTGGTGCTCCACCACTTCCCCAGCAGAGCAGAGGCTGCCTGCAGGCACCTGCTGCCTTTGCAGTTTTGCCCGTGTTGACTGCAGCAACGAGCCTGCTGCCCCCCAGTACCTGCCTGTAGCAGCCAGCCCATAACCACCAGTGCCACAGCACCAGCCCACAGCCAGCCCACAGCCAACCCTCACCGATGCCAGAGACACGCAGGTGCCGCCACTTGGAAATCGTGCCCAGCCACTCACAAAAGCCACGAGGGCTCACTGCACACACACTCCATCTGCTGAGCTGATGCCAACAGAGAGTCTGGGGTTCTTGTGGTAACACTGTCCCTCTTTGGTTTCTCTCTCTGTCTCTATTTTTCCCTCTCTACTCTCTCTCTCTTCTATTCCCCTCCCATAAGAACAGTTAGCCTCCTTTATCAATAAACAGTTCTCAGATATAATATTGCCACATATCTGCTTCATTTTCATCACAGAAATATATCAGAAAGAATCCTCCCTGACTGCTGCTTTTACAGCAGAATGGGACAGGAGGAGGGGTGTCGCTGTCAGTGTCCCAGGAGTCCCCTCCTGTCTTGCCTCGGCCAGCCCTGGCACCGGCGGCAAGCAAGGTACAGCTCAGTAAGAGAGCAAACCTTGCCAACCCTGTGAGTCCTTGGCTCAGCACTAACCATAATCACGGCGAGGAAATGAAGAAAGGACTCTCTTGAGGGGTCTGCCACTGAAGCTTATTGGTGCCCCGCGAGGAGCAACCTCACCTCCAGGGAGTCTGCCTCAGCAGCGTGCAACAACCTTTATTGGGGAAGGACCAAGGGGACGGGTTAGGGAGACAACCAATAAGGATAGATCAGGGTGTGTCTCTGCAGATGAGGGATTTCTCCAGGGACCTATCCCAGAGGGGAAGGAGAGAACAGCTGGGATCATGGCTCTGGCAGTTGCAGGCACCAGAAGGAATGAGACAGATGCAGCAGGTCAAGGGAAAGCTTCTCTTCCTCTTTCTTATCTGACTCCATTACTTATATACATTTGTACAGAGGTCAAGAGATTGGTTACACAGGTTGCCACCTCTTCGACCTGGATGGTGAACATCACCGTCCATCACATTTCACCTCCCAGAGGATAAAAATGTAAACAATAGATAATTTCTAAAAATATACATTGTTTTTGTGAAGCTGCATGAGAATCTGCACTGCAAGATTTCAAATACTTGCAAACAAGAAAACTGTGAGGGCAACATATGGCAAATCACTCCACGCTCTCCGTGGAACTTTCCAGACACAGGGAGAGGCCCTGATGTGATGAACAGGACCCAGGGATTATATAACACAATGACTGACATATAACTGAACTCTGGGATAAACCATGTGGGGATAAACTTAGGGGACACATGGAACAAACCATGAATACATATGTTAAACAAGTAAAACTGAAAAACCACTACAGAGGGGGAATAGGGAACCTCTGGGTATATTGCAAGCACTGTGGGGAGAGAACGGGGAAGCCACTGAGGGTACTTGGAGCACCTGGATGGGGGCTGGGGAGGGGATGGGAGAGCCCCTGGGGATACTGGGAGAGGAAATGGGGAGCACAGGCTGCCCTGTGTAGCCTCCCCCTGACTCATGACCACCTCCCTTGGAAGGATGGGCAGCCACAGGAGCCATGGAGGCACCACCCCCAGTGTCGCCCCCCAGTGGCTCCCATTCCCCAGAGTGTCACAACTTTTGTTGTACATTGTCATAGATGTCACTGGGTGCCCATGGTTGCCCGTGTGGCCCCTGCAGCTCCGAGTAGGTCGCCTGAGGATCCTCCCTTGGGGATGCTAGGGGTTCCATGTGGGCCCTGTGGGAATAAGGGGGTGTGTGGAAAGGGATGGGAGGTGCTGGGGGTTTGGGTAAAAGGTTTACCATGGCTGGAGCCTGCACTCACCTTTCCTGGTGTTTCCTGGCATCTGCAAGGGAAAACTGGAGTGGTGACTTTGGAGTCCCAGGGGCCTCCATCCAACAACGGGAATCCCGAACCACCACCAGGCCCTCAATTCCCCCCAGGTGCTTCCAGTATCCCTGACTGCCCCCAGAACCCCTGAACCACTACAGTGCTCTGGACCACCTGAGCTCCCAGAAGCCCAAGACTGACAGAGAGGGGAACCCTCCAAATTCCTCCAGGATCACTGAGAGAACCCCCAACATCTCTGCAAAGCCCTCCAACACCACCCCAAATCCTTGAGGACACTGAGCAAAAATCCTGAGCACTCAGCAGTGCAAAAGTAAGGGGATAAATAGAGGGTCTGAGGGGTGTCTGGTGAGGGGGAAAGGGGAGTCCTGGCCAGAGTCCCCGACTCACCTGTCTTGGAGTTTCTGGAGGCTGCAAGGAGAAGGGGATGGAGTGACTGTGGGGACCCCAGGACTCCTGAACCTTCCTGGGGCCTTGGCAGCTCCAACCACCCACGGGACCCCCAAATCCCCTGTGGAGCCCCATTTCCCACCAGATCCCTGATTCCACCCTGGACACCCCATGAACCCCTGAACCCCCCAGAACTTCTGCACTAGCACAGTGCCACCAACCCCCCGCTGGTGTCCCCACCCTCTGAGCCCAAAACCCCAAGCCCAGCAGGGAGGGGCACACCCCAAACTCACCCAGGACCCCAGAAAGATCCCAAACATCACTGCACGGCCCTCCAAGAGCTCCCCAAACCCTACAGGAGCTCCCAGTGCCACCACAAGGTTCCTCAAAGCCCACCCAGGAATGCCCCTGGAGCCCAACCAAGACGCTCCAAATTCCCCTCAAATCCCCTAGGACCTCCAGCCCAGATCACTGTGGGCTCAGTTTCCCCCAGCTCAGGGGCCCTTGGTTTTGCCTCATCTCTGCCCCCACTCTGGGGTTTTCCCCTCACTCTGGGAGCCCCAACTCCCCCCGCATTGTCACCCACCCCGGCGGTTCCAGCAGTGACAGCCCCCGATGACAGCCAGGAGCAGGACTAGGAACAGGAGGGTCCTGCTGACATTCACAGCCACTGCTGGGAACAGAGGGGGACACATCAGGGTCACCCTGCACCCCAGGGATCTTGAACACCCCAGTAACCCCTTGTAAGCCCACCTGTGACCCAGGGTGAGCCAGAGGTCACCTCCAGGGCCAGCTCAGGGCTGAGTGCCCGGAACACGCGGTGCCTGTCCTGTCCCAGCTGGTTGGTGGCCATGCACTGGTAGGTGCCCGAATGTCCCACATCGACGTCCCCAAGCTCCAGTATGGGACCCCGGGCCACCTCCTGTTCATCTCGCAGCCAGGTGAAGGTGACAGGGGCTGAGCCCACCTGCACTGAGCAGCGCAGGGTCACGTTGTCACCTGCATGCACCTGGTGTGCCGGGGGACTGGGGGTGATGGTGGCATTGTCCACGGGCACTGTGGGGACAGAGGCAGGGATGAGGTCAGGGGGATGGTCTGTCACCCGGCGTGGGGGAATGAGGGAGTCTGTTTGGGGGCACCTGGAGACAGAGGGTCTCCTTCAGCCAGGACAGTGACCCCATAGTGGTGAGGTCATCATGTGCTGTGGGATGAGGGCAGGTAATGGATGAGGGGTGAGGGATGGGATGGGATGAGGGTGAGGTGGGGATGGGATGAAGGTGAGGTGAGGGTGGGATGAGGGCTGCTGTGTCCAAGGGTGGTGATGGCTTTCGCCTTGTGGGGGGCATGGAATGGTGTGGGTGGGATGTGATGGGTCTGATGAGTCATATCAATGTGGGCATCACCCCCAATCCCAAGGGTCTCACTCCCCTGGGAGGGTCCCACTCAGTAGGGTGAATGTGACCTGATGGGGTGTGGGGCATGTGACAACTGGCATTAGGGATCCATGGCCTGGATGTCCTGGCTGGGGATACTGGAGCCGGATAGTCCCAGTTCCCCTGGGCTGTGACACCCAGTGGTGGGGGCCGTGACCTGGGGTGGGTTGGGGATGGTGTGGGGGGATTGAGGTGGAATGGGAATGTGTGGAGATGGGGATGCTGTGGGTGTGATCACCCTCAGCCCAAGGGTCCTGGTCGCCCAGGACTGTGACTTTCAATGCGGGTCTCTTGGCCACGCTGTCCCCATCCCTGGCCCAGCACTGGTGTGGCCGCTGTTCTTGTCCCCAACATGCTGCAGCTCCAAGTGGGGGCCAGTGCT
>JANPWX010011906.1:0-11224 GCA_024734555.1 Trochalopteron elliotii
AAATCCTGCTGGGATTTTTTGGGGGAGTAAATGCTGCTGGGATTTTTTGGGGGAGTAAATCCCTCTGGAATTTTTTTGAAGAGTACCATGACATGATGGCACCAAAACTGTGTGGGTTTTGTGGCTTTCTGGACAATTATTTGCAGCAGGCTGACAATTCAGGCAGCCCCTCCTTGTGACACCTGATCTCAAGCTGTCCCACCTGTCTGGGGCAGGGAGCAGCCTCATCTTCCTCCTCTCCCTGTTCTTTTTGTCTCAAAATAATAGGAAAAAGAATAATTCCTCTTGCTCAGCAGGAGGAACATTCAGCTCAGCACGACTGTCAGCACTTCCCTGGCTGAGCTGCCTGTTCAGCTGCTCCTGGGGGGAGAATCCAGGTGCCTGGAGAGCACCTGCAGTGCTGTTCTTGGAGGTTTTGCAGGGACAGCAGCAGGGAATGTTCTCCCCTGTTCTCCCAAGTGGAATTGCACCAGGACAAGGCACACCTGGGGCTTTTGGGGAAGTGTCTGTAGGAAAGGATTGTCCCACCTGGAGCTGTAAAGGAGACAGGTGTCACTGCAGGGTATGAAACAAAGACTCCAAATATTTTAGAAGGCAAAGAGCATAGAAAAAGAAAGCTTTATTTTCTAATTCTTACTGCCTTTTATAAGGTGTTCCAGCACAGATTTAACATGGTTGGTGGAACGACACCTCTCTGCTCCCATGGGTTAAACCAGAGAAACAGCAAAACACCACCTGGAGAAAGATTGTTCTGAGAAAGGAGAGTTGTTTGCCAAGATTGTTTTGAGAAGAAACTTTCTTAAGAAATTTTTCCTTGGGAAAAAGTCAGCAGCTGCCAGCAGGCTAAAAATCTCTCAGACCCAGAAATATTAATCCCACAGCCAGGGAATGCTGCTGCCATCAGGAATGGTGGAATTCCTCCAGCTGGAAGTGGAGCATCGAGTCCAACCCCTGGCCCTTTGGGGGCTCACAGGCACAGAATTCCCAAGGATTTTGAGAGAAGGATTGTGCTGGGAATCCAGTGCTGGGCAGCAAGGAAGGGACAAAAAGGAGCCAGAGCTGCATGCCACTGCAGGGGGAAAATGGGCCACTGAATAACAGAATTGATATAATTTCAACAGAAGCTGTTTATTGCTTACATCACATGGCAGATATAGATTTTAAGTCCATGTGGGCATCTCTGGGTTGTCTGAGCTGCTTCTTCCTGAGGCAGACACACATCCTTCAGGACATCCAACTGGTCAAGCATCCATCTTCACCTTGAACTTCCCCTATCTTGCCTTTACATTTTTTTCCAGACAGTTTCTCAGGCTCTCTCTTCTTATTTTTGATCCTGTTGTTTTCTCAGTAACCTCGATGAACTCCTGAGAGCTCTAATTAACAAAACTGCAGGTGGTTTGATAATATTACTCACAAATAATATTATTTGGCTGGTGTATCAGAATGGCCTGTTGTACAGATACATTGCTACATATTATACATATATATATACATATTATATATATATATATTATACAGATATATATGTTATACATATATATGTTATACAGATACATTGCTACATGTTATACGGATATACATATTATACAGATACATTGCTACATATTATACAGATATATATGTTATACAGATATATATATTATGCAGATACATTGCTATGTATTACACAGATATATATTATGCATATATATATGTTATACAGATATATATGTTATACAGATATATATATTATGCATATATATATATTATACATATATATATATTATACAGATATATTGCTCCATATTATAGATATATATGTATTATACAGATATATATTATGCAGATATATATGTTATACATATATATATTATACAGATATACATATTATACAGATATATATTATACAGATATATATATTATGCAGATACATATGTTATACACATATATATGTTATACAGATGTATATGTTATACAGATACATTGCTACATATACAGATATATATATTATACAGATATATATATTATACAGATATATTGCTCCATATTATAGATATATATATATATTATACAGATATATATTATATGCAGATATATGTGTTATACAGATATGTATATTATACAGGTATATATATTATACAGATATACATATTATACAGAAGCATTGCTACATACTATACAGATATATATATTATGCAGATATATATATTATACAGATATATTGGTACATCCCAGCCCTCCCTGGCTGTGTGTGGGGAAGGCTCTGGGGCTGCCAGCCTGGCTCTGGGTGTGTGTCACCAGGGGACACAAAAGGGCCACACGCACACTGTCCGGTTGTGTGAGGCAAAAAAGAAGGATGTTTATTTGGGATTAGGGTTTAAATAGGGTTTGGAGTTTGATCAGGGATTGGAGGACGAGGTTGACACCTCTCTGACCCCACAGGTCAAGCCAGAAGTCCATCAATTTGTCCTTCCCCCAGGGAGAAACGCACAGTTTTACAAAACATAAACTTTGTTTATGTTACAATGCGTGAGGAAACTCCAGAACAGAAATGCAAAAAAAACCATCAGAAGGCTGAAAAAATCAGAGTGACAGGCGTGCAGTGGGCTGTGGATCCATCACCCCTGTCCCTTTTTCTCCTCCCAGTCCGTAGGAACATGCTGGACTTCCCCCAGCACGTGTCCCCCTGCAAGGCCATCCGCGCCGCCAGCACCGAGGCCGACAAGAAGCTCTCCGAGTTTGACGTGGAGATGAGCATGAGGCAGGACGTGTACCAGAGGATTGTCTGGCTTCAGGTGTGTCCCCTGCCATCCCCCTGGCATTCCAATCCCCCCTGGAATTCCTGCCAATCCTTTTCTCTCATGCCACAGCTGAGAAGGGAAGGCTGCAGGAGCGGGGTGGTGGTGGTAGGGTGGTGCAGGTGTTAGTGAGGGGTGGGAAATTTGGGATTGAGGGATCTGCTCCCCACTCAGAGCCTTGATCTCCCCTTTGCTGTTGGTAAATCCAACCCATCTCAGTGGTGATGCCCCCCCAAAATGCTGACATGGCACAGAGGTGACATGTTTAAAGCATGTTTAAAGCAATCTGGGAGGAACCCGTGCCCTGAGGTGACACTGCACCAAACCAGAGCCTTCCCTGGGGGTGTTTCCATCTGCTGCCAGGTCTCTGGTGTTCCCAGCTTCCTGCAGCACCTGATCCTGCAGCTCCCTGAAGAGGAGGAATTATTTTTTTCTTTCCAGGAGAAAGCAGAGAGCGCTTCCCTGAAGCCTGAGGCAAAGAGGTACCTGGAGAGGCTGATCAAGCTGGGGAAAAGGAATGGGCTCCACCTCCCTGAGGAGACACAGGAGGTGAGAGTACAGAATCCCAGGGTGGTTTGGGTTGAAGGGACCCTAAAGCCCATTTTCCACTATCTCAGGTTGCTCCAAGCTGGCCTTGGAGACTTCCAGGGATGGGGCAGCCACAGGGAAATCTGTGCCAGGGCCTCCCCACCATCACAGGAAGGATTTTTTTCTGAATATCCCATCTAATTCTTCTTCCTGTCAGTCTGAATCCATTCCCCCTTGTCACTGTCACAGGGAGAGGAACCCTGGCAGGGCTCAGGGCAGGGTCTGAGGCTCAGGTTTGGCTTTTGTCCCTGATTCTGGTGATTTTTAGGTGATATCTCCAGCCCCCCCTTTTTCCTTTCCATCCAAAGGGTGATATTAACAAAGTGGGAGTTAAGGAATTCCTGGGAAGCTGAAATTGGGGAATTAGCACCAAACCCCCACGTGCCAAGGGCTGGGGTTGGGCTGAGGGGGCTGAGCTGCTCAGGGACCTCCCTCTCTTACCATGCACCAGCAGAGGAGCCCAAAACCGGGTTAAAAACAGCAAAAAAGGTGAAATAAGGAGAGAGGAGGTTGTTACTGCAACACCTGCAGCTCCTGAGCTGGCAGGGGACTGGCAGGACCTTGCTGAGGTGGCTGATCCCTGCCAGGTGTGACCACAGGGAGCCTTTCTGGGCTGCCTGCACACCTCAATTAGTTCTGCACCATTGGGCTGGGTCAGAGCCAAGGCCAGGCTCAGTGCTGGGCAGCTCAGCAGGGTGGGGACAGCTCCTGGCTCTGACTTCTCTCTGATTTTTCCCTGCGTTTTTGAAGAAAATCAAAGCTATCAAGAAAAAGCTGAGCGTGCTGTGCATAGACTTCAACAAGAACCTCAACGAGGACACCACCTTCCTGCCCTTCTCCAGGGAGGAGTTAGGTATGGAGTGCCTGCATTGGGTGATCCCAGAGCATTCCTGGAGAATGCTGGGCTCTCCCTCAGCCCCTGGCTGCTCCATTTCCCCAGGAGGGCTCCCTGAGGACTTCCTGAACTCTCTGGAGAAGACAGAGGATGGGAAGCTGAAGGTCACCCTCAAGTACCCACACTACTTCCCGCTGCTGAAGAAATGCTACGTGCCCGAGACCAGGAGGAAGGTGGAGGAGATGTTCAACTCCAGGTGCAAAGAGGTCAGTGGGGCTGGGGCACCCAGGGGATCTCCCCTGGCATTTGTGTTTCTTTCTACACTGGTGGAACTCTGGTCACTGAGAGTTTAATACTGTCTGCAGCATTTAATCCTGACTCTGGCAGAAAAGAAGATAAAACACAACACTTCCCTGTCACTCTGAATTTTCCTGCTTTTCAGTGTTTGCAGTTTGTAGTGGAGATTCTCATGCAACTTCATGTAAACTATGTATATATTTAGAATTTATCTATTTTGTTTATTCTATCTATATTCTATCTATTTTTATATCTATTATATCTATATATATTTCTATATTATATCTAATGTGTCTATTTTGTCTGATGGTGATGTTCACCAATGAAGTCAAGAAGGTGGCAACCTGTGTAGCCAATCTTTTGCCTTTTGATGAAAATATATAAAAGATGGAGTCAGAGAATTAAAATAGAAGCTTTCCTGCCTGATCTTCTGGTGTCTGCCTCGTCCTTTGTGTGTCTAAAACTGGCACACTTCCCTTCTCCCCTGTGTGCCTCCCTCTCTGCCCTGCAGGAGAACTGCCTGATCCTGAAGGAGCTGGTGGACCTGAGGGCTCAGAAGGCCAATCTGCTGGGCTTCAGCACCCACGCCGACTTCGTGCTGGAGATGAACATGGCCAAGAGCAGCCGGACGGTGGCCACGTTCCTGGGTACGTCCCTGGGACACCCTGAGCTGGGTGTGCTGCTCTGATCCCACACCCCAACCAACCCTGCCTGCCTTCCTTCCCCCAGATGAGCTGGCCCAGAAGCTGAAGCCCCTGGGGGAGAAGGAGAGGGCAGTGATCCTGGACCTGAAGAAGAAGGAGTGCGAGAAGCGCGGGCTGGAGTTCGACAACCGCATCAACGCCTGGGACATGCGCTACTACATGAACCAGGTGGAGGAGACCAAGTACAGCGTGGACCAGAACCTGCTCAAGGAGTATTTCCCCATGCAGGTGGTCACCACGGGCCTCCTGGCCATCTACCAGGAGCTGCTGGGCCTCACCTTCCACCTGGAGGAGAAGGCTCAGGTGTGGCACGAGGACGTGCAGCTCTACACCGTGAAGGACGCGTCCTCCGGGGAGACCATTGGGAAGTTCTACCTGGACCTGTACCCACGGTGAGGCCTGGGGAGAGGGGAAATCAATCCAGGGGCTGGGGCAGGGGGAGCAGAGCCTGAGGAAGAGGAGATTCCTGCTCCCAGATGTGTGGAGTGGAGGGAGGGCTGTGTGCTGGGGCAGGGATGTCACCGAGGTGTCACTGAGGGGATCACTGGGGGTTCCTGCTCTCAGCACCACAATAGGGGAGGCCATGGCTGTGTCTGGCTTTTGGAAGAAGGATCCCTGGGGGAGCAGAGCGTGAGGAAGAGGAGATTCCTGCTCCCAGATGTGTGGAGTGGAGGGAGCACTGTGTGCTGGGGCAGCGATGTCACCAGGTTGTCACCAAGGTGTGACCGAGGGGGTCACCAGGGGCGTCACTGTGGGTTCCTGCTCTCAGCACCACAATAGGGGAGGCCATGGCTGTGTCTGGCTTTTGGAAGAAGGATCCCTGGGGGAGCAGAGTGTGAGGAAGAGGAGATTCCTTCTCCCATATGTGTGGAGTGGAGGGAGCGCTGTGTGCTGGGGCAGGGATGTCACCAGGTTGTCACCGAGGGGATCTCTGGGGGTTCCTGCTCTCAGCACCACAATGAGGGAGGCCATGGCTGTGTCTGGCTTTTGGAGGAAGCCTCCCTGAGCCTCCTGTCCCTCCCCCAGGGAAGGGAAGTATGGCCACGCTGCCTGCTTTGGCCTCCAGCCCGGCTGCCTCCTGCCGGACTCCAGCCGGCAGATCTCGGTGGCCGCCATGGTGGCCAACTTCACCAAGCCCACGCCCGACGCCCCCTCCCTGCTGCAGCACGACGAGGTGGAGACCTATTTCCACGAATTTGGGCACGTCATGCACCAGCTGTGCTCTCAGGTGAGGCCTCCCTGTGCTGGCACAGCTCGGGGTTTTTCCCCATCCTGTTTTCCCACGGGATTCTGAGCTGGCTGTGTCCCCCCAGGCGGAGTTTGCCATGTTCAGTGGGACACACGTGGAGAGGGACTTTGTGGAGGCCCCGTCCCAGATGTTGGAGAACTGGGTGTGGGAGAAGGAGCCTCTGCTGCGCATGTCCAGACACTACAAGACAGGCAGCCCCATCCCAGATGAGCTGCTGGAGAAACTCATTAAATCCCGGCAGGCAAACACAGGTGAGGGGGGAATTGATGTCCCCCGAGTGTGGGGACGGGGAGGGGACACTCAGTGGCCTGGCTGGGGACAGGGAAGGCTTTTCCTTGCTCACCGTGGTGCTGGGGGTTCTGAGGGCGTGGGAGGAAGGAACCACCACACGTGGGAAGATAAAAGGGTGATGTGGCAGGTGACAGTGACAAAAGAGGTGCCACCCAGCCTGCCGTGATGCCACCAGCCTCGGTGAGGCTCCTGCAGGCAGCATTCCAGCCTCAATTTGCCTCCTCCTCTTCCTCCTTTTGGGAACAGGGCTCTTCAACCTGCGCCAGATCGTCCTGGCCAAGGTGGACCAGGCTCTGCACACCCAGACCAAGGCTGACCCCGTGGAGGTGTTTGCCCAGCTCTGTGAAGAGGTGCTGGGTGTCCCTGCCACCCCAGGTACAGGGTGCCACCCTCCCGTCCCTCTGTGTGGCTCAGAGGGAGACAATTGGTGGGGACAATTTCTGCCAGCTCCGGGAAAAGCGAGGCTGAAAAAGCCTGGAAAGTTCCTCCCTTTGTCCCCTGGGTTGGGGACAGGGGACAGAGGGAGCCAGCACCTGCTGGGACAGCACTGGAGGGCTTTTTTTTTTCCACGAGGGGATCCCCTTTGACCCCTGGTGTCCCCTCAGGTACAAACATGCCAGCCACCTTTGGCCACCTGGCCGGGGGCTACGACGCTCAGTACTATGGCTACCTCTGGAGCGAGGTGTACTCCATGGACATGTTCCACACCCGCTTCAAGCAGGAGGGAATCATGAACTGCAAGGTAAGGACAGGCTTCTATGCATGGCTGGGATGGGGGAGCCAAGGCAGGGGTGTCCCAGCCCTGTCAGTGTCTCTTTGCCTGGGCCAGCCCTGGCACCATGGCAAGAAGGGCTTGGTAGCTGAATGAACCTTGCCCATCCCCTGGGTTCTGGTTTGCCCACAAAAGTGAAGTGACAACAGCAGGAAAGAAGGAGACAGTCTGCTCAGGATTCAACCTCTGGCTTTATTCATCCCACAGTGGGGATAAGCTCAGCCCAGGGTGTCTGCCTCTGCACAGACCCCTTCCCAGTTGGAGCCCCAAGCAGAAAAAGAGGCAGGGCACCCGAACTTGGGGATGGGTTTAACTGAGGGCAAATCAGGGATCACGTGGGCATGGCTCTGCAGGGAAATGACACGTATTATAACAAATCAATAACTTAGGTGGGGAGACAGCCAGAGGCTTGTCCAATCACTCGACGCCCTCACTGGAACATTCTAGACTTTTGGGAGAGGCCTCAAAGTGATAGACAAGACCCAGGGGCTGTCTAACTTATGACTGACACATAATAAGGGTTGGGGTAAAACCAGGAAGGGTTAAACATGGGTGACATGGGACAAACCATTACAACTTATAGAAAACAATGTAAGGAATACATACTTACTGATAAAACCAAAACCACAGCACTACATGTCCCTGCTCTGTGTGTGTGTGTGCCTGCAGGTGGGCATGGATTACAGGAACTGCATCCTGCGTCCCGGCGGCTCCGTGGACGCCTCAGACATGCTGAGGAAGTTTTTGGGCAGAGAGCCCAAGCAGGACGCCTTCCTGGCCAGCAAGGGACTGAAGGTGGACAGCAACTCAGTGCCCTCAGCCTGAGGAGCTGCTGGGCCCTGGGGGAAGCTCCTGCCCCCCCACGCACCTGCCCTCGCCTGGTTCCTGTCACCAAACACCCCTCGGGCCACCCCTGCCTGGAGCTGCCCCTCCAGGGCCCCTCTCCGAGCCCCTCCTGGGCTTTGGGAGGCCTGGCACGGGGCTCTGCGGTGACACAGAGGTGACCTGCCCTCGTCACCCCCGGGGCTGTGGGTCACCTGCACCAATTGGCTGAGCTTTGAACCTGATTTCTGCACCAGGGTGAGTTTTGGCCTGGTTTGGAGCCAGGGAGGAGGGGGAGAGGAGTTCCCAAACTTGAATCTTTGTTTTTAAATCCCTTCTCTTTTAAGAAGCCTCGTTGTTGTTGTTGTTGTTGTTGCCACCTTGGCTCGGTTTGTGCCCCAGGACAGACAGAACTCTCACCAGGGCAGGGACAGTCCCACTCTCCCCATCTTTGGGCAGCTCTTGGCTGTGCAATAAAGATGGGGAGACCCCAGAGCTCAAAACCCAGAGGGAATTGACTGGAACATCCTGCCCTGAGCCCCTCAGGGACCTTCCTGCCTGGCAGGGGGACAGAGGTGGCCGGTGCAGGAGTTACCAGAACAGGAGGTTTGGGGACGTGGCCTCTGTGTGCTGCCAGATGTCCCAGGGCCATCTCAGGGTCATCCTGGGGCCACCTCAGGGCAGCCAGGGGCTCAGGCTGTGGCAGCTGAGAGTGTTGCTGTTGCTGTCAGCTCTGAGCAGGGCTGGGACAGGGGAGAGGCTTGGTGTTTATGACTGAAAACACCGAGCTGACAGCTTCAAACAACACAAATTCCGGGATAAAAATATCCCGTGGGCTGTGTGCCAAGCCTTGAGCTGCCGGCGCCACGGGGAGGGAGAGCAGCCAGCCCGGGCTGTGCCACCTGCCCTGGGCTGTCCCCCCTGCCCCGGGCTGTCCCCAGCGTGTCCCAGGACCCTGCGTGGCACAGGGTGGTGTGGCACAAAGTTCCCGACCCCGAGGGCAAAGGGTGGGTTTGCCCCTGGCTCGGGGAAGGTTTGGAGCAGCTTCCTCGGGAGCTTTGGAGCTTCAGGGGGAACTGGGATTTGTGCCCCACCCCTTCCAGCCTCGCCTGCATCGTGTGAGGCCGTTTGAGGGCTGTGGGATCCATCCCTGCCACTCTGCCCTGGTGTGGGGGACACGGGTGACAGCCTGAGTGCCACCATCCCACTGCCACCACCACACTGCCACCATCCCAGGCACTGCAGGCTGTCCCCTGTTCCCTCTCTTTTGTCACTCTGGCGCTGGGACAAGGCTCTCCCCCACCCCGGTGCAGACAAAGTCGTTGGTGTCACCTCCCTCCCCAGCCCCCGCTGGTGACAGGGAAGGCCGGTGACACCCCTGGCCCGTCCCCTCTGGTGCTGACACGGGGGCGGGTCCGGAAACGGCTCCTTTGGTGCTTTGCTGGGGCCACCTCGAGCATCTTGTCCTTGTCCCCTCCTCAGCTCCGTGTTTGGAGCAGTGCCAGCCCCTGGGTGTTTTTAGTGTCCTGTTTTACTGAGCTTTTCATCGTTTTCTCCGACTCTTCTCTCCAGAGAGAGAGAAACGAAGCTGAACAGGGAAACCACGCACTTTCCTCCCTCCTTCCCAGCCCACAGCTCCCTCTGTCCCCTCTCCAGTGTCCCCTCTGCACCGGGACGTGGAGCTGCACCTCCCCATCCCCATCCCAGGCTGGCAGGGAAGAGAGCTCCTTTTTCTTTTTTAGGGGTTTGGATTTGGGGGGTTGTTTTGTTTATTTTTTTTTTTCCTGTTAACAGTTTTAAGGGCAAACTGGTGTGTGTGTGTGTGTGTGTGCCGTTCGTACTGGTCATGTCCCACCCCGCTTGTTTCCATGACTGGATTTTAGACGGTTCCCAACACTAATAAAGGTTTTTTCCTCCGCGGATCTTCCGGCTCAGGTCCTTTGGCGAGGGGCAGGGCCACGCCCAGCGGTGACAGGGACACAGCCACACCCCTGCCAGCCCCGCAGCCCCCGCAGGATCCGGCACAAGGGCTCCTGTCCCACGAAGATGGGCACGGAGTGGCAGGCGCGGGGTGGGAGTGTATGGGGTGTGAAACCCTGGGGAGGGACAAGCGGTGACCCCCCGTGTCCCCTCAGGTCACTCTGTGTCCCCTCTGTGTCCTTCAGTGTTCCCCTGTGTCCCTCCATATCCCCCCGTGTCCCTTAGTGTCCCTCCTTGTTCCTCCGGGTCCCTCAGTGTCCCCCATGTCCCTCCATATCCCCCCATGTCCCTCAGTGTCCCCCGTGTCCTCCTCTGTCCCTCGGTGTCCCCCCATTTCCCCAGTGTCCCTCCGTGTCCCTCCGTGTCCCTCCGTGTCCCTCAGTGTCCCTCAGTGTCCCCCATGTCCCTCAGTGTCCCCCAGTATCCCTCAGTGTCCTGTCTCCCTCAATGTCCCTCAGTGTCCCTCAATGTCCCTCAGTGTCCCCCCGCATCCCCTGTGTCCCTCAGTGTCCCTCCATGTCCCATCGTGTCCCGCCGTGTCTCTGTGTCCTTCCATCTCCCTAAGTGTCCCTCCGTGTCCCCCGGTGTCCCCCGTGTCCCCCAGCCCCTTACCCGTGTGAGGAAGGGGTGTCTCAGCACCCCGTCCAGGCCGGGCCGTGCAGCAGGCTCGGGGTGCAGCATGTGCGCGATGAGGGCGCGGGCTCGGGGGGAGAGCCGGGGGGGCAGCGGGTACCGGGCCCCCCGGATGAGCCGGTACAGCTCCGGCCGGCGGGCGGCCTCGAACGGGGCGTGCCCCGCCAGCGCCGTGTACCTGGGAGGGAGCGGCTGGCAGCGGGGCCGGGAGCGTCCCTGTCCCCGCCACAGTGTCCCTGTCCCCGCTCCGGTGTCCCTGTCCTCCTTCTGACCCCC
>JANPWX010012072.1:0-10180 GCA_024734555.1 Trochalopteron elliotii
GGATCTGGGGCAATGGGGATTCCTGGTCTGGAGCAATGGAGGCCAAGCCTGGCCAACACTCAGGAATAATCCCAGGGAGATGGAGGCAGGATGATGCTCCCAGACCCTTCACCTGCTCCAGGCACAGTGTCCTCACAGCCCTGACCTCCCTGCCTCTGGATACACGACTTTATTCCCAGCTGGCATCCCCATCCAAGTCCCTCTCAGCTCTGGGAGAGCACAAGCCAAATTCCCAATGGCTTTGCCTGTGCTCACAGTGGTCTCTTCTCTCTGAGTTGGGATATGGCTTAAAAAATCTGGAAATCTGCTGATTACTGCCCTTTTTTTAATCAGGACTTGTAATTTCCCTAAGCTGGGATGTCCCTTTTGTGCCCTGCCCCCAAGGCTGGCTGTGAGGGGGCTCAGAGGGACCCCCGGGGTGGGAAATTAAATCAAGACCTACCCAGCACCAGGGAAGGGAAAGGAAGGGAAATATAAAATAAATTGAAATCAAGGAGACTTCACTCCACTGGAATAAAAGCACCCATCCCTAAAGCCTGCAGCAGCAGAACTGCAGGGATTTTGGGTGTTCACCAAACCTTGTGCTTCCCAAAAAACCCTACAGCAGTCTGTGGGATAGCTTCCATGCTTGGAGCTGGCCATGGTCTGAGCAGATGAACATTCCAGACAGTGGGAATGGCACAATCAGTCCATATAAAAAATCATAATATTTTAATTGACTTCTGTTGGTTTTATCCATGAGAAGAGTGTTTGGAGCGACTCAGGGTCTCTAAGCTGGGTTAATGTTCCCCCAGTGCCAGAAGTGCTCTTCCAGGCACGACATGCTGCCAGGAAGGGAGAGGGAATGCCCTGGCATGGTCACTCCACCCTGGGAAAGCACCACCACTGCACCACATCAGGGGTTTCCCACCAAATTGCCCCAAAACCACCCCACGAGGGTTCATTGCTCCAGCTCGGGGTGAGCTGCTCCACTGGAGCCTTCGGATATTGGCATTGGGATTTCTTGGTGATTAATATGGCAAAGAACTTCCTCAGCTCCACGTGGGGTGGGAGGACCCCTTGGATTTCAGGTCTCAAGGAGCACCTGTTTAATCCTCTGTGGAAAAGAATCTTTGTCATCATCACCTCCATCCCATCACCTCTGTCGTATCATCCCTGTCACCACCATCCCTGTCCTTTCAACCCTGTCATCATATCTGTCCCCACCATCTCTGTCCCATCACCTCTGTCATCACCACCACTGTCACCATCACCTCTGTCATCACCTCTGTCACCATCATCTTTGTCACCATCATCTCTGTCCCATCATCCCTGCCCCATCAACACTGTCACCATCTCTGTCACTATCACACTTGTCCCATCATCTGTCTCATCTCCATCACCATCACCATCACCATCATTCCTGTCACCGTCCTCCCATCCCATCATCCCTGTCCCAACAACACTGTCACCACCTCTGTCACCACCATGCCTGTCCCATCTTCCCTGTCCCACCACCTCTGTCCCCATCTGTCACCTCTGTCCCCTCATCCCCACCCAAGAGGGAAATCAGAGCCATCCCAGGGGCTGATTTAACCCTATCAAACAACATCCCAAAGATTTTCCCTTGCTCTGGAGCTCAGCATTTATTAATGATGGGGAAAACGCCCGGAAAAAAATCCATTTAGAAGGACAAGAGGCTGCCCCAGGCGAAGGCAGAGCCAGGGGGAGAGCTGCAGCTCTGGATCCAGGATGTGCAGGAAAATCCCAGCTCCCGGCTGTTCCCAGGTGCCCGGCAAGGACCTGGAGGCTCCAAAGGGAAGGGCCATCTGTCACGGCTGTCACGCGCCCACAGGGACGGCTGAGGCTGCTGACCTCAGCTCCCAGCTCCTGCTTTCCTTTATGGGGCTGCAGGGGAAAAAAAAAGGGGGGGAAATGCCACAAAAGCAGCTGCCCTCCAGCAGATTTTTGAGTTTTTGTAGGAGCCAGCCTGGAGTTCTTGATGTTTTTGTTTCTCTTGTCAGCAATGGCATTTTTCCAGGGATTTTTTTGCCTGCCCTGCACCTCTGCTTCCCAATGGATCACTTCCCATCCTCAGTCCACCTGTGTTTTTCAAGCCAGCGCCTCTCACTCCCGCCTGCTTTCCTTTCTCAGATCAGAGCAGCACTGGAGCATCGCTCCAGCAGCCTGGGCTAATTCTCCCCTCTAAATTCCTTCTCTAAAGGAGGCTCCAGGGGTTTTCCAGAGATGCTGGGAAGCAGCAGGGACAGGGAAAAAGGTGTTTTGTTCTGGCAGCCACCTCTGGAGTTTGCTGCTCCTGTCACACTGGGAGGATCCCAGATCTCCTCTCAAGTGTCTCTGCACCCAAAGGTGCCCCTCTCATCCCAAGGGTTTTCCGAGGGCAGGGGCTCTGTGTTTGCCCAAAACCTTGCTCACAACCTCAATCCAGCAATTCCTGCTGCCGTGATTTCCCCAGGATGGCAGGCACCACCCTACTCTGGTGAACACCAGCACCGTGCTCTTCCCACAGTCACAAAATCATGGAATGGGTTGAGTTGGAAGGGACCTTAAAGGTCACCTCGTTCCACCCCCTGCCATGAGCAGGGACAGAGGGATGGCGGGGGATTCTCCCTCTCCACTCAGGTGAGGTCCCAGTGGGAACGCTGCATCCAGCCCTGGGGCCCAGCACAGGAGGGACCTGGAGCTGCTGGAGAGAGTCCAGAGGGGGCCATGGAGATGCTCCAAGGGCTGGAGCCCCTCTGCTCTGGGGGAGAGGCTGGGAGAGCTGGGGGTGCTCACC
This sequence comes from Trochalopteron elliotii, assembly GCA_024734555.1. Lineage (NCBI taxonomy): Eukaryota > Metazoa > Chordata > Aves > Passeriformes > Leiothrichidae > Trochalopteron > Trochalopteron elliotii. Next base: position 2,780 of record JANPWX010012072.1, read on the forward strand.
TGGAGAGGAGAAGGCTCCAGGGAGAGCTCAGAGCCCCTGCCAGGGCCTAAAGGGGCTCCAGGAGAGCTGGAGAGGGACTGGGGACAAGGCATGGAGGGACAGGACACAGGGAATGGCTTCCCAGTGCCAGAGGGCAGGGCTGGATAGGATATGGGGAATGAGCTGCTCTCTCTGAGAGTGGGCAGGCAGGGGCAGAGGTTTCCCAGAGAAGCTGTGGCTGCCCCTGGATCCCGGGAATCGCTGGACGGGGCCGGGATGTTCCCGGTCCGGCGGGACCCGCCCGCGCCCTCAGGCCCGCCCTGCCCCGCCGCTCTCGCGCGCTTGGCGGCGCTCTCGCGAGACTTCCCAACATGGCGCCAGCGGGCAGCGCGAACCTGCCGTGGTACGGCCGGGAGCGGGGGGATACCGGGATAACGGGATAGCGGGATAACTCCGCGGGAGCTGCCCCGGGGCTGACTCCGCCGCTCCTTTCCTTCCCCGGTGTAGGGTGGAGAAGTACCGTCCGCAGGCGCTCTCCGAGCTGGTGTCTCACCGGGACATCCTCAGCACCGGTAATTAACCCCACCCCCGCGGTGACCCCCCCGCGCCGGTCCCGGGTGTCCCCCAGCCCCGTTATCCCGCTGTTATCCCGCAGTGCAGCGCTTCATCAGCGAGGACCGGCTCCCTCATCTGCTCCTCTATGGGCCGCCCGGCACCGGAAAGACATCCACCATCCTGGCCTGTGCCAGGCAGCTGTACCGGGAGCGGGAGTTCGGCTCCATGGTGCTGGAGGTGAGCGGGAACAGGGTGGGATGGGATGGGAAGAGAAGGGTTGGGATGAGGTGGAATGGGATGCAGGAACAGGGATCCACGCCATTCCCTTCCAGCTCAATGCCTCTGATGACCGGGGCATCGACATCGTCCGAGGGCCCATCCTGAGCTTCGCCAGCACCAGGACCATCTTTAAGTACGTGGTGGGTCTCTGCTTCCCGAAGTTCCCCATCTCTTTGGCACCCTCCTGGCCCTGGCAGTTGGATTGGGAAGGGGATTTGGGAGGTCCCGGGGTGGGTGGGAACGTGCCCAGCAAGCAGGGAGGGTGAGGATGCAAGAAGGGCTTCTCAAGAGTCAGGCTGGAAGCAAATCTCCCAGCTCCGCCTTCTCCAGCACCAAACCCACCCTTTTCCTAGGAAAGGCTTCAAGCTTGTCATCCTGGATGAAGCCGATGCCATGACCCAGGATGCTCAGAACGCCCTGAGGAGAGGTGAGGAGCACTGGGAATCCCACACTGCAGGAATCCTGACCGTGTGCAGCCATCGGGCTCATCCAGCCCAGCACAGGGTGGTGGGAATCAGGACAAGGCAAGAGCCAAGGACCCTCCTCCCCTCCCTCCTTTTTGCAGTGATCGAGAAGTTCACAGAAAACACCCGGTTTTGCCTCATCTGCAACTACCTCTCCAAGATCATTCCCGCCCTGCAATCCCGCTGCACGCGCTTCCGCTTCGGCCCCCTGACTCCGGAGCTGATGGTGCCGCGGCTGCAGCACGTCATCCAGGAGGAGGGGTGAGGGGGGATCCCTCCACGCCCCCTCTGTGCCTGTTCCCTGCCAGGGAGGAGCAGCAGGTGGGGTTCCCATGGTTCCAAACCCCTGGGTGTTGTTTTCCAGGGTGGATGTGAGCGAGGACGGGATGAAGGCTCTGGTGACCCTCTCGAGCGGGGACATGCGCAGGGCCCTCAATATCTTGCAGGTGGGACTGTGGCCATCAGCCCCTGGCCAGCTGAGCTGGAGGGGCCTCTTCATCCTTCCTGTTCCCTCCTCTTCCTCAGAGCACCTCCATGGCCTTTGGGAAGGTGACAGAGGAGAACGTTTACACCTGCACGGGGCACCCCCTCAAGTCTGACATCGCCAATATCCTCGACTGGATGCTGAACCAGGATTTTTCCACTGCCTACCGCAGTATCCTTTGCCCTGGGGGTTATTCCCAGCTGGGATAAATCCTGCTCTTTCCCAGGGATCTCTGTGGCCTCTGGGGTGGGTGCTGCTCGCTGGGGAGGCTCCTCAAGGCTGCTGCAGAGATGAGGAGCAGATCTGGCAGGGAAACGCCTGGAAGCAAGGCCTTGACTCGCTGTCATCCCAGAAATCATGGAGCTGAAGACAGTGAAGGGCCTGGCCCTGCAGGACATCCTCACTGAGATCCATCTCTTCGTGCACAGAGGTGGGGAAAGGGTCTGGCTCTGGATGATCCTGGAGAGGCCAAACTTCCCCCTGCCCCTCACCAAGTGTTTCCTTCTCTCCACAGTCGACTTCCCCCCCTCCATCCGCATCCAGCTGCTGATCAAGCTGGCAGACATTGAGTGAGTGTCACTCCCCCAGTTTGGGGACACTGGAGTGGCTCCTGGTGGTGGCTGGGCACTGCTGGCACACAGCCCATGGCTTTGAGGGGCACCCACAGTGGCAGAAACCCCCAAAGCTGTTCTTCTTCCCTCTCCAGGTACCGCCTGGCTGCTGGCACCAGCGAGAAGATCCAGCTGAGCTCCCTCATCGCTGCCTTCCAGGTCACCAGGGACCTGGTGGTGGCTGAAGCCTGAGTCCTGCTGCTGCATTTGGAAAGGACCATCAGCCTCATGCCTGGAGCTGCTCCCTGCAGCTTCCCAGTTCCTTTCTGGAAGCCTTGAGTGCAGTCAGGGTAAAAAGGTTGTTAAAAGGTAGCATTATTCCCAAGCTCCATGGGAAAATACAGGTGCCTCCAAAGCCCAGCAGGTCGCACTGGTCTTTGCTTTTCTCTCCTGAAGGGAGGTGGAGGGTTAGGGGAGCACCATCTTTCTGTGTTCAGCTGTTCCCAAGGGAAAAACAACATCCTGGGGATGTTTGGAGGAGAATTCCCTCCACAAAGCCTGCCAGCACACAGGGAATGTGCTGTTGCTCCAGCCACCAGCTAAGCTGGAGAATGGGGACAAACAAAACACTGCTGCATGTTCAGCATGTCTGGGAATTTGGCTGATTGAGTGCCCTGCTCCAGCACAGAGGGAAAACAAAACAGGAATGGGAGCAGGGGGTGGAGTGAAGCCACCTCTTCCCACAGGTGGACACCTCTGCCACCCCTCCCTGGCAGCCAGGGCAGTGCCAGGCACTCCCAGGTCACCTGAGCGAGCCGGGAGGGAAATCACGAGGAATCAATTTTTATTTATTGAGACCTGCTCGGGCTTGTCCCACTCCTGCCCACGTCAGGAGAGCGGTAGAGCCCGCGCTCCACCGGGATGGAAGGACATTCCCAGGTGGCTGTTTTGAGGGGGGTTAACCCCATATTTGTGCAGGTGACAACAGCTCTGCTCCCACAGCAGCTGTCCCACCGTCATCCCACACCATTGCACTCAAGAAGCAGAAGCACCTGACCCAACCCCAGCAGGCAGCAGGGGACAGGGGGTCTTGTGTCCCACCTGTGTCCCCTGCAGGGCCACCTCAGCTCTGCCCCTCACCCTCTGCCTGGGATTTTGCTGGGTTTTTGTATTATGACACTGAGAAAAGCCCTCCACAGCCCCAAAACCACGGGAGCAGCCACGCTGCTGCCTCACAGCTCGGCGTTCCTGCGGCACCGCCGGCCCAGGCCGAGCCCCAGGGCTCACCCCAGGGCTCACCCCAGGGCTCACCTCCGTGCCTCTGCTGTCCCTGCTGCCTTAAAAAGTCCTGTAAGTGAGGAATTCCTTCAGCTTCCTGGGAATGGGCAGAGCCAGCACCTGGTAGGTGGTGAGGAAGGTGCGCAGGGCTTTGCGGCACAAGTGCTTGAGTGAGGAGAGGACCCTCGGGGCTGTCCAGAACTGCACGTGGCCATCCCTGGTCCTGCAATGGGATCCAAACAACCCTCAGCACAGGGCAGAGGGACACGAGGAGTTCCAGCTGATGCCAAATATTCCCAAGCTTGCCAAGGAGTGTGTGTTCCCCAGCCCAGGAAAAGTATCCCCAGGGAAGGCCAGAATTTGCTGAGCTGCAGGATGAGCTCAGCTGATCTCCCTGTTTCTCCACCCTCTCCTGTTTACTCACCCTGTGGCAATGAATCCTCCATGTGGGAAGTATATGCAGCACAGACCATTGGTCATGGGGGCAAAGGCCACTGGAGACCGAAACTCTAAGGCCCAGATCCTCAGGAGCCTGTGGAGGAAGGGAGAGGACACAATGCAGTGCCTTGTTGCCAAAATAAAGCTTCTGGGATCACCTGAAAACACACAAACAAGGATTTGCTTCCCATGGGAGTGTCCCAGGGAGGACTCTCCCCTGCTGAGTGAGTGACATGCTGAGGGTGGCACAGCCCCCAGGAGGACACAGACCTCAGCTCAGGGTGACAGAGCCCTGACCTTGCTAACCCTTGTCACAGCCAAGCCATGGTGTTCCCACAGGCCTGACCTTTACACTTATTCCAGGAATTGATGAGGACCTGGAGCATTTATTCCCCACCTCCTGAGCTCCTGGTTCATTCTGGTCTCCTCCTGGGCCCCTCTCTGGGTCACTCACCTGTCATCTGCCACCGTGGCCAGGTAGAGCCCCTCGGGGGAGAAGCAGACGGAGCGCAGGGAACTGGTGTGGATTTCACTGCTGGAATCCAGTGTGGAGTGCAACGGGACGTGGCTGTGGGTGGGGACAACATCCCAGAGTCAGCTCTGAGCTGCCACCAGCCTTCCCCAGCTGAGGCTGGCAGAGCTGCCAAACCTGGCAAGCCAGGCCCCCAGCCTGCTTCTGGAAGCAGAGCAGTGGTGATGGCTGTGCCCAGCGAGAAGGAAAAGCCACATCCAGCCCTAAAACCCTCCCTGGCATTGCTCTGTCCTGTCCCACAGTGTAATGGTGGCTGTGCCCATCCAGCTGGGAAAGCCACATCCAGCCCTAAAACCCTCCCTGGCATTGCTCTGTCCTGTCCCACAGTGTCCCCATGATCCATACCACAGTGTAATGGTGGCTGTGCCATCCCAGTGAGAAGGGAAAGCCACATCCAGCCCTAAAACCCTCCCTGGCATTGCTCTGTCCTGTCCCACAGTATTCCCATGATCCATACCACAGTGTAGAGATGGTGGCTGTGCCCATCCAGCCAGGAAAGCCACATCCAGCCCTAAAAGCCTCCCTGGCATTGCTGTGTCCCCTCCCAGGCCCTCCCTGGCATTGCTGTGTCCCCTCCCAGGCCCGTACCGCAGTGTCCTGAGCTGCTCCCCGGTGTAGGGGTCCCACATGATGACACAGGCGTCGTAGGAAGCAGTGACAAGGAGAGCAGAGTCTGGGGAGAAGTCACAGGACACCACGCTGCTCTGGTGGCCCTCCAGCCTCCGGATGAGCGTGTAGGATCTCATGCTCCACAGCAGCGCCTGCAGGATTTGGGCAGGGGATCAGGCTGGGAGCATCCCAAGGTTTAAACCACGTGGGCTCTGCTCTCAACTTCCAGCTCCTGAAAAGCCAGGGCAGGATGAGCTGGCCCTTCTCCCAGGGGGGTTTCTGGGGACACAGAGGGCTGGATTCAGCAGGCACAGGGATGGCTCCCACCCTGCAGGACTCACCGACTTCTCTCCGGCGGCGGAGCAGAGCATGCTGCAGTCTGGGGAGATGGAGCAGCAATAGACCCACTGCACATGGCCCGACAGCACCTGGACCTGCCGCCCTGGGGACAGCAGAAATGTGTCACCAGAGGGGAACAGGGCTCCTCGGCTCTGCTCTCCCTCCCTTTGCCCAGTGGGAATTCACACTGGGCTGGGGATTCCCTGGGTAAATCCCAAGGCAGTGCCCTCCTGCATCTCTGAGGTCAAACTCTGCTCCCTGTCACAGAGCTGTCCCTTTCTGCCTCAAATACTGTCCCCAAAGCTCCTCTCCCACCATCTTCCCTCCCAAGATGGGTTTCTCCCCCTTCCTTGACCCAGCACAGGGACATCCCTGCACATTCCTACCATCCCTGCTCAGGTCCCACACGCGCAAGGTCTTGTCCCGTGAGGCCGACACGAGGATGGGGCTTCCATTGGGAGCAAAGCTCAGGTCCCTGACCACATCCTGGTGTCCCAAGAGGCTGAAGAGGAGGTGCCCTGTGGAAAGGAGCCGTGCTCAGTGCCATCCATCTGTGGGGAATGAGGCAGAGGCCTTCGTGCAGCCCTGCCTGGGACAGGGCAGGGATTGGGGAAGGAGGGAGATGGGATCTCCTTCCACAGGGGAACAAGGGGACAGCCAGCCTGAAGCCACGACAGCGAGGGCTGCTCACCTGTCTGCACCTCCCACACCTTGATCTGCCCGTCGTTGAGCCCGGTGGCCAGGACCAGGCAGGGAAGGCCCATGGCACAGGCAGGATCTGTGTCCCCATCCTCAGCTGCTGGCCAGGCACTGAAGGCCAGGCCCCACACGATCTGCCCACACTCCAGAGTCTTCTCCTTGGCTGCCCCACGGCTCCAGGTCTCTGCTTTGCCACCCCGGCTCTTGCGCTCTGAGGTTTTGCAGCCGCTGGAGGGAGGCAGGGATGGGTGGAGTGTTCACCCTCAGACTCCCCAGCTCCATGCACCCATCTACCCACACTGGGCAACCCCTGGGATCAATCCAAGCTGGGGAATGAACGGATGGAAAGCAGCACCGGGAGGACTTTGGTGCTGGTGAGTGAGGGCTGGAAACCAGGAATGCCCTGGGCTGATACCCTGGTGTGGGCAGAAGGGGAAGGGGAATTCTGCCCATCTGCCCTGCGCAGGTGAGACCCCACCTGCAGAACTGCCTCCAGCCCTGAGGTTACCAACATCAGAAGGACGTGGAGCTGCTGGAGTGAGACCAGAGGAGGAGATTCTCCCAGGGCTGGACCCCTCTGCTCTAGAGCCAGGCTGGGAGAGCTGGGAATGTTTACCTGGAGAAAGCTCTGGGGAGACCTCAGAGCCCCTTCCAGTGCCTAAAGGGGCTCCAGGAGAGCTGGAGAGGGACTTGGGATAAGGGATGGAGGAACGAGACACAGGGAATGGCTTCCCACAGCCAGAGGACAGGGAAGGATGGGATATTGGGCAGGAATTGTTCCCTGGGAGGGTGGGCAGGCCCTGGCACAGGGTGCCCAGAGAAGCTGTGGCTGCTCCTGGATCCCTGGCAGTGTCCAAGGCCAGGTTGGACAGGGCTTGGAGTACCCTGGGATAGTGGAAGGTGTTCCAGCCCATGGCACGGGTGGCACTGGACGAGCTTTGTGGTCCCTTCCAACCCAACCCATTCCATGACTCCGCACTCACAGCTCGGCCTCTCCCAGGGGCCACGGGATCAGCTTGACCACGCAGTGTCCCTGTGACCAGGCGAACCAGGCCCCGTCGGGGGAGAAGGCGACGCTCCAGGTCTCGCAGCTGGATTTCCAATCGTAGCGCTGGGGCCGGCCCGGCTTCAGCTCCGCCAGCAGCACCGGCTCCTCTGCGGCGGGACGGCCCCGTTACCCGCAGACCCCCCAAA
>JANPWX010012279.1:0-13843 GCA_024734555.1 Trochalopteron elliotii
CGGCCGCCCCTCAGGGAGCGACCCTCGGGCCGCCTGCGGGCCCCGCCCGCATGGAGCAGCCCAGGGGTGTGCCGGGTTATGGGGTCTGGCACACGGAGCCCGGAGCTGCTTGCGTCTCTGTCACTTGTGCTGGCGCCGCTGGAGCCTTTCTGCCCCTGATCCCAGACCTGGTTCCCGCTCCCGGTGCCACGGCTGACTGTGGCTGTAGGCACGAGGACTGCATGGGTTTCAACTGCTAGGATAGCAGGCTGCACCTTCCCAGAGACACGGGGAGAAAACCCAGATACTTCAGGGCTGCCAAAGACATTCTCCCTGGTGCTCTGGCAGTCCTGCAAGAGCTCCTCGTGCCGTGCCTCTCCAGGCCCACGTTACACAGCCATGTCCTTTACAGGCATCATCCATTACAGTGCTTCCTCCAGAGGCAGATGTCTTCCTCCTCCCCTTCCAGCACCAAACGCTTCAAAGTGGCCTCTCAAGTTTCTCAAACTCTTGTTTCTCAACCTCCCCCATTATAGCTTATCTTTATTATCAGCATCTGTACTATTCCCATGTGGTAATGTGAAAAATGAGGTTTAAAACAACTCCTAAAAGTTAAAATATAAAGTTAGAAAGTATTAGTTATATTAGTTATAGAAATGTAAAGTTAAATGTTAGAAACTCTTTGTACTCATTTTTGTAATATATTGTGACCTGTCAAGCAAGAATGTCATTTCCATGGCAACGTAAGACTCCTACACCTCTCTACTCGGCCTGGCTATCTCAACCCCCCTGCCCCCGTCTCCTACACTAACACCCCTTATGGTAATTAAAGATCCCAGGATGCAACACCTCAGGAAAATCGGGACAACTTCCAAAAACAAACAGTAATTAAGACTCTTTAACAACAACTTAAAACAAAAAGAATAATAACAATAAAGACTGAAGAGTACAGGCCAATTGATGCCAGGACCTTTAGATCTCGCCGTGACCAGAGGAGCAGTCTGAACATCCGACTGATCAGTGGAAATCACATTGGACTGGAATTGTCGGGAGCATGCTCCCGTGAGGGGGGAGGCTAATTCCCCACTCGGCTGTGTGCAGCAGCAGAGTGTCCAGCCCCCCCCTCCTTCTCAGCACTGCGGTGGAGGCCACCCCACCCTCCTGAGGCGCCTGCTTCTAAAAGAGCTGATACTTTAATAAAGGCATTTAAAGGAGGAAACATCGTCTCCTGCCCAATTTTTCTCAGTAACAACTTTTCTCTTGCATCTCTACTGCTCCAGACCCTTTCAGTTAAGAAATGAGCCATGACCTTCCCATGCACCTGCACTGCTTCATCCTTTACATCTCACTGCAAGCAGCACTCGAGAAATTGTTCCAGTTACTAAAAATATCATAGTTTGCCCATGGCTGCTTTTCCAAATACCTTTCAGTAGTGCATCACAACCACAACTCAATTCCTGAGCATTCAGCATTTGATTCACACCCTCCCAACCTGTCTTTGACAAGCAGCATCCCAACCTCTTGTAAATGTTATTTTTTTTATTGGAGCATGAAGCTGTGATTTTTATCTTTTCTTCATTTTATTCCAGAAGTACTCAAGGCTTCACAGTTTGACAAGTGCTCTCCTGGCTGAAAAGGTCTTATTGCTTATTTATGTTTAACTGTATTTACAAGAACTGTCAGCTAAAAAGCAAGGAATAATGATTTAAAGTCAGAATAACCTTAGTACATAAGTACTAGTCTAGCCACGGAATATCAAATTTTAAGTAATTACTGTGAGAATGGAATAAATGTAGACTTCCACAGAGATGTAGACTCCCAAATTTCCATTTCCTGAAATGAAAAGCATGTACCACTAGATGTCATCATTTCAGAGATTGAGGAAATGAAAAGACATTTGACCTTCACTAAAGTGGACTTGACTTTTCACACTGAGGAGCTGCCGAGAAACCACAGGCAAACAGGGACTTTGCAGCTGTTGGGGATGTAAAGGCGAGGGCCCGGGATGTTGGCAGGTTGACTGTGCAAATGCATGGGGGGCGTGCGGGGGGAGAGGCTGGGGAAGAGCACAAAAGAGGAGTGGACGGTGGGGACTGCAAAAGGGGCCAGTCCTGTTTGAAATGAGGCTGGTGGGCACTCTTGTCCAACTGATTGCCAGGGCAAATGTCTGTATCCTCCCCAAACTGTGTGTGTGGGGAGTGCAGGTGTTCACTGCCAAACCTCAGGCTGGGCCAGCCAGCAAGTGGGAGAGCCGTGGGCTCAGGAAGAGGGCAGCAATGTGGGCAGGGTGCTGGGGGGACAGAGGGGCCGTGACAATGCTTCAGGAATGCACAAACATGAACATGGAGAGAAAGTCCTGTGCACCGTACACTGCTGGCCTTCAGTCCCTGCCAGGAGCAACCTGCACTTTTGTCTTCTGTGAGCTCCATGTGCAGGTGCAGTGGCATCCATGTAGCCAGGCGTGCCCACGTCCTTTGAGCATGGGTATGTTTGTGGGAGGGGAAAGCAGCAGGTACATCCATCAAAGACTGAGGCTCCCACACACAGGAGTGGACTCCAGTAGCCAGGCAGTAGGGACCACTGGGCTGGAGCTGATAGAGGCTCCTAATATTCCTTAGCATAGAGTAATGATATTTAAATAGCAAACAGCAATATTGGGAGGTAGAAGGTAGATTGAAGGAGAAAATACTGAATTCCTACAAAGATCATGTATTTTTATTGAGGATGCAATGGAATATGGACCCCTAAACTCTTAAAATAACTACTGAAATTATGTTGTCTGAAAATAGCCTAATAGAATAATTATTATGTACCACTTCATATATGCAAAACTGCATAATGATTCCTATATTATATATTCCCAGTAAGTTTTTAGATTTACTGAGGTAAAAAAGTCTAGTGCTAGTAAAATACAACTATTTTTTATTGTGTGCTAATTTTAATGACTCAGAAAACTGCCCTTGATGACCATTTGAGATTCTTCCTTGGACCAGCATGCCCAGTGATGACAGCAAGAATAATTTCCAGTTACAGGTTCCATGAACACTGTTGCAAAGCATTGGAAGTTAAAGCAGTTGTAGCATTGTGCATGTCTATTTGTTTTCTACAGGACTGAAAAGGAAGTAATAGAAAGGAGGACAAATGACACTTCTATTTTATTGTTAACTTCTGCAGTAGACAGTGCTTCCCTAAAATGAAAGATTTGGCACATGATTATTTCTGTATTCTTTTTTCATCTCAAAGTAGTTTTCCATACTAACTGTACTTACGGTTAAAATGAAAACTATAGAAATTAAATATGAAAATTCAGTCTCCAAGTATAATGCCTAATTGAGTTTTATGTTGCTTTTTAAGGGTGAAAGAAATTGACTCTAGTCTGTATGAAGATTTCAAAAACCATTATTTTGGAGATGAGATCTTGCACCACTTTGATCTTTGCTTCACGTTGAAAAAAAAAGCAACCAAATGGTTACTACTACTGTGAGTCCTCTATTGTTTTTGGTAAGTACATTTTAATTTTCTTATGGTCAGTTATGTCTCTGAGTTATATGTGCAAAAAGCCATTTTTTCTGGAGTGTGTGCTAGGCAGTTCTTGTAAGATCCATGGAGAATGACAGAAGTCTCTCCCTCAGCCTTGGCTCTGCAGGAACTCTGTGCAGTGGTTCTCACTGACAGCTGAAGTTTATGTTCAATTCTCCATCTCCAGAATCCCATTCCATTTCTCATCCTAAAATGAGTATTGAAGATAAGTGAGATGTATCACTCCCCAGAGCTGCTCATGTCTCTGTTGACTTTAAAGACAGGCTGTGTGACTAAGTCAGATTAGACACAGTACTTACAGATGATTAAAGCTGAGTGAAATGTCTCTGGTTTGGCAGAGATGTGACCTTACTTGGACTACATTCGTGTTCAGAGAGAATTTCAGTGGTAGCACAGGTTTGACAATAACTCTCCAGAATACCATTAGACTTTAAACATTGTACAGACACCTTGCTGGGTTATTACAATGCTAGAAATCACAGTTGTGTCTTCCTGCTTTGTCTGAACAGAAATATCAGTGTTAGAAGTTAGTGCTGCTTTCAAGACTACATGTATGGCTTTGGTGGCAATTTGGTTTCTCCCCTGTGGTGACTCCTTTGTGCTGCAGCATTGCTGCTGGAAGTGCTTACTGGTCTTGAGGATTGTTCTGAGGACTTTTAATTAAATACTTAATACTTTAAACATGCCAGGCACTTCACAAATTCTAGTTGCTGTTAATGTTTTGTTTGTGCTTATGGTCACCTTTATTTAGCTTAGCTAAACTGTTACCATGAAAATCAAAAGCAGTACAGAGGAAAAAAGTATCGGATGTGGCAAAACTACTGCAAAATCCAGATAATTCAAAATCAAAATGAGATCTATTTATACATGTTTATTTATCTCTCTATATATCTGTCTTATCATATTTTTTACCTTGTGTTATATATGTCTCAGTTATGTTTATCTTTGTGTATATAACTATATACATCATGTCTTCTGTACATGTTTGTGCATTTAAATATTATTTATATTCATCCAAATGCTTCAGAGAAAGAGAAATTACAAGATCATTTACCATGGTAGAACATTTTTGATTTGGGTGGAATTGAGGCTCCACTATTTACAAATATTCTTCAAACTATTCTGGAATATGATTAAGGAATTAAGGAACTCTTTACAAAAAAAGAATCTGCTTAGTAGTGTATTTGGTAGATATGCTTTTCCCAAACATTTGATTAAATCTGTCTTCTTGAACTTGTCTTGTTGCTGACATCTCAGATTGCTGAAATGAGGTAGTCTTTCAGCAGTCTTTTGTATGTGAGTCCCATTAAATGGTTTACAGCAGCAGTCAATCCACCAGTATTCAAAGCAAGAATCAGGTGCTTGTTTGGCTTTAACTCAATCCCAGTATGACCATGTGTAAAGAATTTATGTGTCATTTTCACAGTCCAAACAGAACTCTGCTTTGAATTATTTTTACATGAGCACTACATCTGACTTTCTGTAGCCATAGAGAAGATGGATGTTCTTCAATTATATTAGATTAAGAAAGGGCCCTGTTATTATCCCCATTTTTCTCAGTTCTATATAGATTTAGATGCATCTTGGAGAAATATGGGCATTTAATGTCTAGATTTTGTACATGTTAATATATATTTATTTAAAACCAACAAGTGGAGGAAAATCCTTCTTTGGAATAGAGTTTAAATGACTTATTTTTTAATTTCAGAGAAGAAGAAATTGTATTTTAATGAATTTTGAAAAATTCTTTTTGAAGTGTTTTAAAGTGTGATTTGAATAGTGTTTTTAGTAATTACAGGTACCTAGGACATTAAAATAAGGGAGTCAATGTAGTTCTATTAATGCATCAAAAATAGTGAAATTTGAAATCTACTTAATACAGACAAAACACTGTATCCAGGTCTAGTTCTTCCTACATGTACATGTACATGTCAACAAGAACTTGTCTTTTCCTTGAAGTACACAGAAATTACAGAAACAGAATTTACCTGTTACCTAGAGTTTGGTCAGAGTTAAGTGTTTTGCCTTGAATAAGATGAAAAGATCTGAAAGGGGATCCAAATTAATGTTAGAAATCCATTCACAAGGGAGACTTGCTTCCTGCCATGTCCTGGCAGCCGGGATGGCCAAGTGTGTCCCTGAGGGGCATCAGGCACAGCATTGTCACCTGGGCAAGGGAGGGATTGTCCTGCTCTGCTCTGCACTGGGGCGGCCTCACCTTCAGTGCTGGGGCAGTTTGGGGTGCCACAATGTCAGAAAGACATTAAACTATTAGAGAGTGTCCAAAGGAAGGCAACAAAGATGGTGAAGGGCCTTGAGGGGCAGCCGTGAGAGGAATGGCTGAGGTCACTTTGTCTATTCAGCGTGGAGGAGACTGAGGGGAGACCCCCCTGCAGTTACAATTTCCTTATGTGAGGGGAAGCAGAGGGGCAGGAACCAATCTCTTCACTCTGGGGATCAGTGACAGGACTCAAGGAAGCAGCACCAGGAAAAGATTCTTCACCCAGAGGGTGGCTGGGCACTGGAACAGGCCCAGCTTCCCCAGGGCAGTGGTCAGAGCACCAAGCCTGACAGAGTTCAAGAGGCATCTGGACAATTCTCTCAGGCTCATGGTGTGACTCTTGGGGTGTCCTGTGCAGGGCCAGGAGTTAGACTTGATGGGCCCCTTCCAACTCAGCATATTCTATGATTCTATGGTTAATAAGTGTCACGACACATATCAGCTGCACATTTATTTAAAAGTGTGTTTAAAAACAGGGCAACCAAAGGAGAGTGATATGAATAAAAGATGGAAGTACAATACTTGCTGAACTGCATCAGTATTCACTGTGGGTAATCAGGGTTTGACAGGATATTACAGAGCAGCATCCACTAACCTTAGCAGAGCCTACATCTGCACCAGAAGCTTTCTGTATCTGTGTGCTAGCCCCACAGAGTATTCAGAAGTTCAAAATTGATGTGATAGTGAAGGTAATGTTGAAGCTTCGTCTTCAAAGTGGAGTTCAGTTTGCTGTTTAAAGCAAACAAAACAGCAAGGCAACAAAGTGTCCTTCTTTGGACCACCCCTCTCATGGCAGCTGTTGTATGTCACCTCAAATCCTAAAGAAGATTAGTGATACTGGCATGAGTTGAGTTTTTCAATATATACTCCTTCACTTGAATGATTGGTCAGTTTTGGATATTGTGGCTAAGATATTCACTAGATCCTCTGGATATCAGAAGGAGCATTATGTAAATCTTATGTCAAATACACCTTTAGCATTAAGTGTCTCAAATATTTTCAGGATCCGTAAATGAAGATTTTTGTAGACTTGTTTCAAAGAAAAATTTGTTTGTAGTATTACAATGTAAAATGAGATTATATACACATTAAAGAAAGTCATCGCATGCCAAGCTATTATCTGCGATGTTTCTTCTGAATTGCTTGTAGGAAGTTTATATATCAGACTTCCCTGTGCTATCTCTGAGGTAGAGGAACTTCAAGAAGTCTGTTGCTTGGTGGAAACCACCCAGCAGGTTACTGCTAACTTCTGCACAGCCAAAATTCATATTTCTGGAATGTGCACCTACCTGGAGGTTAAATTGCTCTTACAGTCCCCCTTAATCATTGCAATCTAGCAGTAGCAATATGGGAAATAAAATATCAGACTACAAATATCTGTTTTATCTGCATAAAAGCACAGTAATTCGGTATAAGGTAATGCTTCTTTCTGCTCAAGTAATACCTCAGAGATGCCTTTTTAAGTAGCAGCACACTGGTGGATCAATTTGCTTTTCAGTGGATCTATGTACAAGTTTGGTGTCCAGTCTGACCTTGTCACCAAGGTCATTCTGCAGTCTCTCTGAGATGGGAGACACCTGCAGAAAGTCGTTCTTCTGATCCTAAAAGGACTGTCTAAGACAGACAGGATCTAAAAAGTGTCTATGATAGCAAAGCTGTGAGTATAAGATACACTGCTTGAGCAGTTAATATTTGTTAATTAGCTTGCTTGCTAATTCCATATATATATAAAGATACAAGTTTTCAACCAGATGGCAAAAAGATGCATTATATTTGCAATCTTTAAGTTTCTGAGGGAGATCAATTAAATAGTGTGCAGAACCTGTTACAAAAAAAATTAATTCTTGCCATTTGCTGGTGTTAGGCTATTTAAATCATTTAAATAACATTTTTGTTGCTTTAATAAACTTAATTAGGCTTTCATGGTGCAGTTTATGCTTCCACATACATTGTAAAATGCTAGCCAGGCAGCTGCTCAACACCCATGTCTCAAACAAAGAATAAGATGCTTCTGATGGTAAGTTGTATATGAGCCCTCCAGACGGAAGATAAGTTTGTCAGCAATGGGTTTGGCAATATCCACAGGGAAGAAAAAATTACAGAAGAAAAAACAGGAGAAAGACTCATCTGTACCTGAAACAGAAAATAGATTTGATAATGTCACTCTATGAACTCTGAATAATACTGAGAAGAAACAGAAGACTGAAAATAAAGGAATTGGAAACCAATTGATAGTTGGATAGATTGTCAACATCCATCAGCCTGCTCTTGATAAAAATGCACTTACAGTCAAGCAAAAAGCACAATAGCTTTTGCCTTCATCATCAAGGACCAAGACGCTTCATATACAGAATGCAATATGAAGTTTTGCCAGTTTGTCTGAAAGCTTTTTATATTGGCACTATCTTAAATGAGAGAAGGATTGACATTTGTCACCTGTAGATGCTCTCCTGCTTCTCTGTTTACTGGCAGTTTGACCTCAGTGTGGTTGATTTTATTTGTGTGGCAATTGAGCATTTTCTCATATTGGGAACAGCAATGGTAAAGCAGGTAAATGCTGCTTTAATTGTCCAGATTCTACACCCAGCAAGATTGCACAAAAAAAAAAAATTATGTGTTGGTTTCTTTTCACCTTCCTTCTTAACTGTGTTATAAATGGAATCACAAAATCGGATTAATATAAAAACAATTTATTAGAAAAAAACGATCCCAATCACCAACAAAGAGAGAAACCACAATAAGGACGGACAGCACAGCGCTGGGTGGACAGGGATCTGTAACCTAAGGTACAGATTTCCCAAATCCACACAGAGCAAACTGCTGCTTGGGGTCTTATAGGGTTTCTCGTGTCCCGAGGCAAAACAGGTGTGGGGC
This sequence comes from Trochalopteron elliotii, assembly GCA_024734555.1. NCBI lineage: Eukaryota > Metazoa > Chordata > Aves > Passeriformes > Leiothrichidae > Trochalopteron > Trochalopteron elliotii. Next base: position 8,675 of record JANPWX010012279.1, read on the forward strand.
ATTATCCGATAAAGAGTCCACATACAATGTTGAATGAATTTCCTGGATTGGTCAAGCCCTGTGAATAGCGATACGGGAAGGCTCTTTTCACCTGCGTATCAAGCTTATCAATTTTTGATTGCATTTGTGGGTGGGTTCCGGAGAGGAGTCTTCTCAGCCCGATGTGTCGCCGATCATTATCTTAGCTGGCCAACTTCTTTGTCCCCCTTGATGGTCCTGGTTCTGCTCTTTGTCTTGGGCTGATGAGAGGTTGTGACTCGAGCAGCCACCTGACTCGGGAAGGAATTTTTAAACCAACTACACTTTTTATATCTTTATACTAACATTAATAAAACATATATTCCTATATTTTTCTGCACGAATTTTTACCCCAATGATACATTTATTACAGTCCCCCACCTAATAATTCATTAAAAATTCGTGCTCCTTCCCCCTTTTTTTGTTTCTTATGAGGAGGACTGGGAATTTCTAATACCAGTCAGGGTCACAATCTTCCCATAGTACACATTTTTAATTTGGTTTTATCATAGCACAAAGGACTGATTTTGTAGTATGTTAGGAAGGTTGATTGCCTTTTTCCTCCCACCCACACGGTTTTGTTGCACTGACCACAAGTTGGGACTGGGGGAAACATCCCGACTTCACGTTTGTGTATGACATGGGCAGCTTTTTCCTTTTTCACAGCAGGAGTTCCTGACTGCCCGTCCTTAAGACTTACCCCTGAGTGGTGACACCAGACTTCCCCTTCCAATTCACAAAGATTGTCTTGAGTGCCATTAGACAAACACTGACCTCTCTGTTGCCCCGGAGGGCAGTCAATTACCTGTCCAGTAGTTGTGGCAGTCAGGCACTGCTCACACTTCTCCAGGGGACGCAGCCCTGGAGGCACCTCGGGGATTGCCCCCTTGGTCAAGCACATGGCTAGATTCAGGACAGTCAGGATTCCCCACAGATGTACCCCTCTGCCTCGCCCTTTGCCCGTATGTAAACATACAACGGGGTAAACCATCTTCTCAGCAGCAGGGATAGGCTTCAGGGGCCTTCATTGTCCTAATGGCATACCTTGTCTTGAAAGCAGCCCACCGGGACAGTTTAATTGTATCAGTTCTACACGATACTTTGATTGTCCTCCGGCACTCAATTGCCAAAATTTCAGCTTTGGCATCCAATTTCCCTCTTGTCCCCTTTTTGTAAATCTGGTACCACTCAGGAGAGTCAAGTTCCAAAAGCCCGGCTCATGTGGCAAGTATTAAGAGATGGCTAGTATCCTTCTGCTCTTTGGTTAAACAATTAGTGCATAATCCCTTTGGTCTGTTCCCTCCCCAGCAATGAGTCACCCACACTTGTTTACAATATACACACTCGAAGTGGATAAAAGGAAAGCAATCACAATCAAGGGTGATACAACTTATCTGATCTTCACTTGTCATTTATGGTGACGCTGGAGCCTAATCTTTAGCTCTCCCGGGGGGGGGGGGGGTGGTGACCCTCCACTCCAAGGCTTTTGAATCCTCAACCTTTTTCACCCTTGATGAATGAGTCCAGCCCTTTTCCGCAGTCCGGACAGCAGTGTCAGTGGTGAGGAGGACGAGGAAGGGTCCTTCCCAGTGTGGGGTGAGGGGCAGCTCCTTCCAGGCTTTGACCAGCACTTTATCCCCTGGCTGTATCTGATGGATCGTGAATCCTAGAGGGGTGCTTTGAGGGATAAGTCCTCTCTTTCGGAGATCCTGTAAATTTTTGTTTATAGCAATGAGATAAGGTTGTATTTGCACATCCTCGACTTGAGGGTGTCCCACCGGCATTCCATGTTTGTAAGGCATTCCATACAGCATTTCAAAGGGGGACAACCCAGTCTCAGAGAGCGGCATGGTTCTTATGTTAAGTAGAGTGAGAGGAAGACATTTGACCCAAGACATCTTTGTTTCCAACATAAGTTTGGACAATTGAGATTTTAGAGTTTGGTTCATTCTTTCTACTTGTCCCAAGTTCTGAGGGTGCCAAGGGGTGTGGTACTGCCATCTAATACCCAAAGCTTCTGATGTTTGTTTAATGATTTTTCAAGTGAAATGTGTCCCTTGGTCTGAATCAACACAATCGACTATCCCATACTGAGGGATAATTTCTTCTAGTAAAATTTTTGAAACCATCTGGGCTGTAGCTTTTGCCCTGGGGTAAGCTTCCACCCAATTTGTCAATTTGTCCACTATCACCAATAGAAATTTGTACCTCCCAATTTTTGGTAATTCAGTGAAATCAACCTGAATCCTTTCAAATGGCCTGTATGCGAGGGAACGGCCTCCCCAGGCAACTTGTCTGGATCTTGATCGATTCACCTTTTGGCACACAACACACCCTTGTACCTCTTGTTTGGCAAGTTCAAAAATCCCTTTGCACCCGAAAAACTTCAGAAATTGCTCTGCCAATGCTCGAGTTCCCCAGTGTGTTTGCTTGTGTAGCCTCTGCAAGATTTTTCTGGCAGCACCTTTTGGAATTAGTTCCCTCCCATCTGGCAACCTCCATTTCCCCATTTCCAGGATTCCCCCTATCTTCTTGAACTCCTCAATTTCCTTTTCAGAGGGGAGGAGGGGGAGTTTGGGAGCTTCCTTCGTTGTCACTTCAGGAGCACTCACCGTGAGCAGAGCTGCTCTTTTTGCTTCCCTATCAGCAAGATTGTTACCTCGGGTTTGGAATTGTAATCCTGTTTGGTGCCCTTTTACATGAACCACTGAGATCTCTTCCGGTCCTCGTATAGCCTCTAAGATTTGTCTGATTATTTCTCCGTGAATCAAACCTTTTCCCTTGGTATTTATCTGCCCCCTTTCTTCCCAAATTTTCCCAAAAGTGTGCACCACCCCAAAGGCAAACTGGGAATCTGTGTAGACAGTTCCCCTTTTACCTTTCAGTCGTCGGAGGAACCTTAGAAGAGCATAGAGCTCACAGGCTTGGGCCGACCAACTTCCTTCCAGGGGACCTGATTCCACAACCTCTCCCGATTTCCCATCCACTACAGCATACCCCGACTTTCTTCTTCCTTCTACCACCTTGGCAGAACTGTCTATGAACCATTTTTCTCCCCCTTCCAATTCCTGATCCTCTAAGTCAGGTCTTACTTTTGTTTGAAGCTCCACAATCTCAGCACAATCATGCGACAGTTTTTCTGGGGCTCCTCCAAACAGAAATTGAGCAGGGTTCTGTGCAGAAGTGGTTTTTAATTCCAAAACAGGTGAGCTGATTAGAATTGCCTCATATTTCAGGAGCCTGGAATCAGTTAACCACTTTTCTGCCTTTTGTTGCAAGATGTTTCTCACATCATGAGGGGTGCAAACTACCAAAGGAGCTCCAAAAGTTACCTTTTTAGCTTCTTCCACTAAAAGAGCAACTGCCACAATCGCTTGCAAACAAGTAGGCCATCCCCGACTGACAGGATCCAAAATCTTTGACACAAAACCTATGGGTTTTCTTTTTCCTGCCCATTCCTGGGTCAGGACTCCTTGTGCTGTTTGTTCACTCACATCTACAAATAACTGAAATTCTTTATTTATGTCTGGCAGTGTCAACACCAGGGCAGTCATAAGAACATCCTTTAATTTCTGAAAGTCAGACTCATCCTGCACAGTCCATTTCAATCTATCAGTGTTTAATCTCTCATACAAAACCTTCAGTTTCTCACTGAAGCCCTCAATCCACTGCCTGCAATATCCCAGGCAAAAACTTGCCTAATTTGCTTTTTGGTTTTTGGTGCAGGTAATGCTATGATACCTGCTACCCTCTCAGGGTCCAATTTCTTTTTCCCTTGAGGTAACCAATGTCCCAAATATTTTACTTCGGGCTCCGTGAATTTCAGCTTGGATTTTGAGACTTTCATACCCTTCTTTCCCAGAAAATTCAACAAAGCAATAGTGCATTCTCTCACACTCTCCTCAGTGGGTCCAGCTACCAATAAGTCATCCACATACTGCAAAAGCTTTGTCCCTTCCCTAGGAATGAATTGGGTTAACAACTGTTCTAATGCCTGCCCAAAAAGGTTCGGAGATTCCACGAATCCTTGGGGAAGGACTGTCCACCTTAGCTGCTGCTTTCTATTTGTATCTGGGTCTTCCCACTGAAAGGCAAAGTAATTTCTACTTCTTTCATCCAAGGGGCAAGTCCAAAAAGCATCCTTCAAATCAATCACACTGTACCATACATCCTCAGGTGAGAGCCTGTTCAGCAGGGTATAGGGATTTGCTGCCACGGGGAACCTAGTTCAAGTCCGGGCGTTCACAGCTCTTAAGTCCTGCACCAGTCAGAAGCTTCCATTGGTTTTTCTCACAGCCAGTATGGGAGTGTTATGCTGAGATATGCATGGTTCTAGGGTACCTGCCTTCAAGAGGTCATCTATTACCTGTTTCAACCCCTTTCTCCCCTCCATCGGGATGGGATACTGTTTGACCCTTATGGGGTCCTCGGGGTTCTCTATTTCAATATGAATAGGCTTGGTTTCCAACCTCCCCACCTCCCCTTTCAAGTACCAAACCTTTGGATTAATTTCTTCTTCATCCCTTGCAGTGAGTCTAAACATTTTTACCACCAATTCTGAATTTCTGACAATCACACTAATTCCTAATGCAATGATCATGTCTCTTCCTAATAAATTAGAATCAGCTTCTTCTACCAACAACAAGTTTCCTAAGCAAATTTTATTCTCAGGTTCAAGTTCTATATTTTTTATTACAGGTGATTATTATTATTTAAAGGGATCTCCCTTAGCACCAATCACCAGTATATTCTCTTTACTAGCCACGCATCCATAAGGCAAATTCTGCAAAGTGCTTCTTTCTGCCCCAGTGTCCACCAAGAAAACTACCTCCTGTCATTGGGGGCCCACTTTTAATTTTATCAAGGGCTCTTTGGATGTTCTGGCCCCCAAAATGAAGAGCCCCCAACACCCCTAATCCTCCTGAAAAATCTTCTCATCCTTCATCCTTTTTCTGCAGACTCGCTTCATGTGTCCCACCTTCTTACAATAATAGCATTCTGGGAGTTCCCTCGGTGGGGCTGGGGCCACCTTGCGAGAGCTCTGGGATTTTCTAGGCAATGTCTTAAACTTACCCTGTGCTTGTTCCTGCTTCTGGACTTCCTTTACTGCAGCCACCAAAACTTTAGCCTGCAACTTTTGTTTTTCATCTT
>JANPWX010012314.1:0-12957 GCA_024734555.1 Trochalopteron elliotii
CCCCCCCTCGGAGTGCACCTGGCAGCTGTAATTCCCCGAGTGGGAGACCCCCACAGAGGGCAGCAGGAGCTGCGGGGACCCCTGCGGGCCCCCCACCAACTGCCCGTCCCGGTAGAAGAGGTGCTGGAGGTGGGTTTGGGGCCGCAGGGGGCTGGGGATGCTGAGGCAGCTGAGATTGAGGGGGGACCCCTCGATGGGCTCTGGGGGACCCTCCAGCACCGGCGCTGTAAAGAGCTCTGGGAAGGAGAGAGGAGGGGGATTTGTGACCCCGAGTCACTGGGGAGGGACTGTTGGGGTGCTGAGGTTTGAAATGTGGGGGTGCTGACCCGTCACTGTCACTGTCTCCGGTGCTGACACCTGCCACTCTCCTGATGATCCCCCGGAGTTCACCTGGCCTCCACAGTGGTAGTGGCCACTGTGGTTCAGCTGCAGAGGGGACAGGGACAGCTCGGTCCCACCAAGGGACCTCCTCACCTCCTCATCCCCATGGTAAAATCGCACCAAGGTGACCAACATGTCCTGCCTGACCCGGCAGCGCAGTGTCACCATGTCCCCCTCCAGCAGTACCCATGTGGGGACCTGCAGCACCAACGAGTCTGTGGGACATGGGGGTCCTGTCACAACCGGGGGGTCCCATTTTCATGGGGATACCCCATTGGGTAAGACGCGGAGCACAAGGGAGCTCCAGTTCTTCAAAGAGGATCCCCTCACACTGATATGCTCTGGGATGTCCCCAAAAGAGCGGAAGGGCTCTTGTCCCACCAGGAGGTGACCTATGAAGTGGAGCCCACCTAGAGCCCTCAGGGTCCCCACAGGTGCCAGGCTGAGGACACCCAAACCCTCCTCACCATTTAAGACTCTCACTGGGGAGCTGTGCCTGGTGCCGGGTCTGTCACACGTGTAGTTGCCACTCTCAGTGACAAGGAAGTGGTCACGTTGCTCCTGTTCCCATCGCTGCCCATCCTTGTACCAGGTGGTGGCACCGGAGGTCCCCAAGCCCTGGCAGGTCAGTGTCACCCGGTCCCACAGCACCACTGGCCTCCAGGGGGGCTCCACCAGGAGCTGGGTGGTCTGGGCACCTGCAGGTGACAGGGGACACCAGCCTGCCAGAGCCACCGTAGGGCTGGGGACAGCGGGATGTGGACATGGCATCCCCTGAGGACTCACCAGCGAGGCCGAGGGTCTGGGCTGGAAGGGAGAAGGACAGGGCTGGGTGAGGGTGGCCCTGCAGGGACAGCAGCACCTGGGGAGATGAGGTAGCATATCTATCCCCAGACTGTTCCAAATGGAACACTGGTGTAGCACAGAGTTCTTGAGGACAGTGACACCTCGGTCACCCTGGGCTGAGGCAGGACATGGGGACACTGTGGACACCCCATGTTTGCACAGATCACCTCCACCATCCTGACAACAGCTGTCTCTACAGCCACATCCCCATGGCCCTGTTCCGATGATCCCATTTCTAAGGCACCTGTCCCCATGCCCCCTCTGCATGGTCCGTGGCCCTTGGCCCTGTCTCTGCATCCCTGGTCTGCTGTCCCTGTCCCCACAGCTGCCCCAGCCCCAAGGTTCCTTTTGCCATATCCTTGTTCCTAAATTTCTATCCCCCTGTTCTTGTCCCCACATCCCAGTTCCCATTTCCTGTTCCCCTGTCCCTGTCCCCACATCCACCCCATGACTCTGGTCACACTGGGCTCCATGCCCATGCACTGGCTCTGCTGGCATTGGGGACCTCAGGGGACCCCACAGCCCCCCTGTGCCCCCTCCCCACCAGTCTCTGCCTCACCAGGGCCCATCCCCGGGCTGTCAGGCCCATGCCCAGGGCACTCACCCCACAGGAGCAGCACCACCTTCCCGGCCATCTCCGTGTCCCCAGCCATGTGGACTGGCTGTCACTCGCTGCTGTGGCCACCGGTCCCCTGGGTGGCGGCTCTTTGGATGAAGAGGAAGGAAGCGAGGTCACACCTCGTCCTCATGTGTAGGTGGCCCTTGGTGGGGGCAGGGTGAGGGAAAGGAGGAGACACAGTAGGGGACAGGCTGGGGACATGATGGGATAGTCTGGGGGCTCAGTGAGGCATTGTGTTCCCAGGAGTGGGGGGGCTCAGGGGTTGTGGGGAACCAAGGATGGGTGTCCAGGGGAATGGGGGTCACCGTACCTGGGGGTATTCAGGGATGGGGGTTCTGGGCAATCAGGGTCCCCAGGGATTTTGGGTCATGGGATGTAGGTGCCAGAGTTGGTGCAGGGGGAAAAAATAGGGGACCCTCAGGAAGAGGGGTTCTGGATGGAGAAGCAGCCCATGGGGTGGGATCAAGGCAATGGTGGTCCTGGGCAATGGGAGTCCTGGGATGGGGGTCCCAGGGAGGAGAGACCAAGGGAATGGGGGTCCCATGGTTGGGTTCCCAGGGGAATGGGGGTCCCAGGGCTGGGCAGTGTCTGGGCGGGCACGGGGGTCACAGCTCCTTCCCTGGGTGCCTCAGATTTTGGGGTGACTCAGAGCCCAGCACAGCCCCCACAGTGTGATCATGGCCAGGGAGGCACCCCAGGGTTGAGGCTCTGGGTCTGTGCCCCACACACCCCTGGGCTTTTTCCCATCCGCCCCCCCAATTCCTGGCTCAGCCATCCCAGGGAACACCTGAACAGGTAACAGTGGGGGGATCCCAGGAACAGGAAAAGGGGGGCTTGGGGGCTGCAGCCAGTGGCTGGGGGCCTGTGGGAGATGAAAGATTTTCACTTTTTCTATCCTGCAGCAGAAGGAAGAGGCTGTTTATTCTGAGCTGAGGACGTGGGTTCTGTCCTGGGGGGGCACATCCAGAGGGCTCCTGCCCTGAGGGAAAAGGGCTCCTCTGCTGTGGTGATGCCTGGGTCTTGTACCAGGGTCTTGTCCCAAGGGGATCCTCATTCTGGGGGTGCCACATCCATTAGGAACTCATTGGTACATCCCACAGCACCATTTCCTTGTGGATAACACAGAGTGTGGAATCTCCCTGAGTGTCCAACAGGTCCATGGCATTGTTCCCTGCCTGCTGGGCAGCAACCCAGCCCATAAGGAAGGCTTTGCTTGGGCCATATTTAGGAACTCTTCCCATTTTTCTCCTTCCCACCCTGAAACTTGATTTACTTCCCATTGCTTCTGCTCCCAACAGGGGAGAAACTCTGTCCATCTTTGGAACAGTGCACAGGAATCCATGGAAATGCCCGTGTGTCCCTCAGGGTCTGCTTCCCTGGGAAATGCTCTCCACCCTGCCCTGATTTCCCCTGCCTGGCCACTCCCTGCTCCTGCTTGGACACCCCTGTTCCCCAGATCCACAGGTGGAGCCCCTGCCCAGTATTTCCACACTTTTCCCTCTCTTCTGGTGTCCACAGCCAGAACCCAAACATTCTTTCTGGGAGATTCCAAAGGGGTGCAGGTTTTGTTCAAGAAGGAGTGTCCTGGTCAGGCTGTTGAGCAGATGGGTGTGAGATTTGCAGAACTTCTGGGGCTCTCTCAGCCCCCTGCTGAGAGGGACAAAATGATCAATTGCTGCATTTCTGGACTGGTTCCCTCGCAGCTGCCCCTGCAGGGGCTGTTTCCAGCCAGCCCTGCTCTGAAAACCACCAAAGGCCCTCACAGAGCCACTGCTTGGGCTCCCATTGGCTTTTGTGCTTCTCGCACAGGGCTGAGAAAACCACAGCCAGGCCTTTTCCTGCCCACAGAATTCTCACCTTTGCAGCAGCTCTAAAGCTGCCAGAATCAAAGCCAGGGGGGTGGGGGGACCCTCAGGTCCTGGTTGCCAGCTGGGGCTGTCCAGAGCAGGGCTGGCCAATGCCCATCCCTGTGCACTGGGGCTGGGCCATGGCTGGGCCCCACACTTGGATGGCCACTGGCTTCAAGGAGGAGGAGTTGGGGAACTCCTTCCTGCCTGGGGCTCCATTCCCAAGCTGCTCTTGCCTGCTCAGATCCTGCAGGGGACCAGCAAGAATGGAGAAGTCTGGACCCCTCCCAGAGCTGCCATCTCCCAGGACAGGATCCCATTGGCCAGCAATATGTCCACAGTGATATAGGATCCACCCAGGAGAGGACCAGCCCACCCCCATGTGACACTCAGCACAAAAGGCCTCTTCTTTCTGCTGCAGGAGAGAGAAAGTGAAAGTGTTGGGGGGCCACAGCCAGACACCCCCAGCCCCCACAGCCTCCCAGCCCTTCCTGCAGACCCCTCACTCCTGGTGCCCCCACCCTGGGGTTCCCCCAGCCCATTCCCTGCTCAGGAATCATCAAGGATTCCCAGGATCATCAAGGCATGGACTGGGGCATTGTGAAATTGAGGGATAAAAGGAAGGAAATGGAAATGAAGAGAGGAAGTATCACTGGGGGTTGGGGGGACACAGACCCAGAGCCCCCCATAATCTGCCTGGGGTTCGTCCCCCAAACCAAGAACATATGAGGGGGACAATGTTGGACCTTGGGTCATTCCAAAATCTGAGGCACACTCCTTGAAGGAGCTGTGACTCACAGGCCCACCCAGCCACTGCCCATCGCTGGGACCCCCATTCCCCTGGGAACTAAACCATGGGGCCCCCATTCCTTATGTTCCCCCTCCCTGGGACCCCCATCTCAGGACTCCCATTGCCCAGGATCTCCATGGCCCAGGAGCCCCATTCCTAAGGAACCCTCTCCAAAAATTCCATCCCCTACAATGCCCCTTCCCCCAGCACCTGGATTCTTCCAGGATGCCTCATTCCTGCAGGACCCCCCATTCCCCCTGCACTCCATCCCTGGAGCACCCATCCCATCACCCCAAATCCCTGGAGACCATGTTCCCTTGGGACTCCCATCCCTGAGTCCCCCCAGCCCTGGGACTTCCATTCCCATTGCACCCTGATCATGAGTGACTTCCCCTCCTCAGGACCCCCATTCCCCCTGGACCCCATCCCTGGCTCCACAAACCCCCTGAGCCCCCCACTCCTGAGACCCCCATGTCCCATCTTGTGCCACCCTGCCTCGTCCCCAGCCTGTCCCCACCCTGCCCACAGACTGTCACCAGCTTGTGGCCACCCAGCCTCCACCAAGGGCCACAACCACGTAGGAATGAGACCTGACCTCGCTTCCTTCCATCCTGGCCAAAGAGCCACCACCCAGGGGACAGCTGCCCCTGGCAGAAAGTGACAGCCAGCCTGGATGGCCAGGGACACGGGGATGGCTGGGAAGGTGGCGCTGTTCCTGTGGGGTGAGTGCCCTGGGCACAGGCCTGACACACTGGGGATGGGTCCTGGTGAGGCAGAGACTGGTGGGGAGGGGGTACAGGGGGGCTGTGGGGTCCCCTGAGGTCCCCAATGCCAGCAGAGCCAGTGCATGGAGGTGACTGGGGCCATGGGGTGGCTGTGGGGAGAGGAGTGGGGGGACAGGACTGGAGGGACAATAATGGGGGGACAGGTGTGTGGGGAGGCATCATGGGACTGGTGCAGCTGTGGAGACAGGGACAGGGGTACAGGGATGCAGGGACAAGGGGATAAATGCCATGCAGGTGGGCCATGGGTACAGAGGCCGTGGGGCTGGTGGGGGTGATCTGTGCTCGCACGGGGCGGCCATGGCATCCCCATTTCTGAGGAGTCCAAGGTGTCCCTATGTCCTGCCTCAGCTTGCAGTACCCATGGTGTTCGGGTCCCTGAAAGGTCCGTGCCACTCTGGTGTCTCCAAAGGTAAAGTGTGGGGACAACACCATAACCCGAGCCCTGGGTGCTGCCGTCCTTGCAGAGCCACCCCCACCCAGCCCTGTCCCTTCTCCCTTCCAGCCCAGACCCTCGGCCTCGCTGGTGAGTCCTCGGGGGATGCCATGTCCCCCCCCGCTGTCCCCAGACATGCAGTGGCCATGGCAGGCTGGTGTCCCCTGTCACCCACAGGTGCCCAGACCACCCAGCCCCTGGTGGAGCCTCCCTGGACGCCAGTGGTGCTGTGGGACCAGGTGACACTGACCTGCCAGGGCACAGGGAACGCCGGTGCCACCACCTGGTACATGAATGAGCAGTGCTGGGGGCAGGAGGTCCGGGATAAGTTTGCTGTCACTGAGAGTGTCACCTACAGGTGTGAGAGACCCAGCAGTGGGATCAGCTGCCCAGTGAGAGTCTTAAATGGTGAGGGGGGTTTGGGTGTCCCCAGTCTGGCATCTGCAGGGACCCCAAAGGCTCTGCGAGGGCTCCGCTCCATGGATCTCCTCCTGGTGTGACCAGAGACCATCCCCTGCTCTGGGGACATCCCAGAGCATCCCAGTGTGAGGGGATTCCTCCCTTGCAGTGGGTGGCCCCTGGTGCCTCTCAGTGCCATTAGGACCCTGCAGATGCCCCTGATGTGACAGGACTCCTCTGTCCCCCAGATTGGCTGGTCATGCAGGTGCTGGCACGGGCACTGCTGGAGGGGGACACGGTGACATTGCGCTGCCGCTGCTGGCTGAACAAATCGCTCAGAAGCACCTCGAAGAGAAGCACCTGGGGAGGCCTCATGATGGGACCCAGATATCCCTGTCCCCCCTGCACCTGCACCACAGTGGCTGCTACCGCTGCAGGGGCTGGGTGGGGGCTGCAGTGCCACCGTGGAGGGAGTCGCAGCTGGTGACAGTGACAGTGCACAGTGAGTGCAGGGATGGGGACAGGCAACCCCAACATCCTCCGAGGGTTTCCTCACCACTGCCTGAATCCTTCATCCCTCCCTTTACTCCTCCCTGGTGTCAGAGTCTGTCCAAGGATGTGATATGCCTCACGACTGTCTCCAATGATGGAGAACTGAGACCCCAGACTCTGAAAGGAGCCCCTGGCCTGGTTGAGGTGGAACGTTTGCCAAGTCTCGGAGGACTGGTATGCATCTCCATGAGAACGGAGTGCAAGAACAATGGAACTGGTCACAGTGGACTGAGCCAAGGCTGTTTGTCCGAACCGTTCTGTCCGTACCAGAGGTACAGTTTGCAGCTTGTTCCTGAGCACCCAACCTCAACACAGGTGGTTCCTGCTTTGGCTCCGTGCCCCTCGCTTTGGCTCCCGCTTTGACAACCTATAAAAGCTCTGAAGACCCTGCACACTTTCGTGATCACCCCACTGGAGGACTTCGCGTCTATAGGCATCTCTAAGCCTCGAGGACTCGTCCCTCCACGTTGGTAGCTATAATCCCCTTCCCCTCTTTCTCTGTCTTTCTTACTATTCTTAATTTCTCTCCCCACTATCGCATTTGTTGGCACTAAATAAAGGTGCATTTGTGATTGAGCAAACTGAGTTGTCCCCTGCTGTGTCTTTTGCGCTCTGAGATCCTTAAAATGAACCATCACGAACCTCGCTTGCAGTGGCGGATCGTGATATAAATTGACATCATGGACAGGATCTTGATAGACAGAGGAGTTGCGGGTTTTATATAGTTTGTAAAAGGGGAAGGACCCTCGTCTCAGCCGCACCTAGCACGCCACTTCGGTGAGCGCTGTTAGAAAGCAAGGGGGGCGAGGGAAAATTCCCACAAACTGTATACACCCAGGCAAACAGCACTCCCTGTCATCAGGATTTCACAAAAGATCTCATTGTGCAAAAGATGGGGCTGTGTACTGTGTAATTGTTTTTTGTGAGTGTGTTTTGAGCTGCTTGGTGTAGTTGAGGAGACAACCATTTGTAAGTAAGGAGTACCTCCCAAGCAGTTTTGGTCTCCTCACCCATTTCAGGGAAGTGAAGGGAAACACAGTTTTAGCTGTGCTTTTGTGTAACTTTAAGAATACCTCCCTGAGAGTGGTTTTGGTCCCTTCATCAAAATGACTGAAAAATTGGTTTAATTTTGAAAACATTGTAGATAGAATATGTTCTTTCCAACATGATGCTAAATATAAACTGGGCAGAAATAAAACCATTCTTTGCTCAGTTTTGGGGGCTTGCCTTTCGGCAGCCATAGAAACGCGTTTTAAACGGGTAAGTGAAGAAAAAGCAGTAATAGAATCCCTGCAAAGTTTGGTAGAAGCTTTGCAAAAACAATTAGAACAAGAAAGAAATCAGAATTATTTGTTGCACATTTCCCTTGCAGAAGAGCGAAGTAAAAACCTAAAACCTGTAGATCCACCTAAAGAGATAGAAGGAAAGGAGATACCCAACATCAGACAGATATACCCTCAGAAAGAATTAGTACACATGCAAAATTGTGGGGAACACTGTTGCCCCAGCTTGAGACCTCTTGTTAAAACAGAATATAATTATATAAATGAAGAGGATCATGATCCCCACATAACCACCCAAGAAATACCATACCCTGCCACTGAATTAGCCAAATTAAAGAAAGAATACTCCCGCCTCCCTAGTGAATCAGAGACGGAGTATGTGTTTAGAGTTTCACTCACTGGGGGTGACCAAATTAAATTAAGTGAACAAGAAGCAAGTGGCTACTGGGGGCATGGAGTTTTCTTAACAACAGGAAATACACGTGCTCCATGGTCCCTGACACAGCGTGCAGCTTACTGGGCAGGAGGACTAAACCCCCTTGAAAGGGGCGACCCTCTAGCAATAGTCAGCATCTCAGACCAACTCCTAGAAAACATACACAAAGCTGCATGCTTGCAAATGATACATGAAAGAAAATTAATCTCTGGCTATGAGTCACCAATGCAACAGCCTGTCAAACCTGAGATCATGACCCCCCTAATTCGAGGTTTGCCAGAGTCTCTTAAATCAACAGCAATTCTACTCCAAAAAAACATAGCATCTATCACTCCAGTAGATAGGCTTGAAAGATTTCTTGGACACACAAGTGATCAAACCGGTCCCGCTGACTCCACTGACTTCTCACCTTTCACCATTCCTAGTACACGATCTAACAGCAATTGTAAAGTTTGGACATGGAGCGAAGTAGCAGAGGAGTTAATAAGTTACAGTAGAAAATATGGACCAGTGAAGCACTCAGAGGACAAACATGAAAAACCCAGAGGAGTCAGGCACATTGCTTCTCTCAATGAAAAACCAGAAAAGGGGAAACATCTTTAATCGGCAGCAGTTGTGGTTGCTAGGGCTGAAAAGGGGAGTGCCACGAGAAGTAATGGACAGGTTACCTTATGATAAATTGGCTAAAATAATTTCTAATTGGCCCTGTCCCAAACCTATTACATTAAATCTATCTAACCAACAACCCAGCGCACCTCCTCTTCCACAAGCCTTGGGCAACAAGCCACAACATTCCCCTTCACAAGTTTTAAAAAATGACACACAGCAATCTCCCTCCCTACTCCAGGGAAGTGAAACACACCAACATCCTTTAAACTAGAAACTCCATTTCTTAATAGTGAGCGGAGAAACGGAGACTGGATATTTTTGAGAAAGCTCACAAGAGACCCAAAAACAGGAGACCTATTGATTACAGCAATAGTTGGCCCCAAACAAGCATTAATAACTTTTATTGTGGACATGGGAGCCCAGAACAGTGCAATGAAAATTAAACATGCTCAGAAGTGTGGAGTTGTCCCCAGCAAAAAACAATGCTGTGTTGTAAATGCCCTAGGAACCACAGATACTATGAGTATTGCCCTAGTGAAACTCACACTGCCTGGGGAAGACAACTTAATAACTGTCCAAATGCTCATTGGAGATATTCCTGACAGTTTGATAGGGATGGATATACTTGTTGGGAGACAATGGGAAGACTCAGAAGGTTTTCTGTGGTCTTTTGGAGCACCCCGCCTTAACATCAGGCTGCTTCAAACAGCTCCTTCTCTACCATTCAGCAAAATCACTTCTGTGAAACAATACCCTTTACCTTCAGGTGCTAAGGATGGCATCAAGCCAGTTATACAGGAATTAAAAGATCAAGGGGTAATTGTTAACACTCACAGCCCTTTCAACTCACCAATTGGGCCGGTTAAAAAACCCAATGGGAAGTGGAGACTAACAATTGATTACAGACGGCTTAATGCCAACACAGACCCTCTTACAGCAGCAGTCCCAAATATAGCTGAATTAATAATATCAATTCAGGAAAAAGCTCACTCTTTTATGGCAACAATAGATGTTAAAGACATGTTTTTCATGATACCTATACAACAAGAAGACATGGACCATTTTGCCTTTACATGGGAGGGACAGCAATACACCTTTATACACTTACCCCAAGGGTACAGACACTCTCCCACTTTAGCCCACCATGCTTTAGCCCAAGAAATAGAAGACATACCTAAACCTGATACTGTAGCTGTTTACCAATACATAGATGATATTTTGGTGGGAGGAGAAGAACAAGAAGTAGTGGGGGATGTTCAGCAGAAAATAATCTCCCACTTAGAAAACCTTGGTTTGCAGATCCCTTCAGAGAAAATACAAAAACCTTCTCAAGAAGTAAAATTTTTAGGAATCTGGTGGAAAGGAGGTATGACGTATCCCACCAGATACCCTAACTTCTTTAGATCAAATCAAAATGCCTGAATCTAGAAAAGAACTCCATCAAGCTTTAGGATTATTGGTATTTTGGAGAAAACACATTCCAGATTTTTCAATTATTGCTAGGCCTCTTTATAATTTGTTGAGAAAGGGAGTAAAATGGGATTGGAGCCCTTCTCAGGAAGAAGCATTACAATTGTTGATTTTTGAGGCCACAGCTCATCAGGCCCTAGGTCCTATCCACCCAACAGATCCTTTCCAGGTAGAGTGGGGATTTGCTACCTCAGGATTATCAGTACACATATGGCAAAGGGGTCCTGAAGGCCCAATCAGACCTGTCAGCTTTTATTCCCGTGGCTTTAAAGATGCTGAAAAAAGGTATATGACTTGGGAGAAAGGCTTATTTATTGTTACCCAAGCTCTCATAGAAGTAGAAAAAATCACAAGAAAACAGTCAATTGTGTTGAGAGGTCCTTTTAAGGTAATTAAAATAGTAATTACAGGGACTCTGCCTCCTGAAGGAGTAGCACAACGAGCCTCAGTGAGAAAATGGTATGCACAAATAGAGCACTATAATAACATCTTTTCAATTACTGAAGGTGCTGTAAAAAATTTGCCAATACAAGACACAGAAAATCTGAATAGCAGCCAAGACGAACCTGCCTCAGTGATTAAAATAGCCCCTCCCTTTTCCCCTGAGCAAACAGCATATTCATGGTTTACTGATGCCTCAGCTAAGCGTGAAGGAAAAGTGTGGAAATATAGAGCTGTAGCTTTGCACACTTCTTCCGGGGAGCGGATTATCACAGAGGGGGAAGGCAGTGCCCAAACTGGGGAACTTATAGCTGTTTGGAGTGTTTCCAGAGGGAGGCACAGAAC
This sequence comes from Trochalopteron elliotii, assembly GCA_024734555.1. NCBI lineage: Eukaryota > Metazoa > Chordata > Aves > Passeriformes > Leiothrichidae > Trochalopteron > Trochalopteron elliotii. Next base: position 11,237 of record JANPWX010012314.1, read on the forward strand.
ACCTCTCTTGTTTGCATTTACACTGACTCCTATGCTGTATATAAGGGCTGCACTGAATGGCTGCCTTTCTGGCAACAGAATGATTGGGAAGTTAACAGAATTCCAGTGTGGCAGAAAGAGAAGTGGCAAGAAATTTTACAAATTGCAAGTCAAGGGAATTTTGCTGTAGGATGGGTAGCCTCTCACCAGACAGATGGTAATCTAGCAGGAGAGTGGAATAGCAGAGCTGATGAATTAGCAAGTCTAAGTCCTCTAAAAAGGGATGAAATTACTGAAGACTGGGAACACTTGTTAGAATGGCTGCACGTAAAACGACAACATACAGGTGCAAAAGATTTATACCAAGAGGCACATACCCGGGGTTGGCCTGTTACCAGAGAAATGTGTAAAACCTGTATCTCAGCCTGTGAACAGTGTCGCAAACGGCTAGAAAGACATCCTTTAGAGAATGACCCACTACACTTGAGGACAGGTAAAGGCTTATGGGATGCATGGCAGGTAGATTACATTGGTCCCGTTAAGCAATCAGGAGGTAAACATTATGTGTTGGTGGGAGTTGAGATTACATCTGGATTAGTTCAAGCCGAGGCCTTTAAAAGGGCTACAGGAGAAAACACTGTTAAAGCATTGCAAATATGGTTTGGGACTTTCCCAAAACCACAGGAAATCCAGTCTGATAATGGATCCCACTTCACTGTTAAAGTGGTGCAGGAATGGGCAAAAGGTGAAGGAATAAAATGGACTTTTCACACTCCCTATTATCCTCAAGCTAATGGAATTGTAGAAAGAACCAATGGACTTTTAAAACAACTTTTGAAACCGCAGGAGGGAGGCTGGGATGGCCGGTTGCATAAAGCTGTACAAAATATAAATGAAAGATGGGGGGTGAATGAGTGTCCAAAAATCACTGCTTTTTGCCCAAGTCCTTTGAGTTTAATTCCCTCACAAAGAGGACCAAATGATCCCAAGAATCCAGCTCATTACCCAGGACAACCTGTATTGGTAGACCTCCCCACGGTGGGAGAGGTACCACTTGTGTTGAAAACTTCTCTGAATAAATTTGTGTGGATAGCATCTGATGCCTTGGGAAAAGAACATCGGATAAATACCCGCTGGATAATTCCATCATTTTAATGTCCTGCCCCTAGGTGGCAGATTTTACTGTGTTTGCTATTACAGGAGAACTCTGAGGGACACTTCAAGTGACATGAAAACCAGATAACCATGTTAATATCATTAATACTTCTCTGCATCCTGCCATACTCCCATGGCCAAGATTTGGCTGAGTGGCCGTGGTCTGAAGTCACCATCAGATACACCAGTGCTCAAGGATCCTACCCTGGTAGTCGTTGCCCAAACCTAGTGACCGTAGTACTGCATGACTAAGAGGTATACCGTCGAAATGAGTGGAGTTGGGACCGAAAAGACTGGGCCAGAATACTGACTGGGACAGTTGGTGAGGAAATCAATGTAGGATTCAGAAAAGTAGAAGGACTTTCCCATGAGAAAGCTACCACCATCGCAATAACTGGAAACCTTTTAGAACCAGACATAACAAGCAGTTTGCACCCCAACATTACAGCAGAACTTTGTCCCACTGAAACATGGAGATGCAAAAAGCATGCTCCCCTCATACTGTGTTGTCGCCAAAAGAGTGTTGGAAATGATACACTAAACCCTAGCACTAACAATGTTGAAATTACAAAGCTGTGTAAGGATGA
>JANPWX010012324.1:0-14991 GCA_024734555.1 Trochalopteron elliotii
CAGGTTTTGCTTGATACAATTATGGACTCGACGGAAAAAGAGATGGTGTTTAAGGCAATGACTGAGCGGGCTCGAGACATGGTTCGGTTGCGATTGGCAGGGGGCAATGTGAATGATTTGGTACCAAGGGAAGACCCAGAGTGGAACCCAAATTCAGGGGAAGGGATGCGAAGACTTAGAACTTATCAAGAGCTGGTGGTGGAGGGAGTGCGAAATGGGATACCTAAAACCTTGAATTGGTCAAAATTGTACTCAGTTAAGCAGGAAAAAAGTGAGCCGCCCTCAGCGTTTTTAGAAAGATTAAAGGAGACTGCCCGACGATACACAAATTTGGATGTAGAGGGGGAAGCGGGAAAATTGCAATTGGCATTGATATTTATGGGACAGTCTCAGGAGGATATCCGTAAGAAGTTGCAGAAGTTGGAGGGGGAAGAAACTAGGGACCTAGAAAGGTTGTTGGAGGTGGCATGGAAAGTTTATAATAACAGAGAAAAGGAGACAATGAAAAGGCAGCAAGCAAGTATGCTGGCAATCTTACAACAGGTAACGAGTAGAAATTCTAGAGGGGGAAACTCCAGGGGAAGAGGACAAGGTCGGGGCCGGGGAAGAGGGGGAGGAAATCCAGCATCGGTTGCGGGGAGAGGATTTGGAAATGGTATAATGGGACAGGGAACAACTAGGTTGGCATGGATTCAATGTGCTATATGCAAAAATAGAGGCCACTGGAAAAATGAGTGTCCATTTTCCCAGGGTGGAGGGAATGAGCAGGGACAGGGACTAAATCCTTTCTGTAATAATCCACAAGAGGTCGCACAAGCCTTTATGATGGGGAGTTACCACAATCAAAATCAAAGCAGCTGACTAGATCAGGATCTGAAAGTGATAATTGAGGTGGGGGGGGAGCCCAGACAATTTAGGATAGATACTGGAGCTACACATTCTGCTTTAAATACACTAATGGGACCCTTCAGTGATTCTACTATCCAGGTGGTGGGGGTTATGGGACAAATAGAGGAAAGGATGTTTTTACGCCCATTAGATATAAGATTTGGGGGAAAAGAATTTGATCATCAATTCTTGTACATGCCAAATAGTCCAGAATCATTGCTAGGAAGGGATTTATTGTCAAGAGTGAATGCGAGAATAATTTTTGAAAAAGGAAGGGTTAAATTGGAAATCCCAGAAGAAAACTTATCCCAGTTGTTTGTGATAAAAGAAGTAGAAACAACAGGTATACCTGAAGAAATAGAGCAGGCAGTAGTACCATGGGTCTGGGAGTCTGGAGTTCCGGGTAAGTCAAAAGCTGCACAACCTGTAGTGGTGGAGTTGAAGGAAGGAGCCCGTCCTGTTAGATTAAAGCAGTACCCACTGAAGCTGGAAGCTAGGAAAGGGGTAGCCCCAATGATAACTCAGTTTTTGGCATTAGGAATTCTGCAAGAATGTGAATCGGAATACAATACCCCAATCTTTCCGGTGAGGAAACCGAATGGAAAATACAGATTGGTTCAAGATTTAAGGGCAATTAATAATATCACAAAGGATATCCAGCCGGTGGTGGCTAACCCTTATACATTGCTAACATCTGTGTCTGAAAAATTTCAGTGGTTCACTGTAATCGATTTAAAGGACATGTTTTTTTGCATCCCTCTGGCATTTGAAAGTAGAAAATTGTTTGCCTTTGAGTGGGAAGACCCAGATACAGGACGGAAGAAACAGCTAACTTGGGCACGTTTGCCGCACGGGTTCAAGAACAGTCCGACGATATTTGGGAACCAGTTGGCTCAAGAATTGGAGGAATGGAAAATCAGCCAGGTATGGGAGTCTCCTTTCTCTTATGTATTATTGCAGTATGTTGATGACATTTTCCTGGCTACTGTAGAGCAAGAGGTGTGCTTGCGCCTAACCATCGGACTGCTGAATATGCTGGGACAAGCAGGATATCGTGTGTCTAAAGAAAAAGCCCAACTGGTAAGAGATAAAGTCATATACTTGGGTTGCGAAATCTCCCAGGGGACCCGAAGGTTGGGTATTAACCGGATACAAACAATCTGTGCCATTCCTACGCCCTGAAATCATCAGGAACTGAGATCTTTTCTAGGGATGGTGGGGTGGTGTCGGCTGTGGATTCCAGACTTCGGCCTGAAAGCCAAACCCCTCTATGAAGCTGCAAAAGACCCTGAGCTAAAGTGGGGAAGAATCCAGGAAAGGGCATTCCAGGCACTGAAACAGGCATTGAGGGAAGCACCTGCCCTAGGTTTGCCGGACCTCACAAAGGATTTTCAACTGTATGTTAATGAAAGGCAGCGACTGGCAGTGGGAGTACTCACACAAAAGCTGGGATCGTGGAAACGCCCAGTGGGATACTTCTCAAAGCAGTTGGATGCCGTGAGTGCTGAATGGCCTAGCTGCTTAAGAGCTGTGGCAGCCACTGTGATTCTGATACAGGAGGCCAGGAAATTGACTTTGGGAAAGAAAATTGAAGTGTATATTCCCCACATGGTAATTGCAGTACTGGAACAAAAAGGGGGGCATTGGTTGTCGTCTAGCCGCATGTTACAGTACCAGGCACAGTTGAGGGAACAAGACGACATCGAATTAAAAACAACTAACTGTCTTAATCCAGCAGAATTTCTCCAAGCTCAACAGGATGAAGGAGAACTGGTACATGATTGTGTGGAAACCATCGAACAGGTATTCGCTAGTCAACAAGACTTGAGAGATGAGCCTTTGGAGGACCCCGACTGGGAACTGTTCACTGATGGCTCCAGCTTCGTTGAAAATGGAACTCGGTATGCTGGGTATGCTGTGGTAACCCTAAGCCAAGTCATAGAGGCTAAGGCTCTGACCCCAGGAACATCAGCCCAAAAGGCAGAAATATGGGCTTTGGTAAGAGCTTTGATTTTAAGTCAAGGAAAAAGAGCAAATATCTGGACAGACTCCAAATATGCTTTTGGAGTAATCCATGTGCACGGGGCTTTGTGGAAAGAAAGGGGACTTTTGAACTCGCAAGGGGCACAGGTCAAACACCGTGAGCAAATTCTAGCCCTGCTTGAAGCGGTCCACAAACCCTGGGAGGTGGCAGTAATGCATGTAAAAGGACATCAGAGGGGGATGGGAAAGGAACATCAAGGAAACCAGCTGGCAGACAAAGCAGCCAAACAGGTAGCCCGAGAAGTATGGACTCAATTAGCATTATTGCCTGTACGGACTAACCCAGCTGCTTCATACCTTGAACAAAAATCTAGCTATTCTCCAGAAGATGAAAAACTAGCCGAGTTGGTGCAAGCCCACAAAAACATCAAAGGATGGTATGTAACATCAACGGGACAAGTAGTTTTACCTGTGAGAATCATGAGAGCAGTGTTGGAAATGGAACATAACAAATGCCACTGGGGAGCAGAAGCGCTGATTGAATTCCTGCAGAAAGAGGTAATCTCAAATCAGATGTTAACAATGGCTAAGAGAGTGAACGCCACCTGCCCAGTATGTATCAAAAATAACCCTGTGACTAGGAGGCAAGTGCAAATGGGAAAATTACAAGTGGGACCCCAACCAGGAGATTATTGGCAAATAGATTTTTCAGAATTACCGAAAGCCCAGGGATATAAGTACATATTGGTGTATGTATGTACCTTTTCCGGGTGGCCGGAAGCCTTTCCCTGTCGAACAAATCAGGCAAAAGAAGTGGTAAAGACACTGTTACGGGAGATTATACCAAGATTTGGTGTACTGTTAGGAATGTCATCAGACAGGGGACCCCATTTTGTGGCAGGAGTTGTACAGGAGGTAGCAAGAATGTTAGGGATAACTTGGAATCTTCATACCCCCTGGAGACCACAGTCCAGTGGACAGGTGGAAAGGATGAACCAGACTCTGAAGGGGCAGATTAAGAAGATTTGTCAGGAAGCAAAAATCCAGTGGCCTCAGGCATTGCCCCTAGCCCTGTTGAGAATCAGGATAAAGCCTAGAGAGAAGGTAGGAGTAAGTCCGTATGAAATCCTGTACAGCAAACCTTATCATGCTACAGTGTATCAGGGTGACCCGCATTTGATAGGAGACCAAATCTTACTCACTTATATCCTGTCTCTCAATAAGACCCTCACAGCTATCAGAGGAGCCCTGCAGTGGAATCGGCCGTTGCCATTGGAAAATCCAGCTCATGATATCCTTCCAGGAGACCAAGTGTATATTAAAAACTGGAACACTGAACCTCTGAAGGAAACATGGGAAGGTCCTTACCAAGTACTCATGACTTTGCAGTACCCACAACATGGAGAAACCATACAGGCCCATTCACATGTGTTGTTTGGATTAGAGATAGCTTTGATTATGGGAATTTTGAGGTAAAAGTGTTAGGGATAAATAATAAGGAAAATTTGGAAAATCCTGTCACAGTGGTACCGGTCCACACACAAGTTGACATGTGGAATGGACCCCCATTAAAAATAAACTGCACCTTTGAATTAGACCATTATTGTGGATGGACAGTACAAGTCAAATGGTGGAAAATGGGCCCGGACCAGATGTGGGAAAGATTAACCGTTGGAATAAGCTGGTGGATAGTTGGACTGAGAGGGGAGGAGTGGCTCAACATTACTGATCCAAAAATTGGGGAAGCTGAAGGAGAATACCTATGTGTAGTCACTTGTGGAAGTGACGGGAATTATGGACTGAGGGAAGTAGTTGCCAATCCTCACTTGGATGGGAGCGTTAAACCACAGCATGGGGTATATCTAGCAACAGAAGGCCGGGACCTAATTTTAAGCTGTACCACAGGGGGAAAGAAATTCACTGACTTTGGGTGGTGGTTTAAAGGAAATTTGAAATCTGGACCCAAATATCAGATCGAGAGAAGAATTGGAATGATAGTCTTAGTAATCAGGCAGGCCAAGAAGAATGATGATGAAGGAAATTATTGGTGTTGGGTCTCGGAAGATGATTGGTGGGAACATGGAATGACTCACGTCTATATGAGAGAAACTCGAGTCACCAGGCAAGTAACAGAAATTAGGAATCCCATAAAAACCCCAGAGCAAGAAAATCTGGTGCTAGGATTAATTCGAGATTTTGGGAAAATGCAAAATGTCACAACCATTACAGCTTGTCTGCCCATGCCTCATTCAGCAGGTGACCCAATATCATGGGGAATAATACCTGTCGGAGAAATGCCCAAAGCATTTAGTAATGTCTCCTGGAATTGTAAATTTGTATCCCACACAATACCAGGATGGATAGAAGGATGTTTGATCCCACAGGAGGTAACTAAGCAACAATGTCAACAGATGCCAGGCTATCTCGGTTGGGTAGAGGACCCTCGAAATAAGGGAAATTGTTTAGTTTCAGAAGCAGGGAAGTACCCCTGTTCGAGAGTGCAAATACAAACAAAGAAAAAGATAAATGAAAAGGTATGCCAAAATGTTACTCACCACACCACTATGGAAGAGTGGCAGACAATCTGGGGACCAAGTTAATTGGAAACATACAGTTATATAGGCCCAGTAAATTGGTGTATTCAATGGATAGGGAAAAAGAACCAAAGTTATGAATTATCTAAAGATGTTCCTGCACATTGGAGACAATTAACGGAGGCTACGGATAATTGGAACTGTACCAAAATCTTTACTTGTGATACCCCACCAGAACATATTGGTTTGCTACCTGTGAGAATTCTGTTACAGCTGGGATGTGAGTGCAGAGGATATAATCATTCCATGAAAAGAGATAATAAAATGGGAGTTGACTGCAAAACAACCACGGTAAGAAGCCCAGGGAACTTGGTTTGGGTTAAGGGACATGGACAATGGACTACCCATATGCCAATCGATGGTTCAGTGACACAAATTACACTAGGAATTCCCACTTTATGTCCATTCTGGAAACAGTCCGAACTTACTAAGGAGGAGACCCAGAGGCGAATAAGAAGGGAAGTGGACGAATTAGTAGACCCAGAGGATGAATGGCATGAACCATCAGGGGGAGTCAAATTTGGTTGGGCACTTGAGTCATTATTTGCTCCGGTAGCTACTTATAGGAATAGAGAGATGCTTTACAAGTTATTGGGACAAACAGAACGATTGGCAGCAGTCACTAAGAAGGGGTTTAAGGACTTGAATATACAGTTACAAGCAACCACCAGAATGACAGTTCAAAATAGGATGGCCCTGGATATGATTTTGCTAAAGGAACATGGAGTTTGTGGATACCTGCAAGGGAGAGATGACCATTGTTGTGTGCATATCCCAAACGTAACCCAAGAGGTGGAAAAGGATATAAGCCAATTGGAACAAATTAATCACAAGTGCAGGAGGTCCAAAAGGAGGCAGAACATAATTGGGTAGGAGCTCTATTTAGCTCATTAGGAATCCAGGTCTCAGGTTGGTTATCCTCTATAATACAGTATATTGTAATGATTGTAATAATAGTGATTCTCATTGTCATAGCATATAAGTGTCTCCTAGGAGTGATTGCAAGAGAGGGCACTCATACATGTCGGGTGATGAAGGCTCTGACCAGGAAAGAAGTGATTTCGCCCAGAGAGAGTCCCCCGCCGACCTATCTGGAAACCATCACTTGAAGATTGAGCATCCTTGCAGAATCCTTGAAGAATGCTCAAAAGGGGGGAGTTGTTACCAAAGGGGGGTTGGGAGAAATTAAATAATGAAGTAGTAGTAGTCATGCTAAGGCTTGAAGATTTCTCTATTAGAAGTAGGCCCGAATCCTGGGAATGTGCCATGGGAATGTACTGAGGTTCCTGAGACTTAAAAGGCTTAGCTAAGAACAAAACAGGTAGAAACTGTTAGATGTTTCCATGAGATTAAGTTAAAGTATAACGTAGCCATGGGTATCTGGTGGTGGGAGTTTGACCACAGGAGCTAAACCATAGTCTTGGAGCAGACAACCATGTGAAATTTATGACTTCAAGGAGTGTAATTTGATTTTGATATATGTATCTATTGTAACTTGGGATGTGGGGTTTTGCACGTACACTAATGAAGTAATCAGTTGTAAAAAGATATAAAAGCTGATTGTAAAATGAGGGTTTCCGGGATTCTGACTTGGGACGCTAGTCCTCAGGTCCCCGGGCCCTAATAAAGCACCGCATAAATCAACTTTGTTGGTTTGTGTTTTACTCTGGATATCGGGCAACATTCAGAGGAACCCCATTCGGAGATTTCCTCCCAAATTTGCCCTAAACCAGGACACCCATCTTTCCCAACACACCACTAACCAAAAATACTTGCAGCTGCCTAAATACTTACCATCTCCCAGGGTCTGCTATAGCTGGGGAACCCCTTTTCCTAGGAAGGACTTGGAAAGCTTTTCCCAGGAAAGACTTCCAATTTTACCTTGAAAAGGGGGGTCCAGCTTTTGCAAAATCAAATTAGAAAGTCAAAATTACTTGATTACACTTTCAGTGCAGAACACCTGGGTCTGACAGTATAATTTCCAGTTAGCCAGGGCTAGGGCTCGGCCAGAGCCTTAAGCCTTGACTGAGAGGGTTTCCTTAACATATCTTAAAAAACAAACCTTTATTAATATTTACTGAAAAAGTTCCCCAACATAAACAACTTATGAATAATCAAAGGAATGTACACAAGAAACATCAAATAATATCTTACAGTGGGATCCCTGTTTGTTCCAAGTTTAAAGCTAAGTAAAAATAAACACTTAAGAGACAAGGTCGCTTTCAGATTTTGATTTCAATTTTGTCAGATGCTACTAGATTTTTTGCTAATGCATCTTCAGTATACTTAACAACATCCCTCTCTGGAATCTGTAGCTGGCATGATCTCACACCAATTCCAAAAAGGCACCCTTAAAAACCTTTCGCTTATTTCTAAGTAGGTAAATATTTAAACTAGTTAGCAGAATTAAACACCAGAATCTCCAGAAGTTATTTTTGTGCATAGCCAAATGCTGCAAGATGATTTCACATTTAATAAAGCAGACTTTCATTAGAGTTGTGTAGGTCATAATTAAAATTAGGTAGCTTTTTGTTAATTCAAAGTCCACAGCAATATCAAAGAAGAGTTGGTAGAGATCAGCTACCATGCCCATGCCCCGCTCCCTGGTCCTGGCGCAGGGGAAGCTGCTTGGGACCTCCCCAGGGTGGTGGCTCTGTCATGATACGCTAATGCAAGCGAGGTTCGTGATGGTTCGTTTTAAGGATCTCAGAGTGCAAAAAACAACACAGAGGGGATTTCAGTATTCATCAAAACAAATGCACCTTTATTAGTGCCAACAGCAAATGCAATAGAAGGATTTGAAGGGAAATAAAGGACAGAGAGAAAAGAGAAAGAAGGGGTGGGTAATAGCTACCAACGGAGAGACGAAGTCCTTGTGGCCCAGCCAATAGATCCGTCTTCTTCCGTGGGGTGATCACAAAGTCTTTGGTTAACTCAGGGGTCCTTATAGTCCTTTCCAAAGCAACAGGCAGTTGGCCAAAAGGTGAGGAAATCATCACGGTGTGTTCGTCTTGAGAGAACTGAGAACAGGTCAGCCGTCAGCAAGCACAGTGTTAACAAGAACAGGTCAGCCGTCAGCAAGCACAGTGTTAACGAGAACAGGTACGGCCGTCAGCAAGTGCAGTCAATTCACCGTGACTTGTCCATTGTTTCTGCACAGGTTCTGATGTTCCGATGGAAATGCGTGCCGGGTTTTTCCATTGAACACACCTGCAGGCAACACTTGGCAAATGTCCCACCTCAGCCAGGCCAGAACTCCTGTGTTGGGTTTTAGAGTCTTTTTAGGGGTTTCAGTCTCTGTCCTTGACGATGGTCGTGAGGCAGATGAGGGATCTTCGGACCGTCTCTTACAGGCTCTCAGCACAGCCATGATTGGTTCAGTGATTTCAGGGATAACACAGTTGTCTTGCTTAATCACAACAATCTGTGGCTGGGTAAGTGATAGGTAATTTGACCTGTATAGTTTTGCAAAGCATTTTGTAGCGTTGTGCTATTTGCAAAGCACCATTCAAAATATTCCTGTTGTACTGATATAACAATTTTTGAGGGGTGTCTACCATTTAACTGCAAACACCGTAGACGACATTTGATAATTAACTGTGCAATTAGTTTAAAAATAGTAGATGCTGGTTTTTAGGGTGGTGGGGCAAAAAAATCTGTTTCAAAAAGTATAGTGGGTCAGATCACTGTGTCCCATATATCAATAATTCCAGTAGGATATAAATTAACAATGATAATAAACATTGTAATGCAAACTTCAGGACAGATCCAGTAAACCTGTTTGCAACAGTGACATAGGGATGGATTGTGGCTCTCTGTCCCTCTGGATTCTTGACTAACACTGGTTTACTGCTTAAGTAACTGTCTTGGTTTAGGGCAAATTTGGGAGGAAATCTCCGAATGGGGTTCTTCTGAAAAGTAAATCCAAACAGCCCCTCCCCCCAGCCGGTCTGGGGAAATAACTCCCTAGAGAAGAGTGGAAAAAAAAGCCTTATTTATTTAACAAACAAAATGCCCACAAGCATAAAGAATGAATAATAATAATNATTATGCATGCATATATCTATATAAAAACAATATACAGCTATATACAGACAATGGCAGTGACATTCAACAAAAAGTGATATGTACACATGGTTTTCATCCAACAATCAGATCTCCCTGAGGTACACATCGTGTTGTTTTATTTTTTTGCATTATTTATTATGTACAATTTGGTCTTTGAGCAAAGACAATTTCACGGATGGGTTTGTTTGTACTTGAGGTGGATTTGATCTAAACTGTCTTCTTTAGTAAATTTTTTGCATGTACTATAGGAACTTTATTTTTATCTACTGTATGTAGGAGCTCAGATTGGGTAGGGCTTGCTTTGTTGGTGGAACTTTGGGTGTTAACTAACTAGGTGGTTTTTGCTAGATGTTGCTTTTAGCTTTTGAAAGATTTTTTACTTAATGCTTTTAAGGTGGTTTTTAATAGTCTATTGAATTTTTCTACTTTTTTAGCAGTTGGTGCATGGTAGGGGATATGGTACACTCACTTAATGCTATGTTTTTTAGCTTAAGTATTGATAAGGTTGTTTTTGAAATGAGTTTCGTTGTTTGACTTAATTTTTTTAGGGGTACTATGTTTTTAGAGAACTTGCTTTTTAAGGCTTAGAATGGTGTTACGGGTTGTAGCATGAGGCACAGGGTAGGTTTTTAGCCACCCTGTGGTGGCTTTTATTATTGTGAGTACGTAGCGCTTACTTTGACGTGTTTGGGGTAATGTGATATAATTAATTTGCTAGGCTTTTTTATATTTGTATTTGGACTACTGTTTATTATACTATAGGGGTTTTATTTGCTTGGCTTGTTTGATTGCAGCACATGTGTCACAGTCATGAATAACTTGAGAAATATTGTTCATGGTGAGATTTACTTTTCGGTTTTGTGTTCACTTATAGGTGGCATTTTTGCTTTGATGACTTGAGGCATTATGAGCTTATCGAGCTAGGAACAACTTTCTTTTGTGTTGCTAATTTAAGTCTATTTTTGACACTTTTATTTTTGCAGCTTGATTTATTTGCTTATTGTTTTTGTGCTTTTTATTAGCTCTACTTTTGGGGATATGGGTATTTATATGATGGATTTTTATAGGTAGCTTTTCGATCTGAGTGGTAATGTCTTTTTATTTTTCGGCAGTTCAAATTGTTTTTTTTCTACTCTGCTAGTTAGCTTTTTTTTACTTTTTTAACTATTTCTATAAAGCATTGGCTACTATTTATGAATTAGTATAGAGGTAGAGCTTTGGCCACTTCTCTCTCTTAGCAATGCCTAGGGTTAATTGAACAGCTTTGAGTTTAGCAAGTTGGTTCGATTCACTATTTCTTTCTGTGGCTTCAGCGACTTGTTGTGTGGGGCTTTACACAGCTGCTTTTTACTTTTGGTTTATTTTTACTATGCGATAGGAACTGTTAGTGAAAAGAGTGTAGGATGTTTTTTTTGCTGGCAGTTGGTGTGACCGATTCAAAAGATATGAGGGATAGGAAAGACTGAAAAGCTTCATCCCCTGTTCCTTCTCTAACAAAGTGGGTGCAATTATTTATAAATTGCCAAAACATGCTGCTGGAACTAGGACGCATGGTAGGACAAAGAAACCATAAACCAAACATACCTGCCACAAACTCCAGTACCTTCATAAACTTCCTATAAATCATGATCACTAAACTCAACAAAATAGCAATCCTAAATCGTGCACTTCGAGTGTAAAAGCTATGTGTTAGGGACAACATTGGAGCTAGTTTTGGATAAGAAAACAAGCCTAGGGACCAGAAAGGTATTAGAACCTCAAAGAAACCTAGGGAACAGAAATACAGCAAGGACTCTATTCCAATAGACATTAGGGATTCAAGGGGCAACATGGCTACTCTATCCCCACACAAAGAACAACCAAAATGCACTCAATAATCAATACAAGTTTTTTCCACTCTCTCGGGCCCCACGTTGGGCACCAAATTTACTGTATGTCTTGGTTTAGGGCAAATTTGGGAGGAAATCTCCGAATGGGGTTCTTCTGAAAAGTAAATCCAAACAGCCCCTCCCCCCAGCCGGTCTGGGGAAATAACTCCCTAGAGAAGAGTGGAAAAAAGCGCCTTATTTATTTAACAAACAAAATGCCCACAAGCATAAAGAATGAATAATAATAATAACAATAATAATAATATGAAACAATAAAACCTCTCGCTGCTCCGGAGAGAGATGGCAAAACTGAGAGTCCATGCCAGGAGTCTGTTTATCAGTCCCTTCAGTGCTGAAAAATGCCGAGCCCCGGCCCGGTGGGCCACGGGTGCAAGATCCCGGTGCTCCTCTGGGTTTTTCAGTCCAGAGTAGATTTAAACAGTCCCAAAGAAAAATAAAATAATAAAAAAAAAACAGTCTAGGAAAGCTTCTTTGCCTCAGCTAGCTAGACTAACAAAAGGAGAAAAAAACTCTCTCTGGCTGCCCTCTGTGCATCCGACGAAGGAAAAAAAAGAAACCACACAGTCCCAAGGACGAGAGCAGATTCAGAAGAGTGAGTTTGTTTCTCAAAACAAACTGCGTGCTTCTTCTTTTCCTGCTCACTCTCAAAACCAGTCTTAAAGGTACAGAACACAGAACAAAAGATTTGGAGATACATAGTCACCCTAGGACAGTAACTCTGTGTATAGCCCCCAAGGCCAGCAACAGCAGATCCCACAGCTGTGGTAGGCCAGGATTGGGGCCATGTGGTAGCAGATATGATGGTGACATCTGCTCTGGTGTCAATCATTGTAATGTTGTGTTATTTAGGAGTGGAGCTAGAGCCTAGACCCAATAAGCCTCTCCAGTGGAAAGGCCACTTGGGGAAACTCAGGCAAAGCAGTCAAGCACACACGTCCACTGGTGTGGATTGGAGGTTGCAAGTCTGTGGACAAGAAGGAGACAATAAAAAGCAAAGGAAAAAGGGAAAAGGCTCCCTAAGAAACCGCGGTATTTAGCTCCATAAAAATCTTGTGCACGAAGACCCGAAAAAAGAAAAGAGGATTGTAAGTATTTTATCAAGGGAGCGAGTATGGATGGGGGGGTTGGGACGTGTGTTTGAGACGTTCACTGGGTATCCCCAGACCGACAAAGTGGTTGTGAAGTCTCCCAAGCTGCATTCCCATTCTTTCACTAGAAAAACAGCCAGTGAGGAGACGAAGCAAAAGAAAAAAGGAGTGAGAGAGACCCCAGGGGTAACTGGGATGGGGTCACAGGGAGGGGTTGGACCTCTTGGAGAAGGGAGCCGAGGGTTTTCCTAACATAATCCACTGGGAAAGCAGGATAAAAAGTGGGGGGAGGGGCCTAAAATTTTGCCAGGTTGAGGATTAAAAACACACAAGATGGGAAGTGTATAGCTCAAGAGAACCTGGGCTGGAAAAGCTGCTGGGTTGAGAGTAGAAAACACAAAGAGCTTGCAAGTGTGTAATCCAAGAGAATCTGGATTGGTCACCAACATTTGAGATCTTACAATACCCATGGGTGGATACTAACAAGTGATTTGAGAGTAAAAAGATACCTTATTTTTGTGTAGTCCTGGTGTGAGTGGGAGTGAATGACACAGATGTATTAAAAAAACAGAAGTGAGTAAGTGTAAAAGAATGAAAGTATATGTAATATGGATTGTTGATTTCAAGTTTTACTTCATTTTCTGGAGGGAGGTGTATTGTATTGTATTGTATTGTATTGTTGAGAGAAAGGCTTTTATATGTATTGGGGAGAAGGTGATATTCAAGTTGTTGGGGAAGTGGGAAAACAGAGGCCAGGGACAAATAGATAAAATCCTGAGAAATAGGACAAAAAAACAGTAAATCAGGCTCAGGGAAAAAAAAGGGATTAAAAAGGCGCCAACAAATATACCCCAAGATAGTTCCCTAGGGGTTATGTTAGCTAACTGGGATATTAAACCTTGTACAAGAAAAAAGGACAAAGTAAAGATGATTCAGTATTGTATGATTGAATGGGCAGAAAAGGAAATAATATCTGACCATGTTTATTTGCCTAAATATGGCTCTTTTGAAGTCTAGATTTGTCAGGCTTTAAACATATTTGTAAATTCAAAAGAACCATTAAATCTGGAAGAAAAAGAATATGCTGTATACTGGACAGGAGACACAGAACCCCTGGGGATAAAAGTTTTTAAAATATCAGAAACCCCAGAGACAGAGCAAGAAAAGAAAAGGAAAGAAAAGGGATGAGACCCCCTGGAAATGTTGCCTCCCTCCTTCCTGCTTGTTCCCCCGCCATTCACCCCAGTCCTGGCTGAGCCAGGATTCCCACCCATGCCAGCTTCTGAGGCGCCACTCGCCCCCACCACATTGCCTGCCCCTTCCGTGCTGCCCGCTGCCGCACTGCCCGCCCCTGAAGCCATGGCCCATGTGCAAAGTGTCTGTGCCCCGGTTTGGTTTCTGCCTGAAGGCACCGTTCCTTTGGCTGTTCCAGCAGCAGTCTCTGCCTCCGCCCCCCCACTTTTAGAGGACTCAGCCTCAGTGCTGATCCCTGCCCTCACCCCTCTTTCTCTGGCAGCCCCATCAACCCCTGCCCTGGCCACTGTTCCCTTAGCAACAATGGCTCCTGCTGTTCAAGGGAATTTTCTCCTTAAAGGAGAAACACCATACCAAGATACAAGAAGCTCAGTTAAAAAGCAGCTCTTCCCTGACACTTCCCCGAAACAAGGGAAAAAGGTTGTAAAGGATAAAGAACAAAAAAAAAAAAGGATCAAGAAGTTAGTTTATTCCCATTATGAGAAGTTCCAGTGGGAGGTGGGGGCACAGGGTTTGTCAATGCCCCTTTGACTTCTGAAGAAGTCAGAAATTTTTTAAAAGAGAAATTAAAGGATCATTAGAAGATCCCATAGGTACTGCTGAACAATTAAATAAATTTTTAGGTCCAAACATTTTTACTTGGGAAGAGATGCAATCAATAATGAAAATAATATTTTCCCAAGAGGAAAGGAAGATTATTAGAGTTGCTAGAATAAGAATTTAAGAAAGGGAAAATCAGCAAGGACCACCAGGGGACCAGAAAATGCCAATAGCACCTCCTAATTGGAACTGAAATGATAAGGAAGGGCGAAGACGTATGAATGATTATCGTAATTTGATAATCAAAGAAATAAAAGAGGCGGCACCTCAAGGACAAAAATGTCAAAAAGGCTTTTGAGGGACAGCAATGAAAAGGAAGAAACTCCAATGGAATGGCTAGAGAGACTCCGAAAGAATATGAAACAATATTCCAGAATAGACCCTGAGACCATAGCACGGCAAGTCCTATTAAGGGTTAGTTTTGTCACTCATGCCTGGCCAGATATTAGAAAAAAGCTGGAGAAAAAGGAAGACTGGCATGATAAATCACTAAATGATTTATTAAAGGAGGTCCAAAAGGTTTATGTCTGGAGAGATGAAGAAAAAGCCAAAGTAGAAGCAAAAATTATAGTAGCCACTGTGTGAGAAAGTAACTTCCAGAGGAATCTGAACTTCCCAGGTACCACT
>JANPWX010012374.1:2365-12591 GCA_024734555.1 Trochalopteron elliotii
AGAGGGGGATGGGAAAAGAACACCAAGGAAACCAGCTGGCAGACAAAGCAGCCAAACAGGTAGCCCGAGAAGTATGGACTCAATTAGCATTATTGCCTGTACGGACTAACCCAGCTGCTTCTTACCTTGAACAAAAACCTAGCTATTCTCCAGAAGATGAAAAACTAGCCGAGTTGGTGCAAGCCCGCAAAAACATCAAAGGATGGTATGTAACATCAACGGGACAAGTAGTTCTACCCATGAGAATCATGAGAGCAGTGCTGGAAATGGAACATAACAAATGCCATTGGGGAGCAGAAGCGCTGATTCAATTCCTGCGGAAAGAGGTAATCTCAAATCAGATGTTAACAATGGCTAAGAGAGTGAACGCTACCTGCCCGGTATGTATCAAAAATAACCCTGTGACTAGGAGGCAAGTGCAAATGGGAAAATTACAGGTAGGACCCCAACCAGGAGATTATTGGCAAGTAGATTTTTCAGAATTACCAAAGGCCCAGGGATATAAGTACATATTGGTGTATGTATGTACCTTTTCCGGGTGGCCAGAAGCCTTTCCCTGTCGAACAAATCAGGCAAAAGAGGTAGTAAAGACACTGTTACAGGAGATTATACCAAGATTTGGTGTACCGTTAGGAATGTCATCAGACAGGGGACCCCACTTTGTGGCAGGAATTGTACAGGAGGTAGCAAGAATGTTAGGGATAACTTGGAATCTTCATACCCCCTGGAGACCACAGTCTAGTGGACAGGTGGAAAGGGTGAACCAGACTCTGAAGGGGCAGATTAAGAAGATTTGTCAGGAAGCAAAAATCCAGTGGCCTCAGGCATTGCCCCTAGCCCTGTTGAGAATCAGGATAAAGCCTAGAGAGAAGGTAGGAGTAAGTCCGTATGAAATCCTGTACGGCAAACCTTATCATGCTACAGTGTATCAGGGTGACCCGCATCTGATAGGAGACCAAATCTTACTCACTTATATCCTGTGTCTCAATAAGACCCTCACAGCTATCAGAGGAGCCCTGCAGTGGAATCGACCATTGCCATTGGAAAATCCAGCTCATGATATCCTACCAGGAGACCAAGTGTATATCAAAAACTGGAACACTGAACCTCTGAAGGAAACATGGGAAGGCCCTTACCAAGTACTCATGACTACTTTCACCACTGTAAAGGTCGAGGGCATCGGAAACTGGATCCATTACACCAGAGTCAAGAAAGTCCCGTCTCAGTGGGAAGTTCGACCTCTATCTGCTACCCGGATGGTGTTCAAAGCCAAATCCTAATAATTGTCATCCTACTGGGACAGATCCTATATGTGGATGCTTTTGTGGTAGTTACTGTAGTTGATCCGTATGTAGTAGTGCCTGAAAATGCGAGCATGAATCTAACCTGTTTGTTTTCAGATAACCAGAGAGCTGGATTCGAGGAAATAAATGTCAGATGGAAAGTGGGACCAGAAGTGGCGGATCAGGGAATGGTTACCTTGTTCTGGGACAAGCAACAACAAAGAGGGAACACGACCTTGCAGGTACCCACAACATGGAGAAACCATACAGGCCCATTCACATGCGTTGTTTGGATTAGGGATAGCTTTGATTATAGGAATTCTGAGGTAAAAGTGTTAAAGATAAATAATAAGGAAAATTTAGAAAACCCTGTCACAGTGGTACCGGTCCACACACAAGTTGACATGTGGAATGGACCCCCATTAAGAATAAACTGCACCTTTGAATTAGACCATTATTGTGGATAGACAGTACAAGTCAAATGGTGGAAAATGGGCCCGGACCAGATGTGGGAAAGATTAACCGTTGGAATAAGCTGGTGGATAGTCGGACTGAGAGGGAAGGGGTGGCTCAACATTACTGATCCCAAAATTAGGGAGGCTGGAGGAGAATACCTATGTGTAGTCACTTGTGGAAGTGACGGGAACTATGGACTAAGGGAAGTAGTTGCCAATCCTCACTTGGATAGGAGCATTAAACCACAGCATGGGGTATATCTAGCAACAGAAGGCCAGGACCTAATTTTAAGCTGTATTACAGAGGGAAAGAAATTCACTGACTTTGGGTGGTGGTTTAAAGGAAATTTGAAATCTGGACCCAAATATCAGATCGAGAGAAGAGCTGGAATGATAGTCTTAATAATCAGGCAGGCCAAGAAGGATGATGATGAAGGAAATTATTGGTGTTGGGTCTCGGAGGATGATTGGTGGGAACATGGAATGACTCACGTCTATATGAGAGAAACTCGAGTCACCAGGCAAGTAACAGAGATTAGGAATCCCATAAAAACCCCAGAGCAAGAAAATCTGGTGCTAGGATTAATTCGAGATTTTGGGAAAATGCAAAATGTCACAACCATTACAGCTTGCCTGCCCATGCCTCATTCAGCAGGTGACCCAATACCATGGAGAATCATACCTGACGGAGAAATGCCCAAAGCATTTAGTAATGTCTCCTGGAATTGTAAATTTGTATCCCACACAATACCAGGATGGATAGAAGGATGTTTGATCCCACAGGAGGTAACTAAGCAACAATGTCAACAGATGCCAGGCTATCTCGGTTGGGTAAAGGACCCTCGAAATAAGGGAAGTTGTTTAGTTTCAGAAACAGGGAAGTACCCCTGTTCGAGAGTGCAAATACAAACAAAGAAAAAGATAAATGAAAAGGTATGCCAAAATGTTACCCACCACACCACTATGGAAGAGTGGCAGACAATCTGGGGACCAAGTTTATTGGAAACATACAGTTATATAGGCCCAGTAAATTGGTGTATTCAATGGATAGGGAAAAAGAACCAAAGTTATGAATTATCTAAAGATGTTCCTGCACATTGGAGACAATTAACGAAGGCTAAGGATGATTGGAACTGTACCAAAATCTTTACTTGTGATACCTCACCAGAACATATTGGTTTGCTACCTGTGAGAATTCTGTTACAGCTGGGATGTGAGTGCAGAGGATATAATCATTCCATGAAAAGAGATAATAAAATGGGAGTTGACTGCAAAACAACTACGGTAAGAAGCCCAGGGAACTTGGTTTGGGTTAAGGGACATGGACAATGGACTACCCATATGCCAATTGATGGTTCAGTGACACAAATTACATTAGGAATTCCCACTTTATGTCCATTCTGGAAACAGTCCGAACTTACTAAGGAGGAGACCCAGAGGCGAATAAGAAGGGAAGTGGACGAATTAGTAGACTCAGAGGATGAATGGCATGAACCTTCAGGGGGAGTAAAATTTAGTTGGGCAGTTGAGTCATTATTTGCTCCGGTAGCTACTTATAGGAACAGAGAGATGCTTTACAAGTTATTGGGACAAACAGAACGATTGGCAGCAGTCACTAAGAAGGGGTTTAAGGACTTGAATATACAGTTACAAGCAACCACCAGAATGACAGTTCAAAATAGGATGGCTCTGGATATGATTTTGCTAAAGGAACTTGGAGTTTGTGGATACCTGCAAGGGAAGGATGACCATTGTTGTGTGCATATCCCAAACGTAACCCAAGAGGTGGAAAAGGATATAAGCCAATTGGGACAAATTGAATCACAAGTGCAGGAGGTCCAAAAGGAGGCGGAACATAATTGGGTAGGAGCTCTATTTAGCTCATTAGGAATCCAGGTCTCAGGTTGGTTATCCTCTATAATACAGTATATTGTAATGATTGTAATAATAGTGATTCTCATTGTCATAGCATATAAGTGTCTCCTAGGAATAATTGCAAGAGAGGGCACTCATACACGTCGGGTGATGAAGGCTCTGACCAGGAAAGAAGTGATTTCGCCCAGAGAGAGTCCCCCGCCGACCTATCTGGAAATCATCACTTGAAGATTGAGCATCCTTGCAGAATCTTTGAAGAATGCTCAAAAGGGGGGAGTTGTTACCAAAGGGGGGTTGGGAGACATAAAATAGTGAAGTAGTAGTAGTCATGCTAAGGCTTAAAGATTTTTCTATTAGAAATAGGCCCTAATTCTGGGAATGTGCCATGGGAATGTACTGAGGTTCCTGAGACTTAAGGCTTAGCTAAGAACAAACAGGTAGAAACTGTTAGCTGTTTCCATGAGATTAAGTTAAAGTATAATGTAGCCATGGATATCTGGTGGGGGGAGTTTGACCACAGGAGCTAAACTATAGTCCTGGAGCAGACAACCATGTGAAATTTATGACTTCAAGGAGTGTAATTTGATTTTGATATATGTATCTATTGTAACTTGGGATGTGGGGTTTTACACGTATGTTGATGAAGTAATCAGTTGTAAAAAGTTATAAAAGCTGATTGTAAAATAAGGGTCTCCGGGATTCTGACTTGGGACGCTAGTCCTCAGGTCCCCGGGCCCTAAAATAAAGCACCGGCATAAATCAACTTTGTTGATTTGTGTTTCACTTTGGATATCGGGCAACAGGTGGATGCTAGAAAACTGAGAAGAATGCCCAAAAAGAAAGGGAAAATCTAAGGAAAAATGATATACTATTGCATGGAGGTGTGGGGAGGAAAAGAGATAAAGAACCATGTGATTTGGTCTGTGTTCGGCACTTAAAAGACCTGCAAAGCCTTAAGTGAATATGTGAGTAGTAAGAAACCGCAGGACCATGAGGAGAAAGAGTATACAAGATTCTGGAAAAAACCTAGGACTGGGTTGTTCACAATAAAAACTAAAAAGGGAACGGAGGCTCGGAGGGAGGAGTGGGACGCACTTAATAATCTCCCTCCCCCATACGTAGTACCTGTGCCACCGCGCATGCAGGCTCAGGCTTCCCCATCCACACTCCTGGGACACAAAGAAACAACGCAGAGGATGCAGTCCGTCCCTCCCAATGGAAGCTCAAAACCCCAGAGGGAGCTACTATTGCAAAAGGGGGCACTTCAAAGGGAACTGCAGTGATGGAAAGTCAAAGGGGGTTTCAAAAAGACTAAGGGTGTCAGGGGCCTTTTTAGTAGAAAAGTCCATAACATCTACAAATCCCTTGATAAAATCTATAACCTCAAAAGAAGTACTAAAGACTATGTTATCTTGTTAAAACAAAAGAGTGTTAATCTGTTTCTGTTATCTTTGTGTGAGCAAAATGTGTGTGTTTGTTGTGGACCTTACTTGTATTTTTAGAAAAAGAGGGGTTTTTTGTGCAACTAGTGCAATAAAAAGTGTAGCAAGCAAAAAAAAGAAATTTTAGAAAAAAAAAAAAAAGAGTTAAAAAGAGAGGAGAAAGAAGCTAGGCACAGCCACCCCCGTGGCTATTGTCAGCGGCCTCACCAGTGCCTGTCCTAGCGTCTGTCGTGCCCACCCTCCCCCTCCTTTTCCTGCTTTGGTTCGGACTCCCGAGGCTCCCACCTGTATCTTGCTGCAGCAACCCTTTTCTCTCTCGGCTCAGTCCCTGTTCCAACCCTAGCGCAGCGGGGGAGGGGTTTCGATCTCGCCTAATCTTGGTTGCTCTGCCTGCGGCATCAGTGCAAGGTTTTCCCCTCGAGGTTTTTTTTTTTTCTTTTCTCCTCTTTCTCGGCGCAGTTTCCACCCCCCCTTCTCTCTCTCTCCCTCCCCCTTCCCTTGTGCTCCCGTTCGGCCCAGCCCCGCCCCAGCCCCAGCGTGGGCAGGGCTGTGTCTCGCCTGGTCCCTGTTGCTCTAGGACCAGCACGGCGGCGTTCGTGCGGGGTTTGCTCACCCAGCCTTGCTAATTTCTGTCGTGAGGGACGCCGCGGCTGCCTTGCAAACCTAAGAATTCTGTCTGTCTCAAAATGCAGGGTCCGTAGCAGAGCTGCCAGATGCCCCGACGGTCACCTAGCTCTCGCCAGGAGACCCCTGTCCACACCCTAGGGGCAGTCCCAAGCCCCTTTTTGCATCTCATGTTTCTAAAAGACTTAGCTTAGGGGTCCCGATTTTCCCCTCCCTGCCTTTGAAAAATTAATCCATAAAACAAAGTCTGCTCTTATACCTGTAATAAATAATCCTTTTTGATACAAGAAGGCTAGCTAAAACCCAAAAAATGTCTCAATTTACAATTATATCCCAGAAAGAACAAAGATTTGATTTTCTTAAAAATATTCTAATATTTAGAAAGCATGCATCGAACCCAATAGGATGTAAATGTAAGTAAAAAGTCTCAAGATTAAAAATGTCTTGCAAGGAGAAAATGTTAGAATGTTCCTCTAGGTAGTTTAAAGTACTTGTTTATTAAAAATAGTACATGTTTTAAAGAAAGTTTTGGAGGAGATGGAGAAAAATGGTTTGTAGATGGATCATCAAGAGTGGTGAAAAGGAAGAGAAAATCAGGGTATGCTATCATAAATGGAAACTCAAGCAAATTTTAGAGGCTGTCAAGGAGCCAAAAGAAATCTCAATTGTTCAAATAAAAGAACAAGTAAGTATACAGTTTCAAACCAGAAGTAACAACCTGGCAAATAGAGAGGCCAAAGCACCCTTGAAGTGAGGGAGGGAGAAGTCCAGGAATTTCCCCCAAAATCCTTCCAGAAGGGAAATAGAAGGTTTTGAGAAAATAGGCGAGAGATTAAAGGAGAGACGGTGGAAATTACCTGATGGGAGAGAATTATAGCAAAAAAATAATGCCCAAGAAGTGTTAAAAAGACTGTATCAGCAAACTCATTAGCCCTAGCTAAACAACTTTAAAAGAAATGCTTTAGAAGAATATATGAATTAGTAAACCAAGAAGTGCGGGGGTGTATGATATGCCAACAAGTGAATCAGGCCAGATCAAAACCAAACAGATTTAGGAGGATGCCCTGTCGCCTACCAGCCCTTTGAGAAAATCCAAGTAGACTTTTACTAATCTACCAAAGGTAGGAAGATAGAAATTTTAACTAGTAATAGTTGATAAATTAACACACTCGGTTGAAGCCTTCCCTCAAGCCAAGGCTATGGTTCAAACAGTGTCAAATGTATTACTAGTAGAAATTATTCCACGATATGGAATAGTGAATCACATAGATTCAGATCAAGGTACACATTTTACCTCCAAAATTATTAAACAAATATCAGAGGCCTTAGCAATCTGATGGCAATATCACACCCCATAGCACCCCCAGAGCTCGAGACAAGTAGAAAAAATTAACCAAGCTCTGAAGGCACAGCTAGCAAAATTAATGTTAGAAACAAAGATGTCTTGGGTACAGTGTCTAAACATTAGAACCATGCCTCACTCAAAAACCAGACTAACACCATTCGAAATGTTGTATAGAATGCCTTAGCAGCATGGACTGCCCGTCAGACATCCACAAATAAAGGATAATCAAATTCAACTATATCTAATAACTATTAGCAAAAATTTACAGGAACTATGGAAAAGAGAACTAACTCCTTAGAGCGCCCCCTTGAGATTCACCATCCACAAGCCACAACCTGGGCAAAAGGTGTTAATCAAAACCTGGAGGGAGGCCCCTCTTGGAAAGGTCCCTTTGTCATCCTTCTCAGCACAGATACAGCCATCAAAACTGCAGAAAAAGGCTAGACCCATGCGTCACGAGTAAAGAAAGACAAGCCTCCAGACACTGCTTTAGAATGAAAGGTGTCTTCATCTCCCAAAAACTTGAAGATCAGGCGGCAGCAGCACCATAAATGTCTGAAGAGAATCAAATAAGTTGTTCTAAATCAAAATGTAAATGCTTTCCCTTTGTACATTTTAAGTGTGTTTTACTGTAAACATATTTGGGTGACTCACTGTTGGGGAGGAAATTGACCAAAGGGTCTGTGCACTAAAGTGTTTTGAAGAGGAACAAAGAGAGAATTAGCCTGCTAGCATTTGCAACCCTCACCAAAAATTCTAAAATTCGGTTCCCCAAACAAGTATTTAATACTCAGAAAGGGAACAAAAGGGAAATTGGATGCCAGGGCAGAGGTTCTAGAAATTGAGTGCAGAAGGACCACAAAGGTACCTTGCCAGTCAGATACGGTCAAATTGTCCAAGTGGGGTGTTTACAAACAAAAGTTTACAGCTCAGACTACTAGAGCCCCTGAAGTATACACCTGCTGCCGAGAAGATGGTCTACCCCGCCATGGGTGGCACCCCCACGAGCGAAGGGCAAGGCAGAGGGGTATTCCTGTGAGGAATCATAATCCTAGTAGTCTCGAGCCAAGCCACATGCCAAGGGGACGGGTTGAACCCCGGGAACTTGCAAAGGCAAAAACCCCTTACTGAATGTGAACAGTGCCTGAAGGTGGCATTTAAAGGACAAGCAACCTTAAAGACCGTAGAATACCATGCTCAATTCGACTGCCAAGAGGGAAAACCAAAAGAACATTGTTCTTTTAATGGCACTCAATTCAAAGTTTGTGAATTGGAAAGGAGGGTGGTGTGTCACAACCCGACGGTAGACCCTAGAGAAAGCCTGTCCAAAAACACAGATAAAAACTCCTCCAGTCACTTTTTGCACAAACGTGAAATAAGGGAAATACCACCTATCTCGGTGTGTGACCAATACAACTAAACAGTCTAGATAGAAGAGAAAAAGAAATCCACTTTTTTGGCATACTATCAAGTCCATAAGCTGTGTTATGGTAAAAGTAAATTAGAAATCTGTACTATGGGAAGAAAATGTATTAAATGAGAAAGAATCTGAATCATGAAGCAAAATCTTTTATAGACAATGAACCCATAGTACTAGACCTCCTCAGAAATTATAACAAAAGAATCTGTTTGCAGAAACCTTTTGTTTCTCAAAGAATGAGGAAGGGCTAACCCAAAAAGTAAAGTACAAATGCTGACCTAGGAGCTGAAGAGGCAAGAAGCAGAAGCAAAGAAAAGAAAAATGGAACAAAAAAGGTTGATAAGACTGCAAGCAGTGGTAGAAATTGTCTCAAATCATACTTCAGAGGCCCTGGAATTGTTAGCCAAACAGCACTCCCAAATGAGAGCCTTTGTATATCAAAACAAATTAGCTTTGAACTATTTGCTAGCTGAAGAAGGAGGGGTCTGTGGGAAATTCAATGAATCAGAATGTTGCATAGAAATTGATGACTATGGAGAAACCATCAGAGGATTGGCAGCCGATATAAAAAAGTAGCCCACTTACCAGTTCAAAAATGGAACTCTATTCTCCAAGCCTCATAGTGGGATCAGCTGCTTGGACAAGGGGCCTGGTTGAAGAAAGTTGTATTTTTCATTCTGTGAAAAATAAAGTTTAAAACAACTCCTAAAAGTTAAAGTATAAATTTAGAAAGTATTAGTTATATTAGTTATAGAATTGTAAAGTTAGATGTTAAAAACTCTTTGTACTCATGTTTGTAATATATCGTGACCTGTCAAGCAAGAATGTCGTTTCCATGGCAACGTAAGACTCCTACACCTCTCTACTTGGCCTGGCTATCTCAACCCCCCTGCCCCCCGTCTCCTACTCTAACACCCCTTATGGTAATTAAGGTCCCAGGATGCAACACCTCAGGAAAATCGGGACAACTTCCAAAAACAAACAGTAATTAAGACTCTTTAACAACAACTTAAAACAAAAAGGATAATAACCATGAAGACTGAAGAGTACAAGCCAATTGATACCAGGACCTTTAGATCTCGCTGTGACCAGAAGAGCAATCCGAACATCCGACTCATCAGTGGAAATCACATTGGACTGGAATTGTCGGGAGCATGCTCCCGTGAGGGGGGAGGCTAATTCCCCACTCGGCTGTGTGCAGCAGCAGAGTGTCCAGCCCCCCCCTCCTTCTCAGCACTGCGGTGGAGGCCACCCCACCCCCCTGAAGCGCCTGCTTCTAAAAGAGCTGATACTTTAATAAAGGCATTTAAAGGAGGAAACATCGTCTCCTGCCCAATTTTTCTCAATTCTATCTTCTGTGGCAAAAATGATGTTTCTACCCTGTTTGATTCCATGTTTAATAAGATTGATTCATTCAGTCGTTCAAGGTATGCAGATAGCAGCTATGCCCAATGACCCGAAACTCGCTAGAGGAAAAGCTAGCCAGGTTTCCAAGATCATGAAATTGAAGGAGAAAAGTCGAGCTGCTGAAGCATTGGAAAATTTGAGGAAAAATTAAAAGAAGAAAATATTGCATACCAGAAGTATTGTGAAAAAAAAAAAAAAATACAAGAAACTTCTGATGAATTCGATGAAGATTGGTATTAGAATAAAGTTTATTGGTGGTGGAAAAGGGAAAAAATAAAATTAAATATAAGCACGAATTTAATAGATTAATAAAAAAAAAGGTGGGGGATTGTAATAGATGTGATTATAAATTCGTGCAATTAAAACATAGAAGGA
>JANPWX010012382.1:0-11532 GCA_024734555.1 Trochalopteron elliotii
CGTGCCCACTTATAGGTGGCGTCTCTGCCCTGATGACCTGAGGCATCGTGGGCCCATCGGGCTAGGAACAGCTCTCCCTTGTGTTCCCAATCTAAGTCTATCTTTGACACCTCTATCTTTGCAGCCCGATCTACCTGCTCATTGTTTTGATGCTCCTCATTAGCTCTACTCTTGGGGATATGAGCATCTACGTGGCGGACTTTCACAGGTAGTCTCCCTACCCTGGTAGCAATGTCTCTCCACTCTTCAGCAGCCCAAATTGGTTTTCCTCTACGCTGCCAATTAGCCTTTTTCCACCTCTCTAGCCATCCCCACAGAGCATTGGCTACCATCCATGAATCAGTATAGAGGTAGAGTTTTGGCCACTTCTCTCTCTCAGCAATGTCCAGGGCCAATTGAACGGCTTTGAGTTCTGCAAGTTGGCTCGATCCACCATCTCCTTCAGTGGCCTCAGCAACTTGTCGTGTGGGGCTCCACACAGCTGCTTTCCACTTCCGGTTTGTCCCTACAATGCGGCAGGAACCGTCAGTGAAAAGAGCATAGTGTGTCTCCTCTGCTGGCAGTTGGTTGTATGGTGGAGCTTCTTCAGCCCGTGTCACTTGTTCTGGTTCTTCATCTGTGAGACCAAAACTTTCACCTTCCGGCCAATTTGTAATTATTTCCAAGATCCCAGGACGATTCAATTTACCCATACGGGTGCACTGTGTAATTAGAGCAATCCACTTGCTCCATGTGGCATCGGTGGCATGGTGGGTGGTGGGGACCTTTCCTTTGAACATCCACCCCAGCACTGGTAGTCGAGGTGCCAGGAGGAGTTGTGCTTCTGTGCCAATCACCTCCGAAGCAGCTTGGACTCCTTCATAGGCTGCTAAAATTTCCTTCTCAGTTGGAGTGTAGCTGGCTTCGGCCCCTCTGTAGCTTTGACTCCAAAAGCCTAGTGGGCGGCCTCGAGTCTCCCCAGGCACTTTCTGCCAAAGGCCCCAGGACAGACCATGGCTCCCGGCTGCAGAGTAGAGCACGTTCTTCACATCTGGTTCTGTCCTGACTGGGCCAAGGGCCATTGCATGAGCGATCTCCTGCTTGATCTGGGCAAAGGCTTGCTGCTGTTCGGGGCCCCAGTGGAAATCGTTCTTCTTACGGGTAACCAGGTAGAGAGGGCTCACGATCTGACTGTACTCAGGGATATGCATTCTCCAAAAACCTATGGCACCTAGGAAAGCTTGTGTCTCCTTCTTGCTGGTTGGTGGAGACATTGCTGTAATCTTGTTGATGACGTCAGTAGGAATCTGACGCCGTCCATCTTCCCACTTTACTCCCAAGAACTGGATCTCACGGGCTGGTCCCTTAACTTTACTCTTCTTGATAGCGAAACCGGCTTCCAGGAGGATCTGGATGATTTCCTTTCCTTTCTCAAACACTTCTGCTGCTGTGTTCCCCCACACAATGATGTCATCAATATACTGTAGATGTTCTGGAGCCTCACCCTTTTCCAGTGCAGCCTGGATCAGTCCATGGCAGATGGTAGGACTGTGCTTCCACCCCTGGGGCAGTCAGTTCCAGGTGTATTGCACTCCCCTCCATGTGAAGGCAAACTGAGGCCTGCATTCTGCTGCCAGAGGAATGGAGAAAAATGCATTGGCAATGTCAATAGTGGCATACCACCTTGCTGCCTTGGACTCCAGCTCATACTGGAGCTCCAACATGTCTGGCACAGCAGCGCTCAGCTGTGGAGTCACTTCATTCAATGCACAATAGTCCACAGTCAATCTCCATTCTCCTTCAGATTTTTGCACAGGCCAGATGGGGCTGTTGAAGGGTGAGTGGGTTTTGCTGACCACCCCTTGACTCTCCAGCTCACGGATCATCTTATGGATGGGGATCACGGCATCTCAAGTTGTTCTATACTGTCGGCGATGCACTATCGAAGTGGCAATTGGTACCTGTTGCTCTTCCCCCTTCAGAAGTCCTACTGTTGACGGATTCTCGGACAGTCCAGGCAAGGTGTTCAATTGCAGGATGCCCTCCATCACTACAGCTGCTATCCCAAATGCCCATTTGAGTCCCTTAGGGTCTTTGAAATACCCACTCCGAAGGTAGTCTATGCCCAAAATGCATGGGGCCTCTGGGCCAGTTGCAATAAGGTGTTTCTTCCACTCATTTCCAGTCAGGCTCACCTCTGCCTCCACCAACGTATAGTCCTGTGATCCCCCGGTCACACCAGCAATAGAAACAGATTCTGCCCCTACATGTGTTGACGGAATTAATGTGCACTGTGCACCAGTATCGACCAAGGCCTCATATTCTTGTGGTTCAGACGTGCCAGGCCAACGAATCCACACATTCCAAAAAACACGATTTTCCCATGCCTCTACCTGGCTAGAGGCAGGGCCCCTCTAGGCCTGGTTTTCCTTCTTTCCTTGGGCATATGTCTTAGAGGTTCCTTC
The DNA here is from genome assembly GCA_024734555.1 of Trochalopteron elliotii. NCBI lineage: Eukaryota > Metazoa > Chordata > Aves > Passeriformes > Leiothrichidae > Trochalopteron > Trochalopteron elliotii. The sequence goes on from JANPWX010012382.1 coordinate 2,445, forward strand.
AAGGGGATCGGACATGTCATCATCATCATATCTGGCCGTTCGCCTACGGGCAATTGGAGCTGCTTCCCTTTTGGTGGAACCTCCTCTCTGGGTCTTGCCTTCCTTCAGTTCATGTACCCGTTGTGCCAGAGCAGCAGTAGATTTTCCATCCCATCTCCTCATGTTTTCTCCAGACTCACGCAGGAAGAACTACAACTCAGCTCGTGGGGTGTACCTTCTCTCCCCATCAAAGGAGCGCCGGCGTTGGATACCAGGGCCTCTAATTTGTACAGCCGAGATTTGGAGGAAATCCTCCTTAATCTCTTCCCTGAGTTTCTTATGATTCTCTTCTATTTTGTCTTCTAGTTTCTGCAGTCGTGTTTCCACAGCTGCAATTCTGGCATGTGTTGGGCCATGTACAGCATCTGCATATGCTCGAAGCTTCTTTGCCATATCGAGCACAGTCTCATATGTCTCATCCCGCTTCATTATTGCTAGAGCAGAAGCGTATTCAGGTGGCCCAAGTCGCACAAGTTTCCTCCACATTACAGGTGTACATGGTACCAGGTCCGGATTCCTAGTTGTTATGTCATCTGAAAAAATGAGCTCTGCTACAGCCATCTCTCTCAGACGTTGGATCCCCTGTTCTATGGTCTTCCACTGTGTCTGCTGCAAATAGAGGTGTCCTAGGGTGACTATGTATCCCCAAATCGTCTGTTCTGTGTTCTGTACCTTTAAGACTGGTTCTGAGAGTGAGCAGGGAAAGAAGAAGCGTGCAGTTTGTTTTGAGAAACAAACTCACTCCTCTGAATCTGCTCTCGTCCTTGGGACTGTGTGGTTTCTTTTTTTTCCCTTCGTCGGATGCACGGAGGGCAGCCAGAGAGAGTTTTTTTCTCCTTTTGTTAGTCTAGCTAGCTGAGGCAAAGAAGCTTTCCTGGACTGTTTTTTTTTTTTTATTATTATTTTATTATTTCTTTGGGACTGTTTAAATCTGCTCTGGACTGAAAAACCCAGAGGAGCACCGGGATCTTGCACCCGTGGCCCACCGGGCCTGGACTCGGCATTTTCCAGCACTGAAGGGACTGATAAACAGACTCCTGACACGGACTCTCAGTTTTGCCATCTCTCTTCGGAGCAGCGAGAGGTTTTATTGTTTCATATTATTATTATTGTTATTATTATTATTCATTCTTTATGCTTGTGGGCATTTTGTTTGTTAAATAAATAAGGCTTTTTTCCACTCTTCTCTGGGGAGTTATTTCCCCGGACCGGCTGGAGGGAGGGGCTGTTTGGATTTGCTTTTCAGAGGAACCCCATTCGGAGATTTCCTCCCAAATTTGCCCTAAACCAGGACAAGAGGTCATCTGCACACAGGTATCTTTGTGCTACACCTTCCAGGATCCGTTCCCAGAGACTGTGAGGGCTAGCCTCCCTCATCATGCTTTGGTCAATGACAGGATCATGTGACAGAGATCCCAAATGCCTCGCTTCAGTGCCATCCAGAATGGTAGCCTCCCCTGCAGCATCCCAAAGGCGGACTAACCAACTAATTATAGATTCATCGAGTTGTCGCCTGTAGTCCTTTCTTAGGCCTCGAAGGTCCTTTAGGGAAAGGGAATCAATATTGGCTCCAGAATCTGTACCCCTCGATGTGGCTTCTGATTTTGGTGAAGGTCCTTCTCCTGGATCATCATCATCATCCTCCACCTTGCGATCGGTCTTGCTTTTACACTTTCCACCTCTTGTATTAGCAGCAACAGCCATTGGTTGAGGCCTACTGTCTAGTTCAGCTACTGGCCTGGAGCCTGGGATATTAGCTGCAGCCTGAGTGACTGGAATAGTAACTAATTTATCTCCCTGTTCCCTTTCTTCTATCTGCTGCCCTGCGGTATCTAGCAGAGTACGATAAACATATGCCAGGGCCCAGCTCACTACAATAATCCTTTTCTCTTTAGTATTACCATGGCACTTCTCTTTCAGGTACTTTGCCACCTCAGCTGGGTTCTGAATTTGTTCAGATGGGAAGTCCCAGACTATAGGATCAGAGAATTCCTTTAAAATTTGGCCCATATCCTCCCATTTCCCACTCCACTCAAGATTTCTCCTGCTTGGCTTTACTCCTAAATCAGAAGTCTCATTAGCCCCTTTGGAAATCTCAGCTTTCATTTTATATAAACTGCGGACAGTATAGAAAAAACTTATTAAATTAAATGCCAGAAAGATGGTCTCTTTAACACTCAGGGGAGACTGAACATTTTCTAATAGAGATGTAAGCAATCCAAAGGAGAAGAAGGAGAACAGAGGCTGGAAAACCCCTTCCCCTGCTTCTCCCCCAACAAACTGAGTAAACACCCATAACAATGAACCAAACACTTCTGGAACGGATTCCAGCATTTTTGTAACCCTTCTGTAAATCATTACAAACAAGCCCAGCCCAATGAGTATTCTGGTTAGTATCCCATGCCTAAAAGAAGTTCTTATTAGGGAAAATACCAGAGCTATTTCTGGGTAAGGAAGTAACCCTAGGTACCACAGAGGTATTAAAACTTCAAAAAACCCTAGGGACCAGAAATACCGGCAGGCTTCCACCCCAAATGACATTATGAATCCGGAAAAAAACATACCAATACACCCACAAAACAAGTAGAACCACCAATATTATTATTAAAGTTTTTTCCACTTCCTCTGGCCCTTTCCCGGCCAATGCACCAAAAGTATATTGTCCTGGTTTAGGACAAATTAGGGGAAGGTCTCCAGAAGGAGCCCCCCAGAAAACAAACCTCCACCACCCCTTCCCCCCCCAGCTCTGGGTTTGAGAAGGAATTTCTCGGAGGAGAAGTGGAAAAAACCTATTTATTGACAAATAAGCAAAGACACTCCCCAACACAAGGGAAAAGAAAAATACTCAAGCAGTTGCTGTGAGGGGAGGGCGCAGAGCTTCTGTTTTCAGGCGTCGAGGACCCCCAGATATTCCCAGGTCAGGTCCAGAGCCGGTCCAATGATCTTCGGCGGGGGGGGGGGAAGGGAGAGAAAGAAAAAAAGGAAAAAACGAAAGCAGCGAAAACCAGCAAAGGAAAAAAAAAAAAAAAAAAAAAAAGAGAAAAAGAAAAAAAAAAACCAACAAAACCAGGTAAAGGCAGCAGCGAAGCGAAGCAAAGCAAAAAGCCTGCAGCCAAGCTGAGCTAGCAGCCAAAAGCAAAAGCACAAGTAGCCCCACCGCGGCAAACACCCCACCGAGGCGGGGGGGGGGGGGCCAGCTGTCAGACATAACAGTGCAGTACATAGAGATAAAGCTGCACGATTGGGATAGGAGGCACCGTCAACCCAGGACACCCGCCCAGGCTGCAACCTGGGAAAAGGGGGACACAGAGGCCGAGAACCTGTTCTGGCTTCCAGTCCCGGCGCTGCTCTGCACGTGGCTGAGCCACAAGAAATGAACACCTTTTCCAACCCAAGTCAGAGCCCACTCTTCATTTCCAAGCCTCATCCACTCTTCAACCAGCTAATTGGAGGACCCACAAACTGCTATAGATGGGTCTGGGAACTGCTAGCCAGTAAGCAAACCCCACGGAGACCCCCAAAATCTATAAACCACTACATATACATTTGTACAAAGGTCAAGAGATTGGCTACACAGGTTGCCACCTCTTTGACAGTCTTCTCGCCACCATCTCTTTGTCCTGTGAACAGAAGACTCAAAAAACACAAATTGAGCAATTCTGATCCCCTCAGGGACAGTGACAGGGGCAGGTGGGTGTGGGAACTGAATTTGCCCAGCAGACCTCCATCGGCTCTGAGGATTGGGAAGACACTCGTGTCTGAGCATGCTTCCTCTTCGCGCTCCGCTGCCCGTTTCCCGAGCCTGATAGAGACTGGCCATTCACATGAATCATTGCCTTACAAACATTGGCCATGTGATTTGTCCTTCCACACCGTCCACAGAGAAACAGAGGAATGGCCCCCTTTTGGACTTTCTTCCCTTTTTTCTTGCCAGCCTGAGCATTTGCCTGTTTCCCACCCTGCTGCCCCTTCCAGGTTGGCTGCAGGGTAGTAGCCACGGCCACCACCTTAGAACCTGTGGTGCCCATTCGTGCACAGGCCTCGGCCATTTGCAAGAGTGAGGGATCACCAGGCAGGGCCTGTCTCTCAGGAACTGCAGAGCTAGGGAATTTATCCCTGCCCTGCAGGGGGCGTCGTGCCAAACCAAGGTCACTCACTGCATCAGCCTTGGCTCGGACATCCCAAAACCGTGTGCGGTGCCGCAGCCGGACCGTCTTCTGACACAGAGTGAGCATCCTGTGGCCAGCTGAAAGGAACCCGTCAATCCGGGACCCTTTGCCGCGAGCAAACACTGGCCTATCATCGGCTCTGCCGTCCCCTCCCCTAAAAATGGACGCTGGGGAGTGGGCAGCCACCTTTGCCTGGGTGATGTCGGTGGCCGAGCGCGCAGCGCCGCCCCGGCTCTTTGCGGGAATAGCAGGGGAAGCGCGCAGGGGTGGGAGGGGCATGTCCCTCGGCACGGTGGCTCTGCCAAGCGCCGCTGTCAAGGATGGCTGTTGAAGCCACGGGGGGGTTGCCGCGCTTGACTCGGGTGCAAGGGGGGGGTCGCGGGGGGCGACAAAGAGCCTGCCCGGAGGCCACCTGAGGGCCATCCCGGCCCCGCTTCTCTCTGCAGAGTCAAGGCAGTGGGAGGGGCTGCGGGGACCGCTCCCAACAAGGCTCCGCCTGCCACGTGGACCCTGGGGGAGGGCGGCTCCCTGGGGGCCACGCCCCCCAGAGCGGATTCAGCTGGCTGTCCAGCGCCACGCGCACGCTGCGTGGCACGCAAATCCGGGCCCCGCACATCGCCGCGCGGCACTGGGGCCGCCCCACCCGCCGCCTTGGACCGGAACGAATCTGCGCCGTCCTCCTCTACAGAATATCTCGTGGAGACACCACAGTGGGGGCAATCCACCATGATCATGCTTATTTGCCCGTCCAAGCTCGCTGCTGGCGCTTCCAACGCCGAGAAAGCGCCGGGGGGGAAATCGGGGGAAGCGACCACCCGCCTCCGCTGCTGCTGCCGCCGCGGTGGCACGGGAGCTGGACATGCCGGCTCCGCAGGTCCTGTGGGGGTCCCACAGACCCCGAGACCTCCTGCACCCTGACGTCTGCAGGGAGCAGGTACGGGCAGGGTCTGCTCCGGGGACCCCGTGCCCACCCCAGCAGCCGTGCTGAGGGAGGGCGCGCCTTCCCCGCTGCTGTGTTTGCGTGGTGGGGGAATCGGTGGTCCCGCCGACAGCGCATGGGAGGCTAAAGCCTCCGCACTGCAGCGCTGCTTTCGCGGAGCGGGAACAGGAGAAACGGCTACACCATCTCCCTTGGCACTTTGCCTGGGAGACAAATCCAGGCTCGAGCCATCCCCTGAGACCTCAGAACTGGGGGGCTGCAATCTGCACAGCACTCCTTCCAGCTTTTTCCAGGTCCCTAACAATCTTAAAAAATCCACACTGCAATCAGCAGTAAAGAGCTGAAGCAGGTGATTCCCCAAATTCATCCACTCTGCCGTAGAGAAAGCACTGTGAAGGCTGCAAAAGAAACCATGAATTCTAGCATAATAGAACAATTCTTGGAAGTCCACTCCAGAGACGGAGGCTTCCTCCCTCTGTAGGACCTCAAGCCAAAGGTCCAACACAAGGGAACCATCTGGGGCAGGGGTAGAGGTCATCTCTCTTACCACTTATCACCTCAGACACACAGCAGAGTGTATTTCCCACGCAGGGTCGTCCGATGAACACACAGACAGGGTCCAGATGCCACATGTTCGAGATCACCACTTGACACACGTTTGGGGTCACCACTTGTGTCCGTCACAGGGCGACCCGAGGAACGAGACAGACGCAGCAGGTCAAGGGAAAGCTTCTCTTCCCCTTTAATTATCTGACTCCATTACTTATATACATTTGTACAAAGGTCAAGAGATTGGCTACACAGGTTGCCACCTCTTTGACCTGGATGGTGAACATCACCATCCACCACATTTCTCCACCCAGAGCAGAAAAATGTAAACAATAGATAAATGCTAAAAATATACATTGTTTTCTTGAAGCTGTGTGAGAACAGCACTGCAAGATTTCAAACACTTGCAAGCAAGAAAACTGTGAGGGCAACACTCCCAAGCATAACTTTGGGACACATGATCTGGGGATGCAAGGAGGCCATGGCATCCCCAGCCCCTGTGGAGGACTGTTGACTTCAGGGAAGGTTCAAATGTGCACCAAAGTTTCTCTGCCAGGAGCCTCCCATCAGACTGGAGCCTGTCTGGAACCTGCCAGTTTGCTGAACCTAAGCCCCCAAGATTCTCTGGCTTTTGGGACTCACAGCTTTGAAAAGAACTACCTGGAATAGCTAAAAAATAAGCAAACAAACAAAAATCCAAAACTATTAACATCATAGCATAGACTTCATATTAAACAGCCCCATGCCAGCCATTCACTTCTGCAGGGCAGTTTGTAAAAGTCACCTAAATTCATGTAGATATTATTGTGTCTTTGACTGTTTAAGTCCTAAATTTCCAGGATAAATCAATTAGAAATAGTACTGTCCATACAACAGGCTTTCTGACACCACTAAAATGGATACTCTAAATGCAATAAAAACATTTAAACAGGACTTCAGTGTTATAAATCTATGTGAAAAGTGGTTTTGTATTAGCTGCCACTAATCATTCTTTTGAAAAATAGCACAACTCTTAACCTGATCATCATCAATACACAGCCCAAAGAACAAAGGCATTAATGTAGTTTTTTGGATTCTCTTACGTGTGTTGGAAGGTACAAGTCATACACAGATCCAGAATCCACATCAATGGCATGAAATCCCACTACTGAGCCATATATGACCTTTAGTCTTTGCCCATTTTCAACAGTCAGGTCAACTGACAGTGGTTTGTGATGAAGTGAGGTAAAGGACTGGATAAAAGAAAAATGCAGTATGTAACACAATAAAACTGTTGGTTTGCAGAACTACATTTAGGATCCTAAGAATTCTCAAAACTCTAGACAGCTATTTTTGTTAAATAGTAGGTTACATTTAAGGAGCTAAGTATCCATCATCCACTGAGTTGCAAGGACAGTTGGATAATTAATGTGTGGTTTGAAAAAGAAATCAAGATTCTAGAAATGGGCTAGGCAAAAAGTAGGCTGATTACCATTGTGCTTAATTTCCCCCCTTTTTGAGGGAAATCAACATCAACTTTGTCAATTCAAATGCACATTTTGGCACAGTACCTGCTGTGTTTGTCTGGGGTAGAGAGAAACAAGTTATTCACATCTAACACTCACCACTGTGACAGTTTCATGCTTGCAATCTGTAGTGGTTTGAAAGCAAAACGAGTGAGAGGCTCCAAGTCAGAAATACAATTTAATAATAAGAAAAAAAGGTAAAATAAAATAAATGCAATAATACAAAAGACCACTGACAGAGTCAGAATACAACCTGAGCGGGATGATGGAAGCAGTGATCCTGTAGAAAGGTCTGGTAGCTCTGATCCTCTGGGAATCCAGTGGGTAAGGCCCCTGTACTGTCCCAAATCCCAGATTATATCCAGGTCAGAATGCTTGGCTCCTCCCCCTGGGTGGAGCATCTCACAATGGGATGATGAGTCATACAGGGGGTCCTTGATGGCCCATTAAAGAGAGATAACTCCCGGAGGGAGTTACCTATGAGTCATGCAGCAGGCCATTAACAGAAGACACAGTAACAGAAGACACAGTAACAGAAGACACAGTAACAGAAGAGGGAGGGGGAACCTGGGAGAACACTGCTTCAGCAATTGGTTTCAACAGTTCATGAAGATGGTGATAGAATACTTTGTGCATATCTTATACTGCAACCCAGGACACAATCTCCAAAGTACATCAAATGTGCTACATTTTCTTTAAAAGAATATTCAGTTTGGCTAGAATAAATGTTATACAAAACAACAAAAACAAAAGCAGAGAGTAGATGAGAGACAGTGAGAGAAAGTGACACATCTGAACCAGTGATGTTTCACTTACCTTAAAAGCCATGAATTTGTGATAAGGTTTTGGAGCCCAAGCATAAACCTCCACTGAGTTTTTCAAAGCGATTACAAGGAGTTTGATTCTCTCATATTTTACTGTAATATAAGAACAATTCCTTAGGTACCAGACAGATGCTTAAATCAAAGATCATCTCATCACATGAAATATTTTCAATGGATTACTTGTAGAGGTAGACATTATCCAGCAAGGGAGACTAATGCATTCTGGACATCAATGTTTAATAACACCAGTGACAATACCTTGACTGGAAACCTAAATTTCATTTATTTTCAGTAATGCGAAATGACTGTTACCAATATTTATATATTCCTTTTCATATAGTGAAGAAAAAAAAATCTCACTACTCAGAAAAAATGGTCTTGACCCTGCAGCTAAACCAACCTACTTGATTTTTTAAGCATGAACACACTCCACCACTACTGGTTATGAATAAGCTACTGTTGGGGGACTGGTGGTTGTTGGCTGATCAATTCTGTCAGACTTGGCAGGATGAATTTTCATTTCACTGCTCATCTGTGGGTTAAATCTCCAGTTGCTGTGTGGGTGAAGGGCTCCCATCTTTCTGAGATAAGTAAGCATTTAAGAGATGAGCAATTTCTCCAAGACAGTTAAGGTCATGCTGGGCCCATTGAGAATAAATGAAGAATCATGCACTGAAAATTAAGATTTCTTTGTGCATTGTGTTTTCACTCTGCCAGAGACAAGCATTTGGAAACAGGATGCTATCTCACATAGGCAGAGAACAAGAAAACCCAGCAAACTCCACCAAAATGCACAACAGAACATCCGTTTCCGTTTCTACCTGGAAAAATAGCTGTACAACCAAAGGTCAAGATACAAGAAGATTCACCAAGAGAAAAACAGCAGCAGCTGTGTTGCAATGTATTTGAACAGCTTAGATCACAGTGTGCACCAGCCAAACCACCTGTAGTTATTCTTATCAGAACCCTCAGGAATTCATCAAGGTTACTGAGACATAAACAGTGCTAAAATCAGAAGAAGTGGCTGAGAAACAGAATACCAAGAATGCAAGAATTAGATAA
>JANPWX010012419.1:0-24151 GCA_024734555.1 Trochalopteron elliotii
TGGCGGCAGAGTTGGGGAGGCCTGGCCGTGCATCCCTTGCCCGGGTCTGGGGGCCCCTCGCCGGGCCAGGGCACGGCAATGGCATCCCTGTCTCTCCGGGGATGCTGCTCTCCTCGCAGAGAAACCATCAGCGCGTGTTCGGTAGTGCGCGATGCGGGAAAGGAAGGTGTCCAGTCTGGCACCGCGGAGGAGCTGTGGGAGCCAAGCACCAGCCCCGTGTCCGTGCTGCTCTTTGTCCACGAGGGTCCCCGGTAGTGTCCCCGGGTGCCACCGGCCGCCGCCGTACTCACCCGCCTGCCTAGAGCGGCACAAGGTCCCTGTGTGTCTGCGGAGAATTATGCAGAAGAGGAGCAGAGGGAGTTGAGCCACCTCTGCGTTTGTCAGAGAAGTGCTAAGGAGGCATCTGTAACATGTTTGCATGTGGAAAGGTTTTGTGTGTGGTTTGATGGGCTTCCAAGTTTCATGTCCGTGTGTTAATACAGAAGTAATACTTGAAGTGAGTGTTTTCCAATTTCATCTTCAAAGCAATATGTTTTAGCAGTGACCCGGTCTTGCTGAACGGGTAGATGTAGCCATTCCTTACCAGTTTGTGATGTTATTTCCTCCTGGACATACTCTTTGCCTTGTATACGACTGCCAAAATACGTGAAGTGACTCATTTGCTCCCCTGTCTTTTAAAGAAATTGAGCATTAAGCTTTCCTAAGATAATGTACAGGAGTTTGAGACATCTGCTTGTGGTCTGGAATGAATTTATACCACACAGCCTCGCTTTGGAGGCAAAAAGGAAAGCTGGCTGTGATACAGACTTGAAATTAGTGTGCTGCAAATTGAAAATGTTCTTTTATGAACAGATAACTTGTCAGCCAAGGTCTTGGGCATCTGGTCATGTCTGGTTCCTGGAACAGTCAGCTGTAATGTCCTGGTGGTACAGAGGGCTCTGTGTGTGCCAGCAGGGTTTAAGGTGTAAGAGCTGGGGCTGGGTTCGTGGAGGAGCTGGGGCTACCACCCCGCCATTGTCCCAGAAAACCCTTGATCAAACCCACACTTTTTGCAGGGATGGTTGGTGAAAGCCCCTTCTCCTCATGTGGGCAGGGTGGCCTTGTCACCATGAAGCTGAGCCCCTTCTGTCCTCTGCCAGTGGGGAGGATGGGTGCAGAGGACTGGCTTGCCAGGCACTGTCCAACTCTCAGTCTCTAGTAGAGGTCAGAAAAATTACTGCAACTGCTGATAGTGATATGCATCTTTTAGCTGCTGGAGGAGACTTCTCCTGGGAATGTATCCAAACTGCATGGCATTTCTGCAGCCTTTTGTCAGGGGCATAAAGAAGTGTAATCTTAAGAGCTGTCAGAATTTGAGATTTCGGAAGCACTTGACTGTTTGTGAATGTTGAATGGCCGGGTGATGCACTGCGGCTGGAGGGGGCGTTTGATGGTCAGGACCCTTGATGAAACACTTCTTGCTTTCCATGGGGCCTGATTCAAAACTATTTCCCTCCTACTTTCGTGTTGTTTTTCTTTTATATTCTTGAGGATCTTTTATCAGCTGAGCAAGGAAAAATAATGCAAAGTATTAATCTAGACTTTACATTCTTGATTTACATTTATCTCATGGAGGATGTTTATACTGTCTGCTGGATAATTCTTTCATTACATAGGAGAATTACATACTTGTGCAAGTGAGAAATAATTGGTACAAGTGTTGCTCTAATTTACTGTTTAATCAGAGCCAAATGCAGTCTGAGGAAGTGAATGCCACAACACCAAGGTCATGAGAAGGGGTCTGATGTTGTTCTAGCTTAAAGATGATGTGAAAAACTGTGGTGTAGAAACTTGAGTTCAGGTTCTGCCTTGCTTTGCCATTTGACTTCTTGTGCAAGTGTTGTCTCAGGTTGGGGGTTCAGCCCCCAGGTCTCAGCATTAAGGGCAGCAGAGGGGCAGGGGGTGGCTGCTGTGAGCACTGGCAGTGGAGGGGGAGCTCTGTGAGTGTTGCTTGATTCGGTTTTGTTACAGGATGGTGCTGCTGTGTTTGTTGTGGCTGTTTGGAAATCTTTCTAAGGGAGTCTCCAAGGCCTCAGGGTTTGAAGTGATTCTCATTTGGGAAAAGGTGAGAAATTGTGTCAGAAGTACTAAGTGTCAGCTGTCAGTGTCCTGAACAGAAACACTCGACTAGATGAAGTATTGTACTGCAGCCTCTGAGAGCAGTTTTGGGCCTCATTTGGACACTGAGCCCCTTGGGTTCAGAGCTGTAGCATTCTTTATTTTCTCTGCTGCGCTCTGCCTGAATATCACCAAGTGGAGGCTTTGCCTTTGCCATGGTATCCTTACTCAACATTCCTTTAGACCTGGCCACAGACAGTCCCAAATATGCAGCATTGACATTTGCAATGAGCAGCACCATTTTGTGTGTCCTGCCTGTTCTCCACAAAGAGGCAACGGCCTCTCAGGGCTCCGGGGACATCGGGAGGTGACAGTGACCTGTTTGTCCTGCTAAGTAGATCAGGGCACGGGTGTGCATTCAGTGAGATTTTTCTCTAATAGTTTTTTCATCCCAAGGACCCTGGAGTGATTCAAACACCTGAAGACTAAATCTTGCCCCTTTTGTGTAAACTAATAGTTAATGCATGGTCCTTTCAGGCTTGGGGTCACTCGTTGTAACGTCTTTGTATTTTCCATATGATTCGAATAGTTTTCTGTAAGAATTAGAGTAGGTAATGTGGCTTCTGTGGCATGGAGCAGTCCTTACAAAAGGTTGTATAAATTCTTCTAAGGAAGGAAGAAGTAAAATAGCTTCTCCAAGTGGCTGCTCCTTACTTTCACTCTGCAATGGCCCTGCCTGATGATACAGCACGAGAGTGTTGCTCTTTTTGTTCTTTTAAACTTGTTTGTGACAAACATGCTTCACTTCCTCCCAAGCAACAACAGCCCGTTCTGTCTAGGCAGGGGGTCACTCTGTGTATATGGGGAAAAAAAGGCATCTGGTATCTTGGTGTGGTGCCAGTGTTCACACTGGCTTTCCAGAGATTCCATCTTTGTCTTCGTTCCAAGAAGATGTAACCTTAAAATAGAGAGTACAAAGGACTCTCAGCCATTCAGCGCTCACTGATGCTCCTGGAAAAAACCTTCATGCATACAGTAGTTAAACTTTGCTTACCTTTTTTGTACCTCTTCCTATGTTTCAAATTTGATCTGGTTTGGGAGATGAATGATGGAAGAATCTTGAACGCCTTATCAGCAAAAAGCTTATAAGCTTAACATAATTCTCCTTCAGTGTTGAACAAGGGGATCCAAACCTACATTTAATATACACCCAGGATGACTAATCAGTGTGTTCATATGTTGTTTATGATGGTGCTGTTTATATATAGCAGTGCTCTGGTACAGAGATATCACTTGGTGCTTGAAGACTGGTGACTTGCACTGTTTCTTGGTGGATCAAACAGAAAATGTTTCTTTTCTCTCCACTAGTTTGGTAATTGCCATCAACATTCTGATTTGTGTCAAAACCAGATCTTAAAACATTATTTTTTTTTTTCCACTGCATCCAGTCTCTTGATGCCTTGGCCAAGGAGGCTGTAGATTTTTAGGCAGAGTAGCACAATATACCTTATGGCTGCATACTTAACATGGAGGCTTAGTTGCTGTGCCTGGAAATCACATTTTGCAGTAGTTGTTTCCTGACCTGTACCAGATGTGGAGTGTAGTTTAACTATGTTGTAAAACCACAGGTGACTAGAAAAAGAACCTACAGGAAATGACGTGCAGGCTGAATCCTGTGTGATGGTAAATGCCTTCTCACAGCTGAGGATGGCTTTTATACCATTTATTTTGTTCCGTCTGGATCGCACTTATATTTAAGGATGAGGGGATGGTTTGTTCTTAATGGGAGCCCACACTCCTGCCCACACTTCCTGGGGAGAGTAGTGTTCAAGCAGGTTCCAGTGGTGTGGTTTTAAGGCTGAGTATTAAAAATACACTTGATATTTCTCCTTCCCCAGGAGCTGTGTGCTGGTGGTTCTCTCTCGCGCCTTTGGGGGCTCTGTCCCCCGACTCTGTCCTTCACCAGGACTGTGGGGCTGTTGCTGCAGGTCCAACACTGCCACGAGATTCCCCAGTGATGGGGTTTTGTTTTGGCAATGCAGTTTAGGAGAGTTTGAATGTGTTGGCACAAACTCTCTGTGTCTGATGGCCTCACTTCTGCATTACTGGACCTCACAGCTGCATTGTCAGTGGGCAAAACCAGAATCTGCTGGGGAGCTTGAGTGCCTTCCTCATGAGCATGTCATTAGGAGGGAAGGTGCTTAGGGATTAATGAAGCGCCATATTTGGTGAACATCTTGTCAGGAAGAGTCAGACTAATACACAAAATCTGGTAAAGGGGAAACATATTTACACATCACAGGCTGGTAAATATGGTTAATGATTGAAGTGTGTTTGAAGCCTCATATCTGAAAAAAATCCCCACCCAAACCCACAACAGCAAAACAGTAACAAAACAAGAAATCATACAGACAGGCTGCTGTAGTAAATGTACTCCTTGGGGATGTTTTCCCAGCCTAAAATACCAGTGTGATTAGCAGAAGAGGGAAAACCAGTATGCCTGTTCCTATAAACAGGCTTTCAAGAGATGTGAAAGCATGATAGTGAAAGCATAAATTCAAAATCACACCCTATAAACTATTACCTTTTGGCTGTAGTATTTTTTGCAAACTGGGGGAAAGCCAGAGGGGAATTTTCTGATTTTCACACTGAAACACATTTTTAAGAAAAGCCTTTGCTTCAGAGCGGGAAATGCCTTTTTAGGGCTGCAGGAGGACAACTTACACACCAGTACAGGGGTGTAGCACTGATTCTTCATTTTGCCTGGTGCCATTTCTGAGGCTGAGCCTCTGCATGTCGTGTTTTACTGTCAGCTGGGCAGGGTTGGGACCCAGGGTGCCTTGGCAGAGGCTGGCCAGGTGAATATTTCTGACCCCCATCCCAAGGCTTGTGGCTGTTCTGGGCATGGAGCACTACATGTTCCTCTTGGATGGGGAGACCAGATTGGTGGTGGTGAGCACAGGAGAGAGCAGGGTGCTGGAGCAGCTTCTCAAGAAGTCCTTTGGGTGGCAGGGCAGGAGCAGCCCTTGCTCCCAGCAGGAGATTTGGGTACCTCCACTCCCAAACCCTTTGGCAGGCTCCTTCAGGCCTGTGGGGTTATGAGCAGCTCAAGTCTGGACACTTTTTCTCTGCTTTGTTTTCCTGTAGGTACAGTTCTCCTTACTGTTTCTAGCTAGTTCCTATAATTGCAGCTGTGAATGGGAATTACGTGTGAGTTCCAATTCACATAAAATGAATGGTAATAGGCTTGTAGGAGGAGGTGTCATTAATAGGTGGTTTTGCACAGAGGATTCTTTTTGTTTTCAGTATAAGGTGAGACTTGAGTTTCTGCGTATTTTTTCAAGAAACAAGTGTTTTTCACCTCTTCCTTTCAGCAGCTGTGTTTGTGTACATGTTTTGCACATTTTAGTGTTATTCTGTCAGGGCTACCTTCAAATGCTTGGCAGATGAAATGTTCTATTTGTGCCTTCTGGAATTGTTTTAGAGAAGAGTGAAGCATGCTGGCATGATTGACAGATCTGTGCAAATCTCTGCTTGGACTGTGCAGTTGATTCCACTTGGGAGGTCTTAAGGGTTTATACAGAGAAGTGTATTTTGCCTGAAAATGACACGACTATTTCATTGTATTTCAGGGTGAAGGCTGTCGTACTGTCCCCCTTTCTGGACACGTAGGATTTGATAGTTTGCCTGACCAGCTGGTTAATAAGTCAGTTAATCATGGGTTTTGTTTCAACATCCTGTGTGTGGGTGAGTATTTCCATTTTGGGAAGTTCTGTTGCTGAAAAGTTTTCTGCAGCTGGATGCAGCTTGTAGCTTACAGCACTAACAAGGTTGCTTTGATTTAAATTT
The DNA here is from genome assembly GCA_024734555.1 of Trochalopteron elliotii. Classification (NCBI taxonomy): domain Eukaryota; kingdom Metazoa; phylum Chordata; class Aves; order Passeriformes; family Leiothrichidae; genus Trochalopteron; species Trochalopteron elliotii. Next base: position 5,947 of record JANPWX010012419.1, read on the forward strand.
CCCCAACTGTTCTATTTTCAGTAACAAGAATTACTGGTGCTCTGGGAAATCCCCACTGAGGTTCTGCAGTATGGCTTTTTACCAAGCAGTGAAATAAAATGCCTAAAATCACAGGCTGTTATTATGATCTTTCTTTTCATCATATGTTTGAATTTCACATTTTTAAAAGAAAATAGGTACTCATGCCAGAGTACATGGTCATGAGGTCTTGTTTGGTTAAGTATTGAATTATTGTTATTGTTATTGTTATTATTGTTATTTTAACAAAATAGTGGTCATGCTCATCTTAAATCACTAAAAGCTATTTTTTTCTCCTCCCTTATGTGCATACTTGAATTAAGATAGTGTCTGGCCAAGCCTTAACTCTTCTGACAGTTCTCCAAGCTGCCATGTGGTGTGGATCACAGCTGGGGCCTGGCACTGTAGCAGGACTTGGTGTCTGTCCCTGCAGCCCATATCACAGGTCTTCCTCAGGGTTAGGATCCCAAATAATCCCTTCTCTTAGGTAACAGAAGTAAAACCCTATATGGCTTTGGTATCAGATTTTGGGAAGGTGAATTAGGAAATTAAAAATAGGGAATTAATAATTGTCTGATGGGTTTGCTGCTGCTGGTGCCCTGCCTCTGGGAACAGGAGGTTATTGTGTCACCATGGCTGCTTGGACTAAGCCCTGTCTGCAGATGATCCCAGCAGTGCCTGTGTGGCAGAGGGGAGAGCAGCAGCTCTGCATACCTCCTGGGGACTCAGCTCTGCACCCACACAGAGGTTTTCTGCCCCTCCCATGAGAGATGCAGCTCATGGTATGGACCTGGTGTTTGGCCAGAACAGGGTTAAGTCTGAAACGAGAGTAGTAGAGCAAGGAGAGGAGAACTGAGCCCTGTTAAATGGAGCTGAGAAGACAATTTTCATTACAACTGCATTCCTGTGAGATGATAAACTTTGCTGACAAGTGCAGGTCACTGTCAGGCTGAGTCTCTAGGCGATTTCCACAGTACATGAATGTGGTATGACCTGAGGAAACTCCTGTCCCCAGGACTGAAGTTTGAAAGCATTTCCTTTTCCACTTACTGGGCTGCAGTGTTGTTTTTACAAGTTATAGGTGTAGCAGTGGGTGCCTCCTGTAGTTATATCTTCACTTTGATGTGTGGAGGGGAGCTGAATGCCCGTGCTTTCCTCTTTGCAGGGCAGAAATGGAATGCATTAATCACTTGTTGAGGTGAAGGACTCACCAAGATCAATGTACATTAGTTACTAATGTCTGTTTTTTATTAATAGTAATAGCACAATCTTGAAATAAAGAAACTTTATAGAAAAATATAATAAAATTCATTAAAAAAAGATGCACAAATCTTTGCCCCCACACTTAAACATCCTGGAGAAAGAAAACAAAAATTCCCAGTGTTCATCTGTCATTTGTTCAGTTGGATTTGCTTGTACAGCAGAGTTTGGGATGAAAAATTGGAAGAGCAAGGAAGCAAATGAAGATTGGATGAGGATCCCATAGACAGGCCACAAAACACGACAGAAAGGCACTTCATTGCCCCCCATTTTTCAGCTATGTGTGGCATCTGTTGGACAAAAAAATCCAGTGATCATTCTAGTCTGTGTCATACTGGATCTGAGCCAGCGATTCCTCTAGCTCTTGCTAGAGAAGCCAAGGAAAGCTTCAAAAATGACTCTCAGCAGCATGTCCAGAGTGGAGCAGTTTTTAGCTCTTCTCATGCTGAAAGCTGTCTCCCCCGTGAGACTAGAGCCAAAGCTAGAATAAATGAGAAAACCTCTCATTACATGTTAGGTGTTGCAGATGGTTTCTCTGATCTTTTATTTCTCAGCACAACCATTTTCTTGCTAAACCTTACATGATAAATTTTTGGTTGCCTCTTAGTTCAGTGCAAAGGCTGGAGAAGTGTTTAATGGCTGAGACTTTCTGTGCTCACTGTATTTCTCAGTGAGGTAGGGGAAAAAGAGGAGGAACAGGCTGCTGGTTTTTGATGCAAACTTTCTCAGCTTCTGGCAGGGTAGATTGTAGTTGCATTAAACTAGTATCCCAATTTAAGCAGGATTTTGCCCCTTCCTCTCTCCCAGGTTTTGCAGGCAATTTGTTCTAAGTGGCCCATTCAGTGCAATGAGAAAGGCTGTTTTGTGGCAGAAATACTTCATTTTCCCCCGGGACTGTACCAAGACTGTTTGAGGTCTCATTCCAAAGGAGTGAGCCTGTGACGTGCAGGAGCTCTCACCTTGGGGGAGGGAGGGATGTGCACAGGATTCCTGGTGCTCTACAGCAGGCAGCTCTCTGAGGTGATGATCTGTACAGCCTGGAAGTTGCCCAGTGGTTGTTTCTGTGGTCACTGGTGCAACCAGCAGAGGAGGGAACAGTTTCTCTAATCAAAAAGCCATCTGTCTCCTCGGCCTTCTCCTGCCCTGTGCTGTTGGTAGCCTGGGGTGGACGCCAGGAGCTGGGTGCTCCTCTGAGGTGGTATTTCAGTGTATTTTGTGAGCCCTTGTTGCCCTCCTTGCCCCTGCAGCCCAGCCTTTGCCTGGCAGTGGGGAACTGTGTGGTGTCTCTGCAAGCCTGTCAGATGAAACAAACTGTTTTTCGCTCTCTCCTTGAGCGATGGCCTTAGTCTGAGCTGCCTCAGGGCTTGTCTCAGCAAACCTGCTACATTGGATTAGCTCCCATTTCTACACATGAAAAGGCTGTGCATGCATATACATTTTCTTTAAAATTGAATTATTTGATATCTGGAGCCACAGTTGTTAATCTTGTGAAGGATAGGTGCTGCTCTCTCATGAAAGGAAGCTCTTGTGAAAGAGCTCCCTGCCTTTGAACAGGCAAATACTCCAAGGACTCCTCTGTCCTCCCATCAATCAGTCGATTGATGATGATATGATTGAGGCCTCTTAAATCCTGAGTGTTGTGGGAAAGGGGGGCAGTGAGTAGTTGCTTGTTTCACTTAGCACATGCTAGGGAAAAGCAAATTAAATTTCCAGGCACAAAAAGAGGAGGTACAGCTTTTGTGGTGTATAATTCAGCTCGTTGCTGCAGGTGCTAAGAATGCTGAAAGTTCTGTGAAAAGAAGCCATGAAAGTTCATTCAGCACGAAGATGCCTGTCTTGGTTTGGGAAGTTAGGAGCTTGTCCCAGCTGTAGTTTTGCAAGTGGTTCCACCACTGTTCCATCAGTGTGAGATTTGATGAAGTGCTTCCATAGAGCAGTGAAGGCACCATGTGGACATGCAGCTGGAGCAGGGAACATGTCTCAGGAGAACAAGAGGACGTGTGGGGAGCCCAGCACAGCTGGGCATTAAGAGTGGATGGTGCTTTCTCAGCACTGATGTAGGGCTGCTGCATGTCCAGAACCTGTTGTGTAGGCTTTGGCTATTTTTGTTTTTAATGTCCTTGAAAATTGTCACACTTAACAGCAAAACTCCACCCCATGATGAAAAGTACAACACTCAAGCTTTTCCATTGCTGTCACATCTTCCTGGTGCAGAACTCTACCAGTAAAGGTCACTTTCGCTGCCCTCCACACAGAGCTTTGTCAGCCCTGTTTTGGGACAGCAGAGCACTGTCGAGTTGCATAATCTGTAAGTACAGTTTTGGAGATCAAATCACATGTGTCCATAAGCTTGACATCAGGAAATAATCTCCTTGCCAGGGATGCTGTTTTTTTCAAAGTAGTTCTGCCTTTTTAAATCCCTGTTCATAATTTCTGTTTTTGGGGGAAGATTCCAGTGCCACTGGCTGGAACAAACACAGACCATTTGTCTTTTTTATCAGACTGTCTGTCCCATCAGGACTCATGTCCTTACAGGAAGCAGTTGGCACCATTCGCATCTTCCAGCCAGTAAAAAGTTGCCTCTGTGTGAAGCAGAAACTGAAGATTCAGGAGATTCAGAAATTCTTCCTTCTGTCATTTTGGCCTTCAAAATAGCACTGTTCCCTATCTCTGCTCATCTTTAATACAGCAGAACACTTTATTAGTGTCTTTAGTCTTTTACCATTTCGTGTCACTCTGTCAGTGTTAACATTCTTTCAGCTGAGACAGTCTTTCCTCTCTATTGCAACTTACCTGGCAGGCTTTAATTCTGTGTCAGGTCAGTGGGGTTACACAGCACAGGGACAGGGGTGTCTGCTGGCTTAATGTAAATTTGGGAGTGAAGACTTCATTTGAGATGCCATGTTAATGCCTGGATGTTTTAATCATGAAGGTGTTTCGATGGGCAACTCCCATCTCTGGAAAAATGCCACAGTTCTGATATTCCTCTTCTAAAAGGAAAAACTCAGTGTTTGAGTTCAAAGTTGCCTTTGCTGGCCCTGTGTAGCTGGCATGAGGTGGAGTGTAAAAGCATATTCTGCATCTCTTAAACACTTCTAGCCCCTCTGACAGTTAAAGTCACTCCTGCTGGAAAAAACGCTTTAGATGGATTTAAAGTAGGCAATGATTAACAGCTTCAGGATGTGCTTAAACAGTAGTCTTGGCCTCATATGAATGTCTTTCACCCAAAAGGAGGGAGGCAGAAATGACTTACAGGGTGCTGTCTGCCCAAAAGATGTGGTTTATAGATGACTTGTGTATCCACTTCAGAGAGCAGCTCCCTGCTCTGGTCACTGCTGCTCCCCTGTCACCCTGTCCTGTAGCCTTGGAGCTGCTCCAGGGCCTGCCAGGCTGTGGGGCAGTGGCACAGGAGGAGGCTTTGTAGGACTGAGTGTGGGTGATGCTCCTGCACTGCAGGGCTGAGGGGCTCCCCTATCCTGAGATGTCCCATCAGGATTCCTGGCATTCAGAGGCAAGCAGCCAGCTCACTGCTCTGTCCCGCCCATCCCTTGGCAGGAGCTTTGGAAATGCTGCAGCCTTCTCAGGCTGTTTAGATTTTTGTCTTTTTTTACACTGCTGTTTTCCTGGAATCCCTGAGAACAGCCTGGGAGGCCATACAGGCTGTTAACTCTCAAAATCCCTGTCCAAGCCATGGCAGTGCACTGCTCTGATTTGTGCACCTGCTCGTTTTTGGGGGCAAATGGTCCCTGACAAGTCCAGACAACGAGATTCCAAGTCAATGAAGGGCTTGTTGGACTGGCTTACTCTTCCAGTGACAGAGGTAACCTTGTGCTTTGCTGGGTCCCCCTCCCTTGCTCTGGCCAGTGCTGTTGTAGGTACAGCTGATGCACTGAGGTAGCACAAGGGACTGCAGCCACACCAGCTCCTGGTGCTGACTCCTCCTTCTCCTCTTCGGATTGAAAACAAGATTGATGCAAAGAGCAACTGCACTGGTGACTGTTCTAGCTGTAGTTGGTGTTGGTTGGTGATGGAGCACAAGCTCTCAGCTGGCTCCCAGGCAGTTCTGCAGCTCAAGGTGTTCATTGATTTTGAAATGTCAGTGGATCTTTCTGCCTCTGGAAAGACACTGGATATGTCATGCTGTCAATCAGGGACTGCTCAGTTCCCAGAGCAGGCTTAGAACTAGACAATATTCCTTCTAATCCAAACCATTCTATGATTTTATGATTCTGTGTTTGCCTTGCTCTGCCATATACTTCAGCCCTGAGTGAGGAAAATCCCTTCTGAGGCCAGAATAGGAATTTGCCTGCTTGCAAGGGTGAGACTTAGAGATTTGGACATTTTGATGGGTGAGGATGGGGAGGAGTTTCCCCCTTCTTGAATTGGGCATTTCATGCAAGTTTGGATCTGCTACAGAGCTCTAAACCTACAAAAAATAAGAAGCTCTTTTATACTGAGCAAAGTGGGAAAATAGTGAAGTTGTTTTGGCTGGGAGCTGAGGGCTGGGGGAAGGAGGGGAATGCTCTTGCAGCCAGACACAGTCTCCCTGTGGTCCCACAGCAGGCTGGAGGAGCAGCCTTTACAGAGGGTGGGGTTGGGCTGCTCCTGAAGTTTCTCCAAAAGCCAGCTGGGCAGCTCAGAAATTGCTGTTTCTCCAAAACACAGCAGCCCTCACAAGGCAACAGACCAGACTGCGTAGGAAGTCAGATCTGTGAGCTCAGAGAGCTGGCTCTGTTGTCAGAGCCTGGTAAGGCAGGCTGCCCTGTGGAATGTGTGCACAGAGGGATTTGTTTTATTCTTCCTGGGATGTATCTAAAACAAATTCAAGACTGGTCTCTGGGATTTGTCTCTTCCTTCCTGACAAGGAAGTAGTTGCCCGTTGACAAATGAAAGCCAAATAGCAGTCCAGTACTGATAGAATACTAGCAGAATACTGACAGTACTAGCAGAACTTCTGGAAGCAGATTTTGCAATATTGTACAGCTTGTGTAGCCCCTAAGTTATGAAACCAGGTATTACAGAAAATGCCCCCTCCCAGTGCAGAAGGCTGATTCTCCAACTCGTTATAAGAAACCAACTGCACAACTTGCTGTGGGACTTGAACCAGCTCTCAGGGTTTCTGCATGGAAGGAAGCTATTTCTGTGGCTGCTTATTAGAGACATTGATCCTGGAGCAGCTTTTTTTGGAAATGGCAGTGAGCCCCATTTCCTCTCCCACTTTCAAATGAAAACAGCATCTTCTGTAGTGTAGTTGTGGGTTTAAGCAGGATTTGAACGATGCTTTCCCCTTTGCCTTTTCACCTCTTTCTTTTCATCTCTATTTTCTAATGACATTAATGGCCATTAGACTGTGAAATGTAATTTGCCCAGAATACAGACCTCCCATTGTTCATGGCTTTCTGTTTACCAGACGCTCCCTTGGGAGCATGAGATCTGCTTTCATCTGCTACAATTTCACCCCTGTTAATGTTTGGAAGCTGAAAGGCCAACCCATATTAATATTCAACAGAATGTTTCAACTCTCTTTTTCTCCAATAGGGGAAACTGGCCTTGGTAAGTCCACCCTCATGGACACCCTTTTCAACACCAAGTTTGAAGGTGACCCAGCATCTCACTCACAGCCTGGGGTCCAGCTGAAATCCAGTACCTATGACCTGCAGGAGAGCAATGTCAACCTCAAGCTGACTATTGTGAGCACAGTGGGCTTTGGGGATCAGATCAACAAAGAGGACAGGTGAGTGTGGGGGAGAGAGGCTATATCATGACCAGGCTTTTCATTCTCCCTGTGCCCTAGTTGGGCCTGACTGCACTGCAGTTTTCCTGCTTGCTTCTTAGGAGTTGTCCTTGTCACCTCTTTGGGATAGGACAGGTAGAAGAGAGGACAGAGGCTCTGGAGTGTCAGCACCCTTCAGCTATAAAGCAGCTTTTCTCATGCTGTCAGAGCAATTTCTGCCCTGCTGGCAGCCTTCTGCCCAAGTTTATCTGGTGGGGAGACTGAAATGCTCCAGGGCATCTGGGGTTGTTTTGGTTTGTGCTGACCTCAAGCTGCTGACCAAACCACTAGTGTGGTTTAGTGTCTGCTTGGCTTAATATCCACTTTTGGCAGGGCTCTTCCATGGGAAGAGCCAAAGGAAGCATGATAAATGTGCACTGAGATACCCTGGGGGAGTGTCTCTGGCATCTCACATCCCAGAGTGGCTGGAGTATGTTGGTTAAGAGATGTGCAGTTACACCAGACACTCTCCAAGGTGCATCTCTGCAGAGACATTGTTGATGAGATGTGCTTTTTTTGTGGATCTGTTAGATTTTTTTTTAAAGTTTGTTTAAAATGCACTGATTTCCTTTACATTATGAGTCTGGCAGGGTCTGTATTCCAGAAGGTCTTGCAAGGGAGTTGCAGGAATTTCCTGCCTCAAAGCACTGGGCAAAGGTAGTACTGAATGAAGCTGTGTCTTCCACCAGCAGCATTCAGGGCTGTAAGAGCAGCAAGCCATTCACTCCCTGAGTGCAAGCAAGGGTTACACATTGCTGCAAATGAGTCTACATTAGCCTTGCTTTAGAAAATCTCTCACCCTTGCATTTCAAAATGTGAGAGTCTGCTTTCCCTGGAGAGGATGGTTTATCTGCTGACCTCTTCTGAATCCCAGTACTGTGTTTTGACAACAGGCTGCTACAGTCTGATGTAGGACCTTGTCAGCAGTGCAACTTTAAAATTTCTAATAGGTGGGGAGCAAGGGAGGTAGTGAGAACTGGTCTCAGGAAGTGGAAGATGGAAAGTGAAATCTATCAACAGCTTGTTTCTTAAAAGAAAGCCAAGGAGCATTGTCCTGTTTGTTTAACTTCCTGGCTGTGAGATGTAAAGATATTTTTTTTTCCCTTTCACCAAAGCTATAAGCCCATCGTTGAGTTCATTGATGCCCAGTTTGAAGCCTACTTGCAGGAAGAACTGAAGATAAAAAGGGTCTTGCACAACTACCATGACACCCGGATCCACGCTTGCTTGTACTTCATTGCTCCGACAGGCCATTCCCTGAAATCCCTGGACTTGGTAACGATGAAGAAGCTCGACAGCAAGGTTGGCACAAGTAGCTCTTACTGGGCAGATTTACTGTTTGCATAGTGGGAAGGCTGCTGCTTTTCCAGAGGATCTCCTCACCTTGAGTAGCCCTTCTGGTTTGGAAACGACCGAGTTGGCAGATAATTCTGTAGATTTATTGAGCACTTACAAGTTTTTGAAGGTTGTATTGCAGACTTAGAGAAACTCCCAGGAGCAAAGTTGATTACTTCATACCTTTGTTTTTTATTAGGTGAACATCATTCCCATCATTGCCAAATCTGATGCCATTTCCAAGAGTGAGCTGACCAAGTTCAAAATAAAAATCACAAGTGAACTGGTCAGTAATGGAGTGCAGATCTACCAGTTCCCGACAGATGATGAGTCAGTGGCGGAGATAAATGGGACAATGAATGTAAGTGACTCAGTTCTTCTTCCTCTCCCAGAACAGCATTGTCAGTGCAGGGGCTGGTGGCCCATATTGGGATGTTTCTTAAATCTACCTTCCCATTTATTTTGTGTCTTAAAAACAGAAGATTTCACAAGTGTTTAATCCTTGTAGTGTCATCCTAGGCTAGGAGAGCTTTGTGGTGGGCTGCTGCCTGTCTGGTGGGCTTTTCTAGTCAGAAAACAGACTTTTAATACCCTCCTTGTCCTCGTGTGTCTCTTGAGGAACATATAAGAAATCAAGTATTTAAACCCTTTTCAGTTCAAGGGTTTGTCATTACTCCTGTCCTATGCATCACCTGATGCCCTCCCATCAGTAAACTTCCAGGATCCTGTGGCAAGGAATTACACATCTTAACCAGCAAGGTGGGAAAAACAATACACAGCTCGGGGCAGACCTGTCTTGAGGTGCCTGCAGGTGCCCATTCTGGCTCTGCCCTTCCCAGCATGGTGGGTGCCTGTCTGTGGCTCCTTGAGGCTGAAGCAAACTGTCTTTTGACCCTTCTGACAGCATGTCCTGACCCTGGTCCCATTTTCCAGAAGGCTTTTCACAGGAAATCAAGTAGGGGAAGTTGATTGCATTACTGCTGTGGATGTAGTAGAGGTCTAGCTGATGTCCATTTGTGCCACCTCTTGATTTAGTATTAAAAGTTGTAGAGTGTTCTGGAGAGGCCTGAAGGAAACATGAAGTTTGTCCTTATGTAGGAGCTGTCAGTGATGGTTTCCTGGTCAGAGCAGTTCAGTGTTAGCTCTTCTGAGGGTGGAAATGAACCTCTGCTTGTCTTTCAGCCATTTACTTGTCTCCAGGAAGGGAATTGCTGTCTTGGGTTGCAGACATTCTGGGTTGTGTCAATTGCTGCACAGACAAATCAACTCTTTAATCCTCTGTTACAGTCAGAATTACCAAGTTTATGGGGACAAAGCAGGCCAGAATTTGACCAAGGCAGTTTTGGAGGTCTGGAAAACTTGTATCCAAATACTGATATTATTAGAAAACATAAGACAAATATTACTCTTACTCTGTGCATGTCCCATGTGAGAGCAGGGGGCCGAGGAATATAGGGGGAAGAGCCCATCTCTGTGAGTGCTTGCTGGCAGTTCTGCTTTGTTTGACTGAATGAGCCACACTCTGAAAGCAAAAACACCCTCTCTGAAATATTTTGCTTATACCACCTTATACAAGCTTATGACCTTGTCCAAGTTTTTGGATAACCTGTGGAATTCACTACCTGCTCTTGAGAGCAATCCAAGGACACTGATCTTCCATGTAGTTGGCTTCCTGAGACCCTTTCAACTGTCCACAATTTCGTGCACTTTAAAAGCTTTGCCTAACAAACGTCACTTCACAAAACTCAGCAGAAGGGGTTGGTGCAAGGAGCTGGGAACTCAAAGTGCTGAAACTTGACTTCCTTGCAGCTTGGCAGAATGCAGTGTAGTTCCTGGGAGCAAGGGAGGTGGGGAGAAATCTCGCTTACAGAAAAATGCAGCAAAGTATGATGGCAATGTCTGGGGGGTTTGCTTGGCTGCCTGAGTTTTGGAAATGAGAAGACTGTAAGGTGAGCTCTTCGGAGCCTAGTAGGTGTTGGGAGGGTTTCAGTTCCAATTTTGCTGAGCTTGCACTGGGCAAATCTCTTTTTGCCTTCTGCAGAGAGATCATCTCTACTGAGAAGTGACTATTTCTGATTTCTGAGTTTCTGTAAAGCAAATCCTTCTTGTTCTTAGTCAGCCTTTGTGTAATGTGAAGTGCATCTCACAGCTTGAAGAGTGTGACCTTGGGTCACATCGGGCACAATGGCTGGGGATATGTTCAGCCCTTCCTCACCGGGACAGAAGCAAAGCAGGGAGGAAGGAGCTGGAGTGAAGGATGGACTTCCATCTCATGATCTGATGGAGCAAGATGTCTTGTGCTCCAGCATGTGCTAAAGGAGTGGTGGGGGGATAAAATCAAGAAGGTTCCAAGACCTCTTACTGCTTCTGTGCTTGTGCAGATGTTCTCCTCAGGCACGGCAGGCCCTGGGACAGCACCGCAGTCCAAGCCACAGCACTCTGCTCCAGCTGTCACTCTGATGCCAGTCTTGCACTGGCTCATCTCACCTGAGACTCTGTGGCTGGGAGGATCAGCCAGGTAGAGGATATAGAGTGGTAGCACTAAACAAGGTTTCCAAAAACAGGACCCACCCTGCTACCCCTTGTCTTGGACTAGTGGCCAGTGACTAGACTCCCTGAGATTAGCGTGTGTATAATGACTGTCTTGCTCAGTGGCTGTGCTCATCTCTGTGTGCTGGTGGGTCAGCCAGGTCTGAGAGGGACTAACGTGGATATCATTAAATATGTTCCAGGCCCACTTGCCATTTGCAGTGATTGGGAGTACGGAGGAGATGAAAATAGGAAACAAAATGATGAAAGCTCGTCAGTACCCTTGGGGCACAGTGCAGGGTGAGTTGAGCCCTGGGATTTTCATGGCATGAATGGTGACACTTGTGCAAGGAGGCAGTGGGCTTTCATAAAAGGGGCAAGGGCGTGCTGAACTTGAATTATCCTTTGTTAAATCCTTGTGTCAGGCCTACAGTGCCAGTTTTCTCTGCTTGGAAGGGCTGGGGTTAAACCTGTTGGAGGAATAGACAGTTGGGGAGTGTGGGAAGAGATCTTAGTTTCTGTCCCCATTTTCCTCCTTACCATGTCTTCTTACAGTGGAGAATGAGGCTCACTGTGACTTTGTGAAGCTGCGGGAGATGCTGATCCGCGTGAACATGGAAGACCTTCGTGAGCAGACCCATACACGCCACTATGAGCTCTACAGGCGATGTAAACTGGAAGAGATGGGTTTCAAGGACACTGATCCAGACAGCAAACCCTTCAGGTGAGATCCCTGGAGGAGACAGGAGAGCTTGAGGGAGGCATTGTTGGATGCGCTGTGCGCTTGTGTGTGTGTGTGTGTCCTTGGGGGACCACGGAAAAAACCAATGCAGCAAGAAAAACTGCCAGGTCAGATAAATCCAGACTTCAGCAAAGGTCTGCCTGGGAGAAGGTGAAAATACAGGGAGGATGTGCAGGACTGAATGTGAATCTGCAAGCATGGGAGTAGAAATGTCTGTGCTGCAGAGAGACAGTGATGCCTATTTTGGGCTTACCTAGGAACAGAGACCAGACAAAGTTAAAAGGATAAAAGTGGATATATTTAATGAAGGGCCCTCAGGTACAGTAAGGGCAGACAAAGCCTCCCCAGGGGGCTACACCCAAAATGGACGATGGTCACAAGTTTTTCAGACAGATATAAGTTTGATCTATTTACATATCAGGTGTTAATCCTCCAATTATGACTTCAGGTAATGAAGTCATTTACCCCCAGTTTTGTCCTCCCCAACTCGCTTTTATTTATACTTTTCTGGGCCTGAGGCTATAGGGTGGTCTTGGATCTCAGGCCCAGACAGTTTGTTCTGTCTGACCAAAATGTGAAGACACTTAACACTTTATATGGAGTTTAAAATTATGCACTAATGCACTACAGGATTTGAAAAATAAAAAAGCTGAAATTTTAAGGCATCAACAGCAGTGTTCCTCTGAACCAGTGTTTGTTGCCAGCTGGTCTCTTTGAATTGACCAACATTCAACATACAGAGAAGTGCCAAAAATCGTGGGATAAAGAAGACCTTGGGCACATGTGGGTGAGTGAGTCGCAAATGTGTTGTGTACAAAGCAGTAGTCATGGTGAGGGCCTGATTTCAGAGGGTCAGGGAACACAGTTTGTCCTAGGTCTTATCACTGGACTTCCCTTCCTTTTCAGCTTACAAGAAACTTACGAAGCCAAAAGAAATGAGTTTCTGGGAGAACTGCAGAAAAAGGAAGAGGCAATGAGACAGATGTTTGTCCAGAGGGTCAAGGAAAAAGAAGCAGAATTGAAGGAGGCTGAAAAAGAGGTAAAGACTGCAGTACTTGTGTCTTCATGGGTGTGAGTGATAGAATCACTCCCAAGTAGGTAGTTGTTGCCAAAGCACTTCCTGCAGAGTGTGGTTTAGGACTTTCTTACCAAGAGGTCTAAGGTTTTACTTGTATGGGGATGTTAAGGTGTTCAGTCTGTAGGACAAAACTGAATCACAGTGGTTGTTCTGTACAACTTACTGCACCAGGAAAGGGCCAGAGTCTTGATTCTGATGGAGAGGTGCAGTGTGGTGAAAGTCAAGGGGAGAAGCAGCCCTTGAGATGAATTTGTTTTGCAAAAAATACACCTGTACAACTTTCTTAGCACTGTGAAAAATCCGTTGATGTACTGACCTTGAAAGAGGAGTAAGGCAGAGACCCCTGGAGATGGATTAGGGTTTTTTTTTACATTTGTGCTCTCCCAGTCCTCTGTTCCTAATCTGCACAATGACACATTACTAGAACACTGCCTTTAAGTTGTTGTGGAAGGAGGCTGTTCCCTGCCCTTTGGGCACTGACAGCTCAGGAGCTGGAAATTATGTGGAGACCAATGGAGACTCAAAGGTTCAGATCTCAGGGGATCCTTCCATCTTCCTCTTTTCCTGTGAACAGAATATCTGGTAGTGCTGCATCATGCTCACCTCTCTCTTTTCCCTTTAGCTGCATGAAAAGTTTGATCGCCTGAAGAAATTGCATCAGGATGAAAAGAAGAAGCTAGAGGACAAGAAGAAGTCTCTGGATGATGAAGTAAATGCATTCAAACAAAGGAAGACAGCAGCTGAATTGCTTCAGTCACAGGCTCAGCAGGCTGGAGGATCGCAAACTCTTAAAAGGGATAAGGAAAGGAAAAAGTAAGTTGCTAACCCAGGGGTATTTGCTTTTTGGTAATGGTTCTCCTTGACTATTTTTCTGGGTGGTCATACCTCCCTGCAACATAGCCAGTCCTTATCAGGGGAAGGTTTGCAGCCAGATTTAATCCTTAGTAAGGCTGAGCCATATCTGGAAGCATGTAACATTTGCTGTCATTGTGAAGAGCAGGGAGCAGTACTAACCTTCCTCTTTGCTTTCTGACAGCATGGGAGAGGATAAACTTGTTTTCATTCCCCAAGATTCCCTGCTCCTCCCTTGGTCTCTCAGTGCTTCTAAAGAAGTGGAACCATATTAGCTGCCAAGGCTAGGGTGTGGGTAGCAGGGATGTCCCATTACCCTCTGAGAGGAGTGTGTTCTCACTCAGGTTCTTACTTGTTTAGGTTGAGAAGATGGTGGAAATCATTCAGGAAGACTAACAGTCTTGAATTCTGGAATCTGCAGAATATAAGACTGCAAAATGAGGGGACAAGTCAAGCACCTTGTTAGCACTAGTACTCTTCTGTCCTAAATCATCTTTTTGCCCTCCACAGAAGCAGTGGGAGATACTGCATGCCTGTAGCAGGGGTTCCCCATGCCAGGGACTTGTATGACAGGATCCAGCCCCTCGTCAGGGTCTGGGATCTGAGCTGTCTGCAGTGCCTGTGCCAGGCTCCAGAAGCTCTGCAGTTGCTCAAGAGCAACCAGCTGTAGAGTGAAACAGATGTCCCCATTCTCCCAGCCCTGAGCAGCTCCCTCCCTACTGTGGTACATTTCCCAAAAGGAGCACCGTGCCACTTGTGCAGGTGTGCAGAGAGTGGTGTGCAGACAAACAGGGATCTGGTTTTGTACCACTGCCATGTTCCCCCCTCTGCACAGCCCTGGGGCAATCCTTGCCTGCACTATGAAGTCTTAAGGACATGAATAAGTGCTGTTAAACTGGACAGTATGGGGCATGCCAGTGCTGACAGCACTGTTTGTCAGGGAAAAAGCCTGTGGGTGTTAAGCTTGGGATCAAATGAGACAGAGGAGGAAAGACCCAATTACAAGAATGAGATCCTGGTTTAGTCTTTTAGTTTAGAGCTGAAGCTGCTTCAACATGAACATTCTTTTGTGATGAGCAATTAGTGCTGCCCTTTTCTCACTCGCCCATTCCTTTTTCCACTGCCTGTTTTGATTTGTTCATTTGAATCACCTTCAGGGGGTTTTAGTTTTTCTCATACTGAGGAGTCTGAGACTGGCTGGGAACAGACTTCTCTCTCCAGCCTGGACTGTGTGAGGAATACTCAGCTGAGTACTGTCGTGCTTAGAGCCCTTAGACATCTGCTCACTTGGGACTGAAGACTTCAGCCTTGAAATCAGTCAGGCTCAGGAATGCAGAAAAGGGAGGCAACAGCCCTTTTAGTATCAGCAATAAGTTGCTGTGGCCCAGGTCGAACTCTTGGTTCTTGGAGTGGTTCTCATCTCAGAACATCTCCTTGACACCAAGCACGTTGATATGGAAAAGCTTTGGTACTATCCTTGTCAGTTAAGGGCACAGAAAACTCCATGACAGAGATAGGTCAGTGCTTCAGTGAGGCTTGGGAAGATAATAGGAAGCCTCTTTCACCTCCAGGAAAATTGCTGTGCTAGAAATGGTGCTGCTTTCTTTGCTCTGTAACTTCTCTGGTTGTCCTTAATAATGGATTTCAGTATTTAGATCATATTTTTTTCTTAACAGTCCATAAATTTTGCAAGCTGGAGCTTAAGTGTAGCTTGTTTACTACTGGCTGGCAGTACAATAGCCTTTTTCTTTCACAGGTGACCTGTTTAAACCCAAGCTCTGTAATTTGCACTAATCATGACTCAGTTGATTTTTTTGTTGTTGTTACATCATTATCATCATTATTAGGTCTTACATGTGTGCTGTTTTACAGTTAGCTGCTGTTTGGCTGCATGGTGCATGAGGCACATTGTCCTGGTAAGCGTCATTAACTAATAGACCCTCACAGTGGGATCAGTTACCTTTCCTAAAAAAGCAGACTCTGTGCAAGTCCTGAAGTATTATAAGTATTATCTTTGTCTTCCTCTGCTTTCACCCCCACTACATGTGCTCTACCAGTCACTCTAGATGTGCAGTTGTAGAAAAAGTATGTAATTGTCTTTAAAGACTCTGCAAAGTTAAATTCAGAGACTCAGGATATGGAACACAGAAAAATAAGGATTACATCCTCTTCCTTTTAAATCTTCCCCGTACTTCATTGGCTCTGTTCTCTTTTTTCCATCTCTCTTAAAAATAAATTATATTCTTTAATCACACAGGCCACGTTGATACTATGGCAACAATTGCTATGGAGATGTGGTGCTGATGATACAGCCCAGCTAGCCATGAAAATGTCTCTCTCTTCCTTTCTCCTCCTTCCTCCCACTCTTCCAAGCTGTAATGTTAACTTGTGGTTACAGTGAAGATGAAGGTAGTTGCAAGACTAGTTTCTATTATCCTCATTAGGGTTATTAGTTAAAGTGTTAATGGCAGTGGTCTACTTACAGCTAGTTTGAGTGGGTTTAATTGAGCATTTTTAATTTGCTGATGATTCTTTGGTGAGAGGAAGAGGAAGCCTCCCACAGGAATGTCTTGCTGCTTTACAGAGCAGCAATACTCACTACCCAAGGCAAGTGTGACAGTGCCCGAGGCTGAGGTGCACAGGCCTCTCAGAGAAGGGACTCTGTTGGAAATAAAGTATAAAACACCCTAAAAAAACTCACCCTTGAGCCCACCCTTCCCTGCAGACAAAGCTAAGACTTACATTCTCTCCCGGATAGTCCAAACTAAATTATGGTCTACCCTTGAAGTGGTAGAAGCTGATTCCACGATTCCTTCCCTCTTAACTCCACCAAGGGAAATGGAAAAGCAAGTAAACATTATGCTGCCAGTGAGAGGCATTTGAATGTAATTTGAGTGGGACCTTCCACTTAACAGAAGAGCTGCAGAAGGGTCTTGCACTGCCTCGAACTGGCGCTTGCAGTTGTCTTGAGCTGTCTGGTTGAATGAATGTCTCTGCTGCCAGTGGTAACTATAGAACAATGAAAAGAACAATTCTCTGCTTATCAGGCTCTGAAATGTGGAAAAATAAGCTCAAAGAATAACAGTGTTCATTCTGGTGCTGAGTATGAAGGCACAGCTAAAGTGCAGTTAGAGTGAACATTACCGATTTTTGTTGGTTTTGGATTGCTTTTGGCAGTCCTCATAACTGTACACTGTTGTGTGCTGGGCCTTGAATCAAATGAAGTTCTTTGTTCCCACTACACAAATGCAGACAGTGCCTTTCTCAATGGGCATTTGTCATTGCTAAATTAAATATGTATATGTGGTACTTTTCCAGGATTTAGAAAAACACTCTCCATATTGATCCATAAAGTGTTGCAGGGCTTCACTTTTTTGCAAGGATACAAACAAGTCACAGTTGATGAGTCCTGTAGCATGCAAAATGATGAAAGGATTGTTTCAGAAAATAAATTTGGTTCATCCCACTGCTGAGTGTGTGTGTGTGTCTGCATAAAGCATGTTTTGTAGTCAGATTAAACCTTATTAACACTTAGCAACATTTTCTTTTTTGTGTGTGCGTGCGCATTAGGAAAACTTGTATTTTTATTTTGTTTTTTGTCATTAATCCATAAAACCATTAACATGCCTTTTTCTTTCATTTTCAGTTCGGGTTTCCTGTAGAACCTTTCCCTTGGCCCCAGAGGCGAATGCCCCACCCTCGGCTGTGCCATTGTGCCTGTTTGCTCACCTTCCCCATTGCTCCCCTCCTGTGCTCACCACTCGGGGTTAATCCAGAGCTCTTGGCTGCTGTGGTTGTTTTTTTTGTGAGGGATCCTGCTGGCCAGAGGGGCTCCTGCCAGGTTCCTCCTGCCCCTTGGGCAGCAGCAGGACACCCACTGCTCCTGGGCAAGTGTCCCCTCTCCCATTGCTCAGCTTTTCCCCCGCTCCATGCTGTCAGAGCTGCTTGGGGAGTGCATTTAGCTCCTGCTGTGGGTGCACCCCACCGTGGGGTGGGATGTGCTTCCTCCAGAGACTGGCTGCCCTCTTCTCATGTTAATTTGCTGTCCCTAAGCCCTCATTACCCCCTATGCTGCCATCTGTGACTCAAATAACTTCCAAGGACTTTTTGCAAAACTTGACATCCTCACAGGCATGGGCCTAAGTCCAAACCTCTAGTTCCCATTCTTGAGGAAGTCTCAAATTTGGATCCATGGTTTGCAACTAAGTGTTCTCTGAATGCTGCAGGGGTTATGAAGGATCTCTTGCCTGGTCTCCCTCTCGGTGTGCTGAGCTGGATGCACATCCTGGATCCAATCTCAGGGAAAGCTGGTCACCTTGCTGTACATATCAGTGTTTCTGAAGAAAGATGATCCTGTTTCATTGACTTTTTTCTCAGTGATTCCAACAATTTTTGGTTTCAATGCAAAAAAATACTACCTTAATTTTTTTCTTTTTATCTGGCATCTCTTTGGAACTGTACAGATGTTGGCAGGTTTCTTCTCATATTTTCTATTCAGCAAAAACCTTGTTTTTACTGCAAGATTTGCGCTGAAAAGGAAGGTGTTTTGCTCACTGGGCCAGGAGTTCACTCTGGCTAAGTGCAACTGTGGTTTGCCTGCAAGTGTCTTCTCTGTGTA
>JANPWX010012419.1:29119-49524 GCA_024734555.1 Trochalopteron elliotii
GCGACCAGTCTGCGCAGGGGCCTGGTCCCGCCGTACGCGCCCGGGCCCGGTGAGTCCGCGCCCCCGGCGTGGTTCGGCCCCGCGGCCTTTGCCCGCCATGCCGCCGCCGGCAGAGCCGCAGCCGGAGGCGGTGCCCGAGGCGATGCTGGAGCAGTGGCGACAGTACAACGAGACCGACCGGCAATGGGCGCTGCGCCGCCGCTTCATCCTCCGCCACCTCGCCGCCTACCCCGGCGCCGCCATCGACCAGCTGCTGGCGCTCTCCGTGCTCTGGACCAACCACGTCTTCATGGGCTGCAGGTGAGGAGCGGGGGACACACCGGGCGGCGGGCGGGCGGTGTCTCGGCTCCCCGGGCTCGCTGTCAGCCGGGGGTTCCCCGCAGGACGGCGGGGCTTGGGGCTCAGTAGGACCACCCGTGCTGCGGGCAGGAGTCAGGGTGGAAGTTTGAAGCCCAGACCGGAGCCCCCGCGGGGAGAAAGGGCGCAGGCTCCCGTCGTGGCCGAATCTTGGCCCCAGATGCATCTTAGAAAGTAGCCGCAGAAAGAGCTGTGATGAAAGGGGCTGATGCAAGAGAACTTCTGTCCGGGGCCGGTTTTGTTTGCTCGAATATGCCGGTGCCTGTACGCGGAGGGCAGCAAGCTTCTGGAAAAGTTTATGTGTGTTTTCCAAGTAGTTCTTGATGTCCCGCCCCCAGGGCTCGTTAAGTTTGTGGTGCTGTGCCCTGTCATTTAAATGAGGAGAGAGTTTTCCTCTGAG
This sequence comes from Trochalopteron elliotii, assembly GCA_024734555.1. Classification (NCBI taxonomy): domain Eukaryota; kingdom Metazoa; phylum Chordata; class Aves; order Passeriformes; family Leiothrichidae; genus Trochalopteron; species Trochalopteron elliotii. Next base: position 29,877 of record JANPWX010012419.1, read on the forward strand.
CACAAAGCAGCCTGTACAGTCCCTGGACGCTCAGCTTTTCTGGGAGAAACAGGCCTGGAGAATGGAAGGGGTGTCTTTTTATCCAGCTGCACTGTCCATAGCCAGGTTATGGAGATCTGCAGAAACGTCACCCACGTTCCAGTGACACCTTTGATGATGTGGTTGTTTTTGTTTTTATCTGGATGGAAGGACGGAAGCAGCTGCTTAATGACCAACTTCTGCAAACCGTGCAGTGACAGAGGAGCTTTTCAGCATTGATGGCACATAAATGGACTTTTAATAATGTTCCATCCTGCAGCTTTGTGGGGGAATACTTTGTGTCATCTCTACAGGGCAAAATCAGTATCTTTAACTACAAATCTGCCCGATTCCTTTTTTTTTTTTTTTTTTTTGGTTCATTGGGTCAAGTACTAAACTGTTCTGCTCTGCAAGCACCAAAATTTAACATAGGTTTAAAATAGTTTCAAAGTTCAAAGCTTGAGCTATATGTTCAAATTGAGAATGTCTTCTTCATACACAGTCTGTGTGGTTCATCTTAATGTGTTTGTGTGCTGTCCTAATGGGGGAGCTTCTCTGTGCCAGGGCTTTTGGGAATGGTGCAATAAACAGTTACAGGGTGCTGGGAATAGAAGTGAACAACTGTGTTCACTTCTATTACCGGAATGTTCCAAATCCCCAAAACTGATGCAGTTTAAGCGTGTTTAAGTTTTAAGTGCACGTACTTTCTGTGATGGACTCCTTCACCTGCAGCTCTCAGGGGAGATGAGATTTGGGCAGGGTGCAGTCTGGGGCCATTATCAGTGAAGATGTTTTCCCAGAGCTGGTGTGCCTGGCTGGGAGCACTGCACAGGCACATACTGTACTGTTAGAATAATTCTAGCTTTACTTACAGTTGCCTGGGGAAGGAAGGAACCTGCAGCATTCCCTAGAACTGCCTTTTGCTGTTTGGGAAGAGCTGTTGTTGATTTATCAAGTAAATAGCTTCAAAGTTTGAGGAATTTTTGTTGTTTTCTCATAAATTTGTTGACTGGTGTTTGTTTTGGGGCTTTGTTTTGTGTTGTTTTCCTAATGTTGAATTCTTGGCACCTGAAGGCAACCTGTTTGTCAGAGTAGCTCAGCTGGTTGGAGCAGGGTGCTGATAATGACAGTGTTGTGGGTTCAATCCCTGTATAGGCCATTCACTCAAGACTTGGACTTGATAATCCTGGTGGGTCCCTTCCAACTCAGACTGCTCTGTGAAGAACAGATCATGGTCTTTGCTTTGATATCTGAGTGAGTGTTCTGCTGGGAGAGGATGTGGAGAGCAGAAGGCTTACAAAACATGGTCTGTGAGGAAGGGGTTAAATTTGAAAGGCTTCATTTAGTTTAGGCATGGATGACAGAAGGTGCTCCTATTCCCAGATATGTTAAAGATAGCTGAGAATGGAGTAGTGGTGCAGGAAAGCATTGTGCTCCAGAACTACAGGGATCAGGGTAAGGGATAACCTATTCAAGTTACAGCAGGAAGACTTCAGCTAGGTACTGCACGCACTGGGTTCCTCTGGTCAGAGCAGACAAACGTGTTGAGACTGGTTGGTCTCCTCCCCACCCCCAGCAGAAATACGAGCCCTAAAGGTCTCCATCTTCTGTGAAGAACGACAGGTGTCAAATCTGACACCGTTCCTGCACTCTGCTGGAAAGGGGCATTGTCCATCACAGGTAATGTCATCTTGTCCCTGTAAGCCAGAGAGAGAAACAGATCCCCATTCCTCTCACCTTTGGCTGCGAGAGGATGTGAGGGTATGTCTTGGTTTGAAGGACAGGCGTCTGCCTGTGAAGGCAGGAACCTCCCTTGGAATGGAAAACATGACCCCCCTCCCTCTGAATTATTATAACTTTGAAATTAAGGGGCTTTCAGACAAAGATATAGGATAGTATGTACATGTAAAACGAGGCAAACAAACCCAAGCAGCGGCAGTGCCGAGGACCAGAACACAAACCCCGGGACAGCCTCTCTGGGCTGGGCACCTTCCCCTGCGCTGCAGTTCCGGCCACAGCCAGCAGGGGCGCTGCTGGCTCCGGGCCGGGCAGGGCCCTGCCGGGATTCCCCCGCGCCTGCAGGGGGCGCTGTGGCGCGAGCTCGGCCGCGTCTCCCTCAGGCGGTAATGGCGGGCGGGCCGGCGGGAGAGAGAGAAAAGCGGCTTCCTCTGCAAATCCCCAGGGACAGCCGGTGTCAGTGGCCCTCTGGATGGCGAAGTGGGCTGCCCCAGGAACCTCTGAGTGGGGCTGGGACGCTGGGACGACAGAGACAGGCACACCCCAGAGTAGCAAACAAAATGTGTCAGAAACTCCCCAGCTGTAGCAGGAGCCGCGGGTGTCCCGGCAGGCAGGGCTGTGGGGTTACACTGCAGTGAAAAACCCGGAGCAGCGGCAGAGGAACGGCGGGGCTGGGCAGTGACAGCCCGGCTCCCAAATATGGCTGGGAGAGGCTCCCTTGGAGGGGAAAGGGGCTCGGGGTCCCAGGTTTTGTCCCCTGAGGCACCCAGGTAGATGGTGAGGGTCCTTTCCAGTGAGATTGGCTGTTAATAAGGTCTCAGCTCAATGTCTGCTCTTAGGAGGCATTCACCCATGCTAGGAAAAGCAGTTACAAGTCTGGGCTCCGGCAGTGGCAGCAAATTCTCCCCATAGTAAGCAACAGCTTGAGTGTCCTTCTCCAATGCCAACAGCAAGAGAGGGAGAGAGCTGAGCCCAGCCGAAATCTCATGGTATCTTTGCACTTCTACCCCCCAGGTAAGAGAGTAGCAAGCTGCACACTTCATCCACCTTGGCCATTTCTTTAGTCTCGCTTAAGTACTGGTCATTATTTTCTCTTAGCAACAGATGGGGACAAAATTCCATGAGAGAAAGAAACAAAAGGAAAAATCCTAACCCCCAACAGGGTATCACCACTATCTCATCTCCTCTTTGATCCCTCCTAGAATTTTTGTCCCGTTCCTGGTTCCACTGCCTCCACTGAGGGCTGAGCTGTGCTGATGAAGTAGGGACTGCAGTAGTCTGTGCTCAGAGTTCTCACCCATTTACATGGATCTAATTTCTGCCTGGCCCTCTAAATGAGGAGCAGAAAAAAACCTTTCTTGAGTGGAGCTTGAGTAGATTTCCAGAGCCCTTGGAACAGCAGTATTTAGAAGCTAGTGCAAATCACTGCAGCCCTGGCTGTTGGGACAGTTGTAGGCTCCCGTCTGTGGGCAGTGCCCTGATGCTTTCTGACTTTGGAAGGTGAGCATACCATGGAACAGGTGCAGCATTGCTCTTCCTCCTTTCTGGACCATGGTGTAAAGCTGTCAGAGCGTGGTGTCAGGCCATATATGTAGGCTCTCCTTGGATAGAAAGGTTTGTTTTTTTTCCTGTTCAGCCTCAGTGTGCAAATGTCATGAAATCATGTGACAGATCCCCAGAGCAATGGAAAACTGAGCTGGTGGGGGATGTAAGGCATAGAGGGATGGGCCTGTGTGGAGCTGTGGGTGCTGCAGCAGGGTCAGGGTTTGCTCAGAGCTTGTCACAGCCATCTCATCTCTCTTGTGGTTCTGGAACCTAAAACATTTTGGTTACAGCACCCAGGTAGACTTTAGTTTGGCTTTTTAGGGGGTGGTCAGTGAAGGCTGAGTAGTGCCTTGTCATCTGACATGGCAGTTGTGGTGTTGGTGACGTGCAGGCTCTGGCTGCTGCTCCACAGAGTACTCCAGTGCCGGTCTAAGCTCCTGTGTTTGATTCACTGAAGCTGCTGCTCCTCCTTCACCACCCCAGTGTTCATTAGTGCTCCTGGCAACTCTACCTAATACTGTATTTTGTCAGATAATGTATTGAAATTTCAGTTTAGAATACTGTCAGTGTGGTGGCTGCATGGTTTAATCAGAAGTGGGCTCACGCAGAGTTGGGTCAGCTGGTGTGTGGCTGTGTGCCCCTGCCAGACCAGCTGTGGCAGGGGGACAGTGGTCAGGGCTCTGCTCCAGCAGGATCAGAGGAGCATCTCCCCTGCACCTGCTGCTGCGTCTCAGGCAGCTTTAGCTCTTGTTTTACATAATAAAAGCTTGTGAATGCATGTGTGCTGCCCCATGGGGCTGGCTCTGAGGTGTTCTGCTGTTGAACCCGCACAGGTACGGAGTGCAGGTCATGGAGAAGGTTCTCAAGATGGCCGAAGGCATCGACATTGGGGAAACAAGGTCGTACGAGTTGGTGCCCAACAGGAAGCTGAAGAGATACCGCTCTCCATCCGACAGTGAGTACACCTGCCTGTGCCAGTGGCCCCTTCCCTGTCCCTCTAGGGTGGGCGTCACTGGGAGCGTGGGGACGTCAGTGCCATGGGGCTGCCTCTGGGACAGCAGCACAGCAAACTGGAGGGAAGTGCCTGTGCTGTGCTCTGGTGGACTGCAGAGCACTTCCCTCTCCTCTGCCATGTGCATGATTCACACAGAGTTCTGTCTTTGCTTAAGAAAATACCATTTTACCATTTTTCATTTCAGTTATCAGGTAATTGGTTTGTTTCCCCTAGGGATGGTGTCTGGAATTGAATACCTCTCTGGCTTTGTCTGCTGTGGTCAGGGGTGATCTTCTCACCCAAGGAACGATTGCACATGTACATAGAGATGTGGAGTTCAGCTCATTGATTTTGAGTTACAGCCTGCTTGGAGCTTTGAAGGGATGGGGAGTAAACATGATGTGTAGTTTTTGGGGGTTTTTTTCCTCCATGCTGGGCCTGGAAGAATGCTGTATATGTCAGCCAAGTCCCATGGTCTTAGGGCTCAGTGTTCCAGCTGTAGCTTTTCCAGTGGAGGAAATGCAGCAGGCAGACAGGGCTGGCAGTTTGATGGCTCTGTCTGCTGGCTTTTCCATGGCACCTTCAGAGTGCCTGCCCTCCCTCTGGAGAGGGGTGGGAATTGTGCCTGGCTGCGGGCAGGCCCCTGTGTCAGTCAGCAAAGTGGCTGTGTGAGGCCACAGACAGCACAGGTCAGGTCAGGTCAGGCTGTGTGAGGTCACACAGCACAGGACTCCTCTGGGCTTGGATATAATTTCTAGCTCTGCTAAAGTTGCTTCCCTTATTTTGACAGCCAGCAGTCTTTCTGTGCTTCCATGGGCCAGCTGCAAAACTGAGGAGATACTGCTCTTCTCCCGTGTTTTGTCTGTCACAGGCAGCAGCCCCTGAGGGTTCTCTAGGGCTTGTTGCACAGACAACATAATGAGCTGTTCTGCTGGCAAGAGCCTTTAGGTGCTGCTGCAGTGCAACCATCAAAAACAGACAGAAGAAGAAATGCAAACCTTGCCATAATTCACCAAAACCGATGGGCGAAGGATTTAATGCGTAAGAGCTTTGTCACCTGATTTCAGTACATAGGAAGGGCTGTTTATGCTGTGTGCAGGTGTTGTTTTCACCTGCAGCCAGCTGGGTGGTGATACCTGTGCTGTGGTGGTTGATGTCTAGACCTACAGCAGGGCTGCACACACTGGCACTGGATTAGGCAGCATTTCCCAGCACTGAGCTGGCCTTCTGCTCCTCCGATGAAATTACACACATGCACCACGTCAGCATGTGGGTGCTGAATCTTCCACAGGGGAAGTCTTGTGTAACCATCTCCTAGATGTAACATGTTTGCATGTCAGCTATTTGATTCTCCCTTTCTGCAATACCTGTGCAGACCAGGATAGTCTGTCTCATTTGCATTTCTTCTGGAGAAGAAACAAGAGGTCTGTCAGTAATGGGGCCCTCAGTCACTACAGCTGTCCCTTGAGGCTCAGGCAGGTTTCTTCATGTTTGCTGCCCTTTAGCCCAAAGCAATTACATACACTGAGAGAAAATGTGCTTCTATTAAATCAGTAACAGCCTTGTGTGTTTTGGAAAGGAGGGTTTGGTACCACTGTGTTCCACCTCAGATGAGAAGACCTGATGATATTATGAGATTCATCCTGCAGCCCTGCAGCAGAGTCAGAGCTGAGGCTCTAGTCCTTCTCTAGTGTTCTGTTTTGTTGGCCATAATTTTATTTTTTTTAGTATATTTGAAGGGATTAACTTTTACCAGATGAGTCAGTGGGCAGTGTTGGAAGGCAGAATCATATGACTAAATATGTAGAGATTTTTGTGTGGTAGTTGTGAAGGTGGAAATACCACTGTAGTGACCTGCACAAGAATGACTGGTTGTCTTTGATGAATTGTGATTGTCTTTTGGAAGAAAACCTTTTGGGTTTTGACTAAGGAATGCAAATCCTCTGTTCAGAGCCTGCAGGCTCCTCTTGAAGATCACTTTCTGTAAACACTGTCTTCCTGTCTTAGCACATATTGGTAATTCTGTGATTTTGTTCTCATAGGTCCAGAGCCAGCAGAGGTTCCTGAGCCACCCAAAAAGGTGGTGCCCAGGTTCCGAGTGCGACCACGCTTTGAGCCCATACATTTTGTCACCAGTGCTGAGAAGGATGGGAAGAAGGACAATTCTCTGGATAACCGAACGCAGGAGGTGAACCAGGAGGCAAATACAAACAGCATGGCACAGCCAGCTCAAAACTGTATGAATTCTTTTGTGAATGCACGAGACGTGGACCCCCAGCTCTCCAGCACAGCTGGGCTTGGCTTTGCAGGCCCAGCAGCAGCAGCCAAGAAGGCTGTGAATAGTGTGGACTCTACCACAAGCAGCGCCTTGCAGGTTTCTGCTTCCCCTTCAACTGCCCCATCTGCATCAGAGACTTTCCCTCCATCAGCAATAATGCTGAAGCAGAGCTTTATGGAGAAACTGTCAGCAGCTGTCTGGAAAAATCTTACTAATCCAGATGCAAACACTGGGACGGATAAAATTAACTTCACGTATCTTTTGACGCGTTCGATTCAGGCGTGCAAGACAAACCCTGAATATATTTATGTTCCTCTGAAAGAGATCGCCCCTGCTGACCTCCCCAAGAGCAAGAAGCTGCTGACAGATGGCTTCGCTTGTGAGGTGCGATGTCAGAACGTCTACCTGGCCACCGGCTACGCCGGCAGCAAGAACGGATCCCGGGATCGAGCCGCGGAGCAGGCGGTGAAGCTGCTGAAGAAATCTGTGGAAGTTCGGGTCGTTCAGCGCAAGTTCAAGCACACCTACCATGAGGACCTGGTGGTGTGTGAGGCCGGCGTGTGCCGCCCGGATTTCCCTCCCGCTCTCAAACCTCATGAGGAGTTCGTAGTTGCCAACAGGGACTGTGTCCCAATGCAGCCTGGTACTGAATCCGCAAAAGGTTCCACGAATACTAACAAAGACTGGACTAGTTTTGTCCTCACAGAGAATGCCAGTGATGCCATAGGAATACTTAACAATTCTGCCTCATATAACAAAATGTCCGTTGAATATAAGTATGAATTAATGCCCAACCGCTCGTGGCGTTGTCAGGTGTATCTCCAAGATCACTGCCTGGCCGAGGGATTTGGCACAAAAAAAACCAGCAAGCACGCAGCAGCTGAGGAGGCACTGAAAATCCTGCAGAAGATGCAGTCAAATATAGCATCCCTCAAAGTGACCCAGGTGCAGAAGGTGGGCTGCTCGTCACGGGGCTCCGGGAGGAAGAAGGACCTGAAGGACCTGGTGATCTACGAGAACTCCAGTAACCCAGTGTGTACCCTGAATGACACTGCCCAGTTCAACAAGATGACGGTGGAGTACGTCTTTGAGAGGATGACAGGAATGCGATGGAAATGCAAGGTGAAGCTTGAAGATGAATTCATTGCAGAAGCAGTTGGAGTGAAGAAATCTGTCAAGCATGAGGCAGCAGAGGAAGCCGTGAAAATCCTCAAAAAGACTCAGCCAACTGTTGTTAATAACCTGAAGAAAGGCACTGTTGAAGACGTCATCTCCAGAAATGAGATTCGGGGTCGATCAGCAGAAGAGGCTTTCAAACAGAAGATCAAAGAAGACAACATCGGGAACCAAATTTTAAGAAAGATGGGCTGGACAGGCGGTGGCCTAGGAAAAGATGGTGAAGGAATTAGGGAACCTATTTCAGTAAAGGAGCAGTTCAAAAGGGAAGGACTTGGGCTTGATGTGGAAAGGGTGAACAGAATCGCTAAGAGAGATATTGAAGAGATCATTCGAAACTATGCACGCTCAGACAGTCACATTGACTTGACTTTCTCTAGAGAACTGACCATGGATGAGCGGAAGCAGATACATCAAATTGCCCAAAAATACGGTCTTAAAAGTAAATCCCATGGGCAGGGACACAACAGATACTTGGTGGTGAGCAGGAAGCGGCGCAAGGAAGATCTGTTAGATCAGCTGAAGCAGGAAGGCCATGTTGGGCATTACGAGCTTATCATGCCCCAAGCAAACTGAGGTGAGGTGTCCCCTTTGAGCAGAGACGGAGTTTCCTGGACACTCGACTAAAGAAAGAAATGCTGCATTTTTCTTGTGGGTAATAATGAATTAACAACTTAATGACTTTTACTTTGGCAATATAATTTCTAAAATGTTGTTAGGTGTGTAGGACCGACTGAATTCTGTTCAAGCACATTAGCACAACCCAAAAGCAGTAGTAGTGTTACTGTGTCTTTGATATTATTTGTTCCTTCACATTTTAATAGTTTTGTAATAGCAAACACACATGCCCAACAAGAAGGAATTTGACATCATTTAAAATTATAGGTCCCTTATTCTTCTTAAACAAGGAAGGAAAAAAAACCCCTTTTTTTAAAAAAATTAAAAAGCAAAGGAAATGCAGTCTGGGGGCAGAAACTTGTATGTAAAATTGGTATTAATGACAACAAAAATAAAGTTTTATTTCTGGAAAAAAAAGGGTTTGTCACACTTTGTATTAAAAAAAGTGTGAAAACTTGATTATTCTTTAGAAATACATATATTGAGGTCTTGTCTCTGCTGTGTGTGTATGAAAAGTGTGTAAACCTTAACCAGTTTAGTGCTAGTTTTATTCATAGATTTCTACCTTGAATCTCCCATTCTGAGAATCACTGAAGGCGCCTTCATTGCCAGCGAATGGGACTGAGAGAATTCCAGCGTGCTTCTGCCTTGGAGAACAGTTGACATGTGCAGATACCATGGTGAAGTGTGAAATATAAAAACTGGAGGTAAATGCAGAGCCCACGCTCAAAGATGCTCATGTAGCTTGTGGGGACTGTTATATAACTTATTTTTTTACTTGGAATATCAGCTCTTTTATCCTGAACAAAACCGAATCTGTGCCTGGTTATTTCTCTGCTCCATCCCTGTGCCAGTGCTTGTGTCTGGTGAAGGCGATTCCCCGGGAAACTTCTGGCCTTGCTGTGAGTGTGGAAGCTCTCCAGGGCTGGCTCGTGCCACTGGGAGGCTGGAGTGCTTCCCTCCTTTACGGGGAAGCAGCCTGTGACCTCCATCTGCACTGCTCTGCCAGCAGGCTTCCAGGACACAGGGCTCTGTGAGCCTTTCAGGACACTCACTTCATGCTTGGGAAGCTGAGGGGATAGCAGTTGCCCTTGGAAAGAGCCAGGAGTGAGGCATGCCTAGAGATGCTGGTTATTCTGTCAGCAGGGGGGTCTGCAGGTGATCCTGTACCGCTAAGCCAGTCCTAAGGCAGTGGTTTTGCCTGTTGCCATGTCTCAGCCATCACCTGCAGTTTTCTGCTGCTTGTATTTGCCTCTCCAAATTACACCCTCCTCTACCTTTTTTCCCACCTCTTGTTCTGCTTTGTTTTTAAATGTTCTCAGGGCTGAGGTGAGGATGCCTAACCTCAGAATGTCCCTTGGTGAGCAGTTAAGAGGGATTTTCATCCCTGCAGGGTGCTGAGGAAGAAGAGAGACTGCCCTGGCAGGTGAGACTCAGGAAGCAGAGATTGAGCATCCTCTCTCCTCTGCCTGGCTGCAGCACAGCTTCTGCCTGCTTGGCCTGCCGAGTAACAACTTGCTGCTGCTGTGAGAAAATAATATGGCAGTTAATTCTGAAAGCAGGTTTTTTTCCATTTTGTTTGGGGTTGTTTTTTGTGCATTATTTCTTCTCCCTGTGTCTAAATTCTGCTCTCAAGAACACTGGGCTCTAGCAGATGGTGCTGTAGGAGTGGAAGAAGCCTGGAAGCCTTTCTAGGGAAAGAAGTGAAGCTCCTCCTCCCTAGCTTGGGTTTGCAGCAGGTTGTTAGAGCTTGGTCATGCCAGGGAAGGCAGTAGGAGCACCACTGGTGTTCAGGGTGGAAAAAGGCCCCTTTTGGGAGAGGTGGGGCTGTAGTCACTATAGCTCAGCAGGGGCAGCTGGCCCAGTCTGTGCAGGATTTTGCCTTTCCTGTGGCTGTGACTCCTCTGCCGTGCTTGGTGCCTGTGCAGGACCTGGTGGGGGCTCTGGGGCCTCACACAGGAGCATTGCTGACACCTGGGGGGGCTGCAGGAGAGGCACCACGGGGCTGTGATGGAGTCTGGATAAAGGCCTTGCCTGAGCAAGGTTGAAGGTGGGATTGATGTTCTTTGGTGCATCTGTGCAGCTCATTTCTGGCTGCCTGAAGAGTTCAGCCTCTCTCACTCCCTTGTTTTGGCGTTTTTTTAACTAGTAGAACAAATACAAGAACAGTGGGACTGCTACAAGGGCCTCTGTGGCCTTGAGGGACTTGGCCCCTCAGAAAGGGCTGTGCCTGCAGCAGGCATTACAGCTGCTCCACTAAGGCACAAGGCTGTTCCTGAGTACAAGCTGTTGGCACTGCAGGTACAAATCTGAATTAAATTTTTTGAAAGAGCCCAGCCACTTAAAAGTGTGAAGCTCAACAACAGAACCAGCTTTTGTTACCTGCCCATCATAAATCCTGTTCTGCATCTGCTCAGAGAGGAGGAAAATAAATGTGATTCCTGTATCAACTGAGCTGACAACACTGTTGTACACTAACTCAGGGTCACAGGTTTCTTCCTGTCCCCACCCTGACATTCCTGCAGGTGCAGCCAGCCCTGTCTCTCCTCCCCTGCACTGCCCCAGGCACGCCTCCCCCACTGCTGCCCACAGGAGGAAGAATTGCACAGTGCTGGAGCTTCACCCCACACCCAACTCCTTGGCAGCCCAGTTAAATAAGCACAGTTATACACTTCTTGCCTATTTATACAATAAGCACTAAGGTTACACTTTATTTACAACTTTTGAAAAATGTACAGTTTCTTACATGGGTTACTTGTGCAAAGTTATACTTTTCAACTAACAGACCAATGTGCACACAAAAGACACTGGAACAGTGGACAACACAATTGCAGGTTCCATCCCACACTGCTGCTTAAGGTATTCTGTATCCAAAGGTACAAACTTGCCTTACAAAAAAAGTGACTGGACTTACAAATGTTTTTTCAGAATTGAAAAAATACTTTCATAAAACTGAAGGGAACAAACTCAGGCATGCAGCAGTAGCTCACACAAACCACATGGTCATCTACAAAGAGCAGAAACTGCAGAGACTCGAGTGCCTACCATGGACTTAATTCAAACTTTCCACAAGACAAAGTTAGATCCCAAACAACTTATCTTCCTCAGCTAAAGATAAGGGGCAGGTGAAGGACACTGCAGGAGAGTAATTCCATCACTGGAACTGGTCAGGTTTTACCTCTTTCTTAATGTGGAAGGCCTTTTGCTGAGTACCACAGCTCTACCTGGTTTTGTCCAGTAATGCCTCTGTGACAGAACTGTAGAAACCTAGTGACAGTTTCTGTAGGCATGTCCTTTAAAATAGTGATAAAAAAAAAAAAAAGGCTTGTTTCTCACCCTCCCAGCAAAGATCCAAGTACCACAGCCACAGTGATTTACGCAGATCTGTACATAAATCGTGCATGTGAAGTGCAGAAGTAACAAGCATTCCAGGGTCTTACTAAATCTTTGAATTGGAATCAAATGAAGAGCTGATTTTTTTAACATGAATAAAGGAGTTGATAAACCAATACAAAAGGGAAACAAAAGATGATTTCTTCACCCAGTACTGACCAACGCAGTGGGGTCTAAACCAATAGTAGAGGTAAGTGACCAGCCTGGACACATCAGCACTTTAGTTAATATCAGTTAAAAAATGTGTATGTATATAAACATCCCTTTTATCAAGCTACACATAAGCATCACTGTGTATAACACAATTACAATTAAAAGCTTAGTGTACACTACAGAAATGCACAATACTGCCCTAAGACTGGAGAGGGACCACAGAAAATGAATTCAGCATCAGTAACTCTTTTGCAAGTAACCCAAGTACAGAACGTTTGACTTCAAAGTGGGTGCGTTCTGATGTCCAAGGAGAAGAAGCTTCAGCAAGGGAGGGTGGCAACAGCACAACAGCTATTTTGCTTGCAAAGTAAATGCTAGGAGGAAAAAGATGACTCGGACACTTTGTTTATTTTCCTCATCAACAGTGTTCATTTGCATCATCCTGGGTCAACAGTCACGCCAGCTCTGTTCTACTATTGCCGAGACCCGTTTTTCATATTCCCGCTTATTCTCTTGGTATAGCTGAGCTGCCTGGCTGTTTGCTGGACTGTTCGGATTTGGCTCATCCAATAGGGACTGTGCAAAGAGAAAAAGATCCTTAGGCACTGCAAAGTACAGTTTTCCAACACATTCTCTAAACTATCCATCCTAGTCAGGGCAGAGATGTTAGTCCGGGTGCAGCACACTGCATCCCTGCAGCTGGAAGCCTTTAGAGGCTTTGGCCACCAGTGTCACCCCTGCACAGTGCAGGTGTGACTTGCTGTGACAGCCCAGCAATGCGTCGCTGGTGGGACCCTGCAGTGACACATGCAGTGATCACCTGTGTCACTGCCTGGCCACTTTACACCTGGGAAGGATTCACACTTGGCCAACATCAAGGTATAGCTGCTACACTGGCTGTTAGGAGAGGGGAGAAAGTTTCCTAAGCTGTTTTAGTCAAAGCATCCTACTGTCATTCTGTCTCTTCATGCAGAGCTCTTTTACCTGTATGGATGTTAAGATGGAGGAGACATCATAAGTGGGGCTCCAGCGATTTTGAAGGATATCCAGACATATACTACCATCTGCATAGACTGGAAAGGGTCAAGAAAACCAGTTTAAAACAACTTGCACAGCTACTGGCTTTTCTCCCTAGTACTGCCCAATCCTGAAAACCTGTGTACAGACACACTGCACTGTTCATAGTGTCTGACAGGCTGAAATGCTGCAAACAGGCCTGTATGTAGGAAGCAGTGAAGCTCCTCATCAACAAAAGCCTGAAGTATTTAAGCTCAGCCCCCGGTTATTCTCTCACAAACTTCTGTGTCATTGCAACTACCACTGTGGAAAACCCTGAATGGATTTTAAGGAAAAAAAAAATTAGCTACCCAGAAGTGAACCAAACAAAGAACACCCACAGACAGTTGTTTGCACTCAAGGTTTCCCCATGAAGTCTCTACAGCAGAGTCCAGTCACCCTGCAGCAGCTACAGGAGAACCGTCCCTCTCTGCACTGTACCCACACCTGCCATGTTGGAAGGCTTCTGGCATTTCTGCACAAAGCTAGTATTTGTCTGGAGGCAAGGAATACCTCTCCAGCCTTTAGTTACCACGGAGGAGGATTGATTAAACAGTCTTACTGTCACTGGCTATAGCTGGACCCTAACACTACATTTCATAGTGTGTCATCCTTACAGGCATTTTGGGGAAGAAAAGTGATAGAAGACAGCTGCATTCACCAGTGTCACTATGCTATGTCTACAATACATACAGACAGAAGTCCAAAGCACTGCTATTTAAGTACAAAACATTCTTCTGTAAGGCTTAACAGGCAGTTGAGTGTCTCATCAGTACTGTGCTGTAACACCTGAAAGGTAAGAGGCTCCTTTTATTGCCCCTTTCTTTTCAAGCCTGAGCACTGCTCACATATCCATCCTTACCAAAATGACACAACCACACTGCAGTTTTGCTGCCTTATTAGACAGTGAAAACTTTTGTAATAAGTAGACCTTTTATACAGCAAGCTATAACAAAAAAACATTCCAACCCTCTCTTCCTCCCCCTCCCCCACCAAACCTCCAACAAAACAGCAAAAATAAACCCAGGCATTGTGTAAGTACTTACCATTTGGATGAAACATTTTAGAGACAAATCTGACAGTAGGTGGCTTATTCGGATATTCTTCTGTGAATTCTATTGTAAGTTTGAAAGTTCCTGGAGTTGAAAGAGAGATAAGCAACCTTTATTCCACATGAATTTACACAAGGGATGAGTAAGTAGCAATCCCCACAATACACACTAACACTACTGTGCTCACACAGGCTTGTTGGATATGGCAGACACACTGTGCAATCCCACAGCAATTCCTTAACTCTCATGGAGTTAATCAAGAAGTTCCAGACAGTACTGGTATAAGAGTATTTCCTGTGACTTACTTTTATTGCCAAAACCAGTCAAAAGGTTAAGGTAGGGAAATAAATCTGTCCTTAGAGTTTTCTTCTAGAGAGCCTAATCCCAGTACAACACTGTACAAACAACAGCAGTGGGTGTGGAACCATCTGTGTAACACAACACATTCGGTGAGTCCTATCTATGGAATATGCTGTCATGGCAAGGACCTTATAATTTATTTCCTCTAAATTAAAAAAAAAAAAGTCATGTTTCTCAACAACTGTAAGGTAATCAGGTCTTGCAGAAAAGTAGCATTGAATGCAGTATCCAAATCTGACACTTTAAAATATAAACCTGACATTTACTTCACACCAACTGGTCATCCTTAGAGAAAGGCTGATTAAGCAGAAACAGAAAACTGTAGCTGAGTCTCAATCCAACCATTTTAAGAGCCTGCACCAATGTAAGTTATTTTAGCCCTTCTCCTCAGGCTGTGACAATCTGAGAATAAGAAGTCTGTCAACTAAGCTGCACATATGGGTTCAGGGGATTAAGGACTACTCCTGATTCAGCTTGGTAACTAAGGAACTCTGCCCACTCCACTGCAGACCATGAGAGCTCCTCCCAGCCACGCTACCACCAAGAGCAACCAGTCCCAGAGGCAGCTTGGGATGTTCCTGGGTTTGCCCAGAGAGAAATAGCTGAAGCACCTCCATATAAATATACAGCTGCATTTATATACATATAGATATACTGCACCTGACAGTAACAGCTGGAACAAGCTGCTAGTGGGGCATATTGCCTTTTTTGAAAGGGCATCCTTATGTATCAGTGATGAGTCAGGTTCCCCCCAACCCTCCCATGCTCTGTGTCCTTGCTTCTACTGTGAGGGAGTTGAAGTAATTCCTTTGTGTGTCTGGCAAACATGTGCTAACAACTGGTAAGACAGAGAACAGATTTTTGGTTTTCCATTTTCTTTTTTTTTAGATTAGCAAGGACTTGCAAGATTTCCCAGGGAGTCCTTTCTTTATAAGGAGATAAACTGTAACACTGAGTTGCAAGACATGAAGGTCATTGCTTTGACGTTCCAGTTAGCAAATGAAGACACAGCACAGATGCTTTAGCACTTTCCCTACAGCAGTGGGAAGTCTCAACACCCTAAAAATAAGTTTATGCATGTTTGGTTTTTTTATTAGCAGCCTAACAATGTAACAGCAGAGAGCCAACACTATGCTATCTCACTGTGAAACAAACGAGCCAGAACAGCAGAGTTAGGATTGTTGAAATTAGTGGAAGTCTGCAGTGGGGTTTTCAAGTTTATTCCAGCTTAGTCCAGAAGCACAGAGCCAGGTCTGAGATCAGCCTGAAACCCAGGATTGGGAAGTTAGTAACAACTTCTACCAGCTGCAAACATCAGCCCCTTAGAACCAAATGCTCTAGATATTCTCAGCTCTCCCTGCCCCAGTTCTGGTTCTCAGTAGCCTCCTCCTGAGGAAGGAATGACTAAGCAAGCAGTAGGCTGAAAACCAAGCTCAAACCATCACACGGGTTTGACCATAACAGGAGCAGTTTGGTCTTAGACTCTACTTGAAACTACTGAAAGAAAGGGAAGCTACTGTCCCACCAGAGACAGAACAGCACTACTTTTAACACAAATCTGAGCAAAGGGCTCACCTGGAGCAATATCCAGCTGGAGTATCTATCTAGTCAGATTTCCAAGGCAGGGCCCAGAGTGGCAGTGGCTCTTTGGAAATGCTCCACAGTATGCAAACCCTCACTACTACTGGGCTTTATTAAAGGGCAAATCCAGAGATTTGACACACCAAAGTCCAAGGGTCACTCACCATGAAAGCCCACAACAGGTATCACAACACACTGGGGGATGAGGCCTTCAGTGTGCAGTCCCTTCTGTCGCTAATTTTCACACTTTCAACTTATATTTCTCACAACTTACCCCAGAGAGACATTTTTAAACCATACATGATCATATTTAGTGTCATTATTGATATTGGGATCACCACTAATCTTAGGAGAACATTCTCTTTTCTGCTCTGTACTTACCTTGCTGATCACTTTCACCTCAGGATTTGAGACCCTGACACAGCCAAGAGGCCTCTGCACCAGCCCCAGCAACTCCAGAGAGCAGAGCCTGTGTCCCTGCAGGGCCCCCTCACTGCACCCCCAAGAGCAACCCCTCCATTCCACTGCCCAAAACGCAGGAAGGATACAGGATCCATATTCCATAAGCAAGGCACAAACCACACAGAAGACAAATGCCTCATGTTCTCTGTTCAAGCCTCCTGCACAATCTCAGCAAGGCAGGATGCCACAACAGCTGAACTACTTAAATCTCTCTGAGCCAGGAATCCTGCACTAACCATGGCATCATCATCCAGTTTCAGAGAAGCAGCTCTAAAGGACTGGGACAGCCTGGATTTCCACGGCTGTGCCAGCACTACCACTTTAGATGCCACACACATAGAGATTCTTAGAAATATGGTGAAAGGCACAATAAATATCCCCAGGGGCCTACTGCAGACACCTGCAATTGAATGCTCTTAAACCAGAAGATGGAAGTTATGCTGCTGATCTAAATTAGTGGTTGCTCCTAAGCTGAGCCAGCCTGCACAGTGAGTTGTGAAAACACCCTCCAATGTCTGGGGGTGGAGAAAGAGTGATATCAGCTGCAGAATGCTGCACAGCAAGTAAACAAATGTGTTTCAATTTCAGGTTTGCTGCCCAGACAAACTACAACACCCCAGAAGCTGCAAGCAGAGAAGGGCCTCACCAGAACGAGGATAAAGAACAGTAACTCTTGTGATGTTGGCATTATCATACCTCTAGAATAACACACCCCCCAGATTTCACAGGCTAATTTTACCAGAACTAAGCTATCTGAAATTTTACAGTATCACCACAGAGTGAAAGTGCCTAAAAATGAAAAAGAACACTGACTTGCAAAGGCTTCAAGAGAAAGATTATGAGAGATTTCAGTGAACCTTTGAGTCACAAGGGCCTGCGCTGTTGCAAAGCAAGTCCAAACTAAGATGCTGTTAAATTAAAATTTCCTTGCTCTTACCTACATGAAGCTGAACTGCACTACCATTATCTGAGCTGTGCTACTCCACTCACTGAATGGGCCAGCACAGCTGAGGCACCAACCAGCCCTATCTCCAGGCACCACTTAGTGCTTTGCTATCTAGTAAGGTAAGATACATCCAGAGGAGAAGAGATAAGCAGATATCCTGCAACACAAGACACATCTGTTTTCCTGAGCACTGTGAAAAAACTTTCCTAAGAAAAGGGCAAGCCATCACACCCTAAGATTACATTATGACATCAACTAAAGCAGGAGGACAGCAGCAGCAGCCTCAAGCTGAGCCTCGAACTGCTGTGAGTGCAACACATCCTCAGTATCCAAGATAAAGACACAATGGTGCTTCAGAAAGCACAGACAAAATCAATATGTCAGGGCTCTCAAAAGCAGTCTTCAACCATCTGCAACTAAATGGAAATATATGGAAAAAAAGCCCTTATAGCATCTGTTAACCACATGCTGAGCTGGAAGAGCCTGAGCATGGCAAGAACCTGCATTTTAGCACACTGCAAGGAGACAGCTTTCTGCTCCAAACAGTGAATCACTCAACTAGCAGCAGTGCTCCAAGAGCCTAAGCAGTTCCAGCAACCCCCACAGAAGTTTAAGCGAGCCCTTCTTTAAGGGTTACCAGATGAGACAGCAAAATACAATTAGTCTAGCTCTTCTATTATGCAATGTTTTAAGTCCAAGTTCTAAACATTAAGACTGCCGAAGCAGCTACTCCAGCAAATTTCTTAACTAATGAAATACATTAAAAAGAAGTGAGAGTCTTCAGAGTTTTCTTAGGCCTCATATATTTAAAGTCTTCAAGAGAAACACAATCTGCAATTTAGAGACACAGCCACAGGTGTTACCACCAAGGATAAACAAAGGCAAGGGAGTTAGCCAAAAACAACATAAGAGTTAAGGAATTTTTCCTATGCTTTTGTCATGAGTCATGGAGATCTAAGATTAATTATAGCCTACACTGAAAGTATCTTTAAAAATGCATCACTGATTTCAGTTAGACAGTATTTCATGTCTAACAGGTTTTCACAACATGCTTAAGTACTCATACAGCATCAGTAAACCTACTGGTCAGTAAGACCAGATGGAAAGTACAGGCATGTCACCAGAACCTATTTAGTCAGTTTTTAAACTTAAAAAGTCTTTTCATTCTTAAGCCCTGAGTGATAGTAATCGTAGCAGAATGAAATAAGTGACAAGAAAAAGCCACTTGTCCGAACTTCCTCAAACATTCAGCCCATTTCCTACTTCAGCTGGCTCATGTTGGAGCTTGTTCACAAAACACTTCCAGCATCAGAAAAAAACAGAACTCAAACAAAAGACAACTGTTCTACACCAAGTTATTGATGGTTACTCAAACATAAATGTCCCTAAAAACATCCAGAGTTCCACAGCAAAGTGTGTACAGATCCTAAAAATGACTTATAATAGATGTACCGATTACAAGCCAGACTGTACAAGCTAATTTGTATGTTTCTGTAAGTCAACACAGCAATCTAAATCTAAACACTTTCGGAGAGCAAGATTAGAAAAACAATATTTACATAAATCAGGCACACACGTGCGTGGTCAGGTGAACATGCACCCATGTCCCCCCCACCATCCCCAGGCCCACACCTGTTGCAGAGTCTACGGTAGTGACACCAAGGCCGTGTCAAACCGACGCAGTTTACCCCGAGAAAGCCAAACACCAGCCCCGCACGCCGCACTTACCGTCCTCGAAAGGAGTCCCCTCGGGCCTGGAGAAGGGAAAGCAAAGCACAGCGTTACGCCGCTGGCAGCCCGGCTCCAACCCCCCGGCGGCGGAGCGGCCCCCGCGGCCCGCCGCCCCCTTCCCTGCCGACTCACCCGAAGATGACGGCGTTCCACACCATGATGTTGTTCTCAGAGGGGGCCCCACTCACCCCGGCCGGGGGATCCTCCTGCAACCTGCGGGACACAGGGACGGTGAGTGCGGCCCGCGCCCCCCACGCTGCGCAAACGGCATAACCCGGCCAGGCAGCGGTCGCCTGCGCAAATGATGTAACCCGCGCCATGCAGCACCGCCCGGGCTACGCAATCAGCGGAGCGCGCCTTGCCCCGCCGCCATGTTGTGCTGCCCCCTCCTCCCCAGGTAGCGCTCGGCCCTTCGTCCTCCTCCTGCCCACCCGCCGCTTTACCCTCGTCCCGCGCCCTCGGTACCTCTTGAAGTCCCGCATGAGCCGCCTACGGGCCGGAGTGGACATGGCGGGCTGAGGGTTATAGCTCAGGCATACACTGCCGGA
>JANPWX010012437.1:0-14966 GCA_024734555.1 Trochalopteron elliotii
TCACTGTTATTATAGAAATGATAATTATATCTTTGGGAAGCTGTCAGAAAAGTATCTTTTCTAGGAGTCAGAGCAGTGTGAACAGACTGTACAGGCAGGCACTACCCTTTCCATCAATAGGTAAACAATCTTTGTTAAGCTCATCTTGATAGTCTTATTTTGTTGCCACATTTTAATTACTCATCCTGTCTGTTTATATTTTGCTGCGTTTTGCTGAAGATACAAGCTTTAAAAATCATTGGTATTTAGGAAAATCCAAAGCTGGGGTGAAGCATGCTCAGGTGCTAATTTATTTACATCAATTAATTTCAGGCCCCCGATGTAAACCAATTAGTATTCAACACTTAATGGAGTCATTATCTGTCAGATTAGCTTTTAGAAATGCTTGTCACTGCTACAGGACCAGGCAGCAGAATTTTGCTAATAAAACTAGCAGAATTAATGGAGTGAACAGCATAGATAATGACTTAATGTGGAACATACAGTATAGAAAAGAGACTGAACAACCGTCTTCAAGAAATTAAGATATCATTTAGCTAGCTACTTTATTCCAAAACTGAGCTCAGATGGGCTCTTTGGAAATATCAAAGGTGTCTCTCTAAGCCTTTGCAAAGTTTACTTCATAATAAATAACTTCCACCCTTTGTGCCCTCACATGCTCCAGCCCAGCTTGGTGTGGCACACAAAGAGAGGCTTCCTGCTGTACCTCCCTGCTGTCACTCCAGGCTGTTCCTTCCCAAGGACTGGGAATTACTGGGAGCATCCAGGTTATGGAGCCGGGCCTGTGGGCATCACCTGCAACTTCCCCAGGTGAGACCTCCTTTGGGGGATGCACTGATCACCTGCAGGGCTGTGGGGCACTGCAAAATGAGTTCTATTTGGACAGCAATATCTGCCCATTGTTTTGTCCTTCCATGTTGAATTTTTTTTTTGTGTGGTTTGTAATTTTCTGTGTGCACTTTGAGGTCAGTCTGGTCATTCTGGTGCCTCGGGGACAGATGACACCTGTGCTAAAGTCATCCCTGCATGGAGGGAAATCACAGAGCTTAATTCCTATTTAAGCTCTGCAAAAAAAAAAAAAAAAAAAAAAAAAAAAAGCAAGTACATCCTAAAAAATCATAATGGTATATTTGTATAGCAATTCCTGTGATTTGTGCTTCACTGAGAACTGTGGCACCGACCTGCAGATGAGTCTGGTAATGCTGATCTCACTGCAGGGACAGTCCTGCACTTTCACCCTCTCTTGTGTCCTGATTCAGGGATTAGGGGCTCATCTGGGGGCCATGGGGTCACCAGTATGTTCATAATGGCATGAGGAATTCCTCTACATAATGATATCTGTGACTGCATTTGAAGAAAAGTCCCTACCACTGACTAAGCCACGGTGATGCTGTTCATGTTCAGGTGCTCTTTTCCTTGTCACAGCACCAAAACTTGAACTCTGCCACAAAATAAGAGAGAATAAAGCTATTATAAAGCTGTGTTATTTACTGTTCTTAGAACAAATTGTGATGTCCTGCCAGCTCTGTGCTGCCCACCTGAGCTCTTGTTCTTGCTGGGTAACCAGAGCAGTTCTTACAGTTTTAGGTTATGCACCTTTTAGGAAACACTGTGGGAGAGTTGTCTTCAACCTCAGGCATAATTTCACACAATTTTTAAGTCTTCCTTCTTTAAATAACTGCCTTAACACCCTGTATATCTCCCCTATCCTTATAGAGATGATGTACATTGATGGCCATTTATGCCTAGTTTACAATTATATTGGTTTTTGCATTGATTGTGGTTGTTCTCCTTGATGGTTTTTCACCTTTCCAGAGGGACTCAATTTATGGCACAAAATCAACATTTACATTTGATTTTCAGCATGGCAAGTGGCTGCTGAGAGTGACTGAGTGGGAAATGGGTGCCTGTGCACCTCCCTCCAGGAAAACCATCTCATTTCAGCTCCACTGCTCAAGAAACTTCTCACCTTCCCCAGCCCCTAAGGCTTCTTTCCAGGAGTACTCCAAAGAAGGAAGGAGACCAAATGTGACTCTCAGGGTGTAGAGGAGGTGATGTTGAACTACCGTAACTTCCAATATTGGAAAAACCCCTTGATGACAGCTAGACATGAAGTATCCTGTCCCTATCATATCCATCCCCCATGGAACCACAAACATGTGCTGTCCCAACACCCCTGTGACAGAGGTTTTAGAAACATCAGTGACAGAGGGTATGTGTGGATTTGTTTTTCAGTAATTGCAGCAGAAAATCCTCAGCTGTGTGATTTTCTCCTCCAGCTGTTTGTCTATGGGATCCCTGGAGTGGGAGAACTTGGACCGTGAGGAAGGAGATGTTTGGAAGCAGCTTCAGGAAGGTACAAGTGGTGACAGAGGGATGTGTTCCGTGTCTGGGTAAGCTGGGCATCACTTTGGAGGGGTGGAGGACCAACATCCAGAGCATCTCTGTCATCTTTGTGAGCAAGAGAAGCTGATTTTATGAACTTCTGGCTCAGCTGAACTTCATTTTAATATCTGTAAAGAAATTTCAACCTGGATTAACCTCCACTACACTCAGATTTCATTGTGAACATTTTTTACAGCTGTTCAGAGTTTTCTGCTGTTGCAAAGAACAATTAATTTGGGAAACAATAATTCCTGGCTTTAAAGCCTATATCCATATGGCTATCAAGGCAGTTTGTAATTCCATAATTGAAATCATAGATGACTGCTGCAGCATCCTCAAAGGGACTGGGTTTTTTGAATGTTTTTTTGTTTTCCTGATACTTACCCTTTCTCATCATCCCAAATATTTGCTGGTCTTACTTCAGAACTGGTGACGTGACCCCACTGTGTCCTTCGTAGGGCACAATACGAGGTGTCATGATTCAGATGCTGCTTTGTGGTCCTACCAACTGGAGATGCCCCTTTGAAAGGAGAGGAAATTGCTGTTGGATAACATCACTCCCTTCATCACAGCTGACGCTGGCTGGTGCAGATACATGTTTACATTTTGCTTGGAAAATGTGAACATTAATTAAGCATTAATGTTAATGGGGCCTGGGCCCCCAGCTCTGCTGCTGGCACTGGCCTGGCTGCTGTCCATCTAACCCCACTCACTATCTGTGTTTCCTGGCAGAAAATAAGGATAATTATTTATTCCTTTCCAAAGAGGGAGGGAAGGGGCACCGGGGAGGGTCATGTAAGGACAAAATATTGTGTTACTGGGAATAAAACCAAATCCTATCAGCCTGAGAGAAAGGCAGGAGTGCTTATTATCCCAGGTTCCACTGTGGATGTGATCACTCAATATCCTCTATATTTCCTGTTCTCACTTCCTGCATCCCAACTCAGGCAGTTTGCTGGGAAAAGCCTCTCCAATTTGCCATAACACAGGGATAGGATGGATCAGCAGGGAGTGCAGGGGATGTGAAGCAGCATCCAGTCCTGCCGTGGTGCAGAAAATCTACCTTTCAGTACTAATTCTCTGTAAAAAAGACTTTCCTGTTCCCTCTTCATGCACCGCCAGGGGCTGAACTGGTCACTGAGGAGCCTCCACCACTGCCTGGCCCTGTCGTGGTTGTGGCCATGGCTGCTGCAGGTCTTTGATGGCAGATTTTCCATTTTCCCTTTGCCCGGCCCCGGCGAGAGCCAACGACAGCGCTTCTAATTAGGGAGGGTAATTTCTCCCAAACGGGTCCTCTCCCTTTGTGAGCCCGTGGGTTTGCCAAGGGAATAAAAGCACCCTGTTTGTCCCCTCCTTTCAGCCCTTCCCCTGATGAGGAGTGTTGCTACACCTAATAAATTAAAGGACACAAAGTTAATGAATTTTTCATTTGAACTCACAGCTAGGTATGGATTAGGGAGGCTGATGTTGCTGAAGACCTCAGAATTAGGAAGGGTTCTACAGGGACATTTTCCTCTTTGCTAAAATCTTTTCATTCACCTTTTCAAGCATTATCTTGCTGGGCAGAAAGAATTCTTTTCACGCTGTATAGCCTGTGGGGTCTGCTTTTTTTTCCACTTAAATGTGATCATTCATTTTGTTTGTCTAATGGATAAAAATAAAGGGCAGTGAGTGACATTCAGACAGCTTTTCTCCTCAAAGAGAAGGGATTCATGGATCCTGAGCAGCAGTCTGGAGCACACTGAGCATTCAGAGTCCCAATTCCTTTAAATTCCACTTGACACCAGTGGAAGGTTGGTTTTCCTCCCGCTTGAGCAGGGCTGGGAGCTGAAGGCAGCTTGGCCTTGTAAATAAAACTACACTCAATTTATTTAAAAATTAATTGTAAGTTGATGTCAAAGTAAGTTGATGTCAGAATTATTTTCTGAATATGAATTTCAAAAGATTGCAGCTGCATTTAGTGTGCAAAATGATTTCTGCTTCCTGGAGCCAAACCTGCACATGCTCCATCCAGAGAGAAACATAAATTTGCTATCCCTGTATTCCCTGCCCAAATTAAACCTTTCCCTAAGAACTTTAGTTTGCCTTCACTTGCCTTTTGGCATTCTGGAAGACTCATTAAAAAAGTGAATCAGGTTTTTGGTTAAAACCAGAAGCTGTTTGAGTGCACAAGAGGCTGGGAAGGGTGGTGGGACTGGGGTCACTTCCCTCATGGAGTCCTTACTCTAGACCAACCTGAAACCCCATTCCCAGTGAGCTCTGGCTTTCTCACCACCCCAAATATGTGGCTGAATTAACTTAGAGACCATTTCTAATTAGAACAGAACCAAGCGGGATCTCTTGTGATGCTTCAAGACAGGATGGGGACAAGGGACAACAGATTACTGCAAAAATTAAAAGAAAAAAATGGGAAAAAGCCCCACAGTAAATCCCACCAGACTCCTGCAGAAGCCCTGGTGTCTGACATGTAGATCCATGGGGAAAGGGGGAAGCTGGAGCTGCTGAGCAGCAGGATGGACAGGATGAGGATGCTCTCTGCAGCCCCTGGTTGTGGGAACTTTTCCCAGCAATCTGTTTCTGCCTCTGGGCTTTCAGCACCCTTCACTACGAAAGGTGGCAGTGGGTGTTTCCCATTGGAAGAGTGTTTGCCCAAATCCTCCTGTTGGGATCCCACTGTCTCAGTTTCACTACTCAAACTGGAAATGTTTTTATTCAATTTCTGCCCTAAACCTTTAAGTTTTATTGCTGACTGCTTTTGTAATAACTGTATGTCGCCCCTATAAATGCATTTTGGCAGCAGATTATTTCGTGCAATAAAGGTGCAAAGGCCTTTGGGAAGAACCTATTGCCCATTTCAAGCAGAAACACCCCATGCAGGAGAGATTTCCCCACTTCATAAATAATTTGGGATCAAAGATCCTGGCACTGGGTTAGGCAAGGGTGAGAATAAATCTGGCTTTAACTGAGATTCATGTTTCTATTAAAAAGTAATTGCAAAGAACAAATCCCGATTGTCTTAATAACTGATATTTATGTCCCTCAAGCAGCAGAATGGATCATTTTATACACAGCTCTGAGAAAAGGATTAGCACTGCTTGTATCCCTTTTTCCATTGCTGCTCCTCACCCTGTGCCCCCTATTCCTTTGTCTTGGATCTCCCAGAGCCCATACAAGTTACCTAGAATTCCCTTTCCTATCCTAGAAACTACTGTCACCTTCCAATTCAGGTAAGGAAGAGCTGGAAAATGATCCCAAGTAGGGAAAATTTAATTTCTGGTCTTGGTGACAAGTTTCAAAACCCCCAGCATGAGTGGTGATGAACAGTTCCCATGCCTGTGGACCTGCCTGTTTGCACCATCTGCCAGTGGGAGTATTTGGAAAACTTTTGGGGGTGGAGGAAGGTTGTTCTGGAGGGAAATATTCTTCTAAGGATTAATTTTGTGCAAATCTCACTGTCAAACACTCCAGAAGCTGATGCCCTTGTTAGTGGTGTTCTAACCAAGCTCTCTCCTGTTCTAATGGCAAAGGAGAAGGTTCCCCAACAGCTGCCAAGGGGGCACCTTGGAGGTGCAGAGCAAAGTGGCAGAAATTAATCAAAATTATTAGTGAAAACTAATTATAAATGATGTCTCAGGGATTCTGGTTGTTTTGCTTATACATTTACCATTTCCTTCTGACTTCTCTTTTTTTTCCTAATATGAAAAAAAGATTATTGCAATATGTTGATGGCATCAGCAGAGAGTGGGAGTGATAGTCAAATGATGGCTTCTCCAGTTAAAATATTTCCAAGTGTTGCTCTTCCCTCTTTTTCAAGGATGACTACTCTTGCTGAACATCTCTGTGGGTTGTTTTCTGATTTATTTTCTTTTAAGTGAATGTAAGTTCTTGGATCAGAGAGAATTTCAGTGTACACATTTGCTTTGTGGCACTTCCTAATCTGTCCAGGCTGATTTGCAACTAAAACACTAAAAAATGTATTTCTAAAAGTACTTTTTAATGGAACCAAAAAAGATTCCAGAGAAAATATTCAGACAGACGACACTTCTGCATCATAAATGTGCTGTGTTTCTTCCTATTTCCTCCATTCTTTATTACACCCGCAAACAATTTGTCATTGATAATTAATATTAATTCCATCTGCTTAATTGACAGAATTACCAGGGGGTGATGAGATCGGCTTCCCAGTATTAAATAATTTTTACCAATTTGTGGTGCTCAGCTTGCTGCTCTGCTGATTTCCCAGTTGCCCCAGCTCCTGCATCTCCAGGCAGACACGGGGAATCACGGAGGTTTGGAACCTGCAGCTCGGCAGCCGGAGCAGGCACACCACCTTCTTTGGGAGGACACCAAGCCTGTGTCTGATTATCCGGCCATGGGAGCCTCCCATTGCTGCTGGAACACCAGAGATTTCCACAATATATTGCTTAGGTACATCCCATGATGTTCAGCACTGTTAAAAACCCACAATTTTTGTCTAGTCAGGAGCTTTCCTGCTCAGCTCAACAGCACTGCTGTGCACCCTTCATCACCTTCATCCATGTTTGCTGTGTGGACACATTGCATTAATATTTTCATGTTCAAACACAGCAAAAATTACATGGGCAGCCTGAGT
Organism: Trochalopteron elliotii; assembly: GCA_024734555.1. Lineage (NCBI taxonomy): Eukaryota > Metazoa > Chordata > Aves > Passeriformes > Leiothrichidae > Trochalopteron > Trochalopteron elliotii. The sequence goes on from JANPWX010012437.1 coordinate 6,998, forward strand.
TTTGCTGTGCAAGAGCTCAGACACCCCCCCTCCAAAAAAAAAATTACAAAAAAATTAATTTCTGTTCTAGAATGCAGACCAAATATTTAGCACGTGGAATGAAGCAAAAAAAATCCTGCTTGAGGAATTTAGTTTATTTTTTCAATTAATTGAATCCGTAAAGGCTCTTTTCTTTACTGTAGTACAAGAATAGTTACTCCTAAAAGGACTTCCAGTGATGATTTTACTGCACAGGTGGTTCTGGAGTGCAAAGAGCTGCATTAGCACCACAGATGTTCAGGAACTGCAGCACTCAGTAACAGCCTCAAAAATTTGCTGTCTGAACCCAGCACTGCCCTTACACACCAAAGCACCCCCCACACTTCAGCCCACACCCCAATTAATGGGTTTTCTCTTTTTTAATGTTCTTTTTCATTTTTACCTCCCCTAGGTTGTGCTGTGCCAAAGCACACCCAGCTGGGCACAGGTGAGGCTGAAACCCTCTCATCTCCTGGCTGACCCTTTTTGACTCCCCTGCTCCCAACCCTCTCATTTCCCTTTCCTCCTCCCTTGTTTTGCAGAACAGGAGGAACTTCCCTTGCCCAGGAGGACAATGGGAACCTATCACTGCAGGGCTGGGATGTCACCCAAGGAGCTGCCCTGGGGATACCTAGCCCTATTTGGGAATTTCAGTGTATTTCAATACAGAAGGTAAATGATGGATAAAGCCCAAGAATTCCTATAACCAGGTTTAAAAGGCTGTGAAACCTGGTGGAACTTTTTTTCCTTTTCTTTCTTTCTTTAACTTTTTGGTTTCCGTAAAGCACTTGGGATGTAAAGTTTGGGATAACTGATTTAACCATGCACCTTTTCTCACCTATCAGCCCAGTTCTTCCTGTCCTCTTCTCCTGTGTCCAGGTATCTCAGTCCCTGCTGGGTACCATATATTAGTTAACATTAAATCATGTATTTCTGTTTATGTGATACTAATCCTGGCTTGGTGCATACCCTATGTTCTTAATTCTTTGCAACCAATAACATTTTATGTACATATATTTCTTTTTTAATACTCTATTACAAAACAAATAAAAAAAGGGTGTTAGTGATATAGCAGAAAATAAAATAAATATCAATGACATCATTATATTTGATGTTTTGGCTTTACTTTTCATGCACTTGTAATAACTACCATTTTAATGACCTGTTATTTTCATTACCAACTATCAGATGTGATTTTGAAAAAACAGTGTAATTTTCCAGAGTAATTTGTTTGGGATAATAGTAGGAAATAATACACTTAATGATTTTGCATATTTTACTTTCACAGCTCTTCTTAAACAGGAGTTACCTCAAGCTCAGTCTTTGAGTAGCTCTCAGTAGCCCTGGGCTGCTGCTGGTTTAGGAGCTTTTGTCTCCAGACTGAATTTCTTCATCTTTTATAGTTGACAGAAAGTTTCTTTTCGTGCCAGGAAAATTCAATGTAAATCCAGCGATTTGTGGTGACAACCAGAGTTTGTACAAGGGTGGGATGAGACCTTTGAGGCTGTCTGGATGCTTGTGAATTATCCCTGTTCATGGGCACTCATTGATGTACCGTGGGCATCTTCGGACACGCAGTGAAAGTAAGATGTGATACGTTTAAAACAGATAAAAAGCAAAAAATATGTCCAGTGTTTGATTGGGCTGTACAGCCCGCTGTGAGATGTGAGAGCCAAGCAAAGATCTCGTAGTGGGCTGAGCAGCCCCTGGAATGGGAGTGGTGTCCCAGCAGCACAGCTCTGTGCTGGCAGCCTCCAAAAGGGTTCAATTTCTGTGTTTCAACTTAAAACCTCTGAGGACTGATGATGGGCACGCCTAATCTCTGCTGGGCTTCCCAATTTCTGCAGCTGGTCAGTGCTGGGGATAGGAGGTGGCTGGTGCCTCTGCTTGGGTGATCTGCTGTGATGCCATTGAGGGCATGGTGCAGGCTTGTGATGTCACCTCTTTCTTTTTTGCTTTCACAGCAGTGAGGGAATATTGTGCTGATTTTGTGCCCTCATTGCAACAACCCTGATAAAAATTCTTCACAAAGGAAACAGTTCAGCAGTGGGAATTCTGTCCACGTCAAGCTTCTGCAAGCTTGGAATCCTTCTGTACAATCCTGCTTTTCACTAGAGTGGGCAGATCTCTGTAGGTGATGCAACACAAACCCAACACAGCACCTTATAAACACAAAATCCTGCCCTGCTCAGCCCAAACTTCTCCCAAATGCAGAGAGAGGATGCAACATACTCCCTCATTGCCCTCAGAGCAGCACCTCAAACCAACCTCACGCTCTGCCATTTTCCCTTCTCATTACAGTGTTTGTTATGGGAACGAGGTATCATAATTTTAATGCTTGGTATGGCCTGTGAAAGACCATAAACATTTAATAGACCCATAAACATTGACTTTAACCTTTTCACTGTGCTGTAGGTGGACGGGCCCTGCTGCCTGGCATCCCCCAGGTCACCACTGTGGACACGAGGGATCAAACAGCATCAATCCCAAAAAGGTCAGAGCAGACCTGTTTATTAGCCTCTCCCTTGGAATATATGAGGTGTTGCAATTCCCACAGTGTGTTTTCCTGGCTTAGGTTGGGGCAAAAGGAAGAAATGGCATGGAATAAATCCCTTGGGAAGACAGTTGTGGTGATGGGGATTGAAACAGGCACCACTGAACTCATCCCTTTTACCATTCCTGTGCCCACATGAATTAGCAACAACTCAGGATAAGAGGTGAATGTGTTTTTTGTAGGAAATAAGGAAAAAAACCTCAAGTCTTTTCTGCTAAAAGAGTTGTTTGGTATTCTTTCATTTGATGTGCTTTATATTGGACAAACCAGCAAAAAAGTATTTTATAGTCAAGGATGAAGAATGTTACAGAGCAGGAAATGTTCACAGTGAGTTTGACACTTGGAGATCATCTAAACTGCTGTGCAGCACAGGAAGTGGGCATAAAGCTGGGCACAGTTTAGTTTTTAACCTGGATTTAGGATGGAGGTCCTGTAAGGGGTACTCTCTCTCACTGGACTGGGTTGGAATTGCTCCAGCACTGTTTCTGTCCAAGGAGTGACATTCAGAGGGATTCCACAGGGCTTGTTCCCAGGAAGGAAAAGTCCTGCACAGAGGGTTGAGAGCCAGCAAGGATGTGAGATGTGCAGGCTGCTGTGCCCTGAACACCCAACCCCGTGGAGTCAGAGGCAGGGGAGCAGATCACAGGGAGGGGAACCCAGGACCTTTCCCAGCATCTGTTGTGCTCATCTGCATCCCATCCTGGGATGGCTGGGAAGGGGCCACGATTTTCCCAGATCCAGCTGAGACAGCTCCAAGTGATGCTTTACCACAAAGGTTCTCCACCACAGAGAACTGTGAACTCAAAAAAAGATCAGTTTGTCATTTTCTCATGCACCATCCTGAAAAATCTTTGAACTTGGGCTTTGTACTTGAAATCTAATCCTGTTATAAACATCTTACTATGCAACTGCATATTTTTCTGAGCAAACCACTGCCAGCCACATCACCGTGTATTCATTTCTGCAGAGATCTTGTTACAAAGGCAGATTTTTCCGAGGCTCTACTACAGCTTTACTATACTATGAAGAACATACAAGAGTAAACCCCACACCATTGCATTTTCCATTAAAAACTCCTCATGGCTGAATAACTGGGAGTATGTTGCATCCTCTCTCTGCTGCATTTGGGAGAAGTTTGGGCTGAGCAAGGCAGGATTTTGTGTTTATAAGGTGCTGTGTTGGGTTTGTGTTGCATCACCTACAGAGATCTGCCCACTCTAGTGAAAAGCAGGATTGTACAGAAGGATTCCAAGCTTGCAGAAGCTTGACGTGGACAGAATTCCCACTGCTGAACTGTTTCCTTTGTGAAGAATTTATATCCAAGATAATAAAGTTTTAAATCAATAGTCTGAACGTATGCAGAGCTATAATCTTTGTAGATTTGATAATCCCCTGTGACATTTATAGGGCAGTTTCTGCAAACTCAGAATTCCAGAGCTGAATCAGCATTTCTGAGGTGTAGGAGATCCCCTGTGTCTGTGTGATGTGTGTGGAGCAGCAAAGAATCATAAACTCACGTCTGACAGTGTTTGTATTTAAGCATTAGCAACTCCATTTTGAGATTTAGGGTGGAAAAAAAGAGGATGTGGCTGATTTTCCCCATCTGGGAGTGTTTTCTGGCAGGATTTTGATGTTTTCCCTGTCTCCCCCAGCCATGTGGAGCCTTGGGAAGCCCGGCACAAGGCCAGCCCTGCTTTGCCCCCATAACTCACAGAATTTGTGCCACGGAGTCAGACTCCCAGCACCTGCTGGGTGCCTTTCAAGCTGCTTTAAGTGAATCACAAGTTCCCAACTGTAGATAGATGTAACAGAGACTAATCCCATAATCTGGACAGAAGTACAAGCCCTGGATGGGGAGCGGCTTGTGTTACCTCCAGTTGCCCTTCAGTGATGGCAGGGGAGCTCAGACATTATCATCTCCCCCAGCCATTTTTTGGTAAGATCTGTGGGATGATTTGATTTGATTTTTCCTTCCCAAAGTCTGAAGATGAATATGCAAAACAAAACATCATGCTTCGGCCAAAAAGGAAAACAACTTGGGTTCAGAAATAGTGCTTCTATGCTGGGTAAATATTAATTGTACTCGAGGTGCAGAAGTCAAGGACTGGCATCATTAAAAAAAAAAAATACATAAAATCCAGTGACAGAATAATGGAGCAGTATTTTGGGTGTCTAAATAACACCAGGGGTGAGGAGTGCTGCTGCCCAGCTTTTCACAGTCCCTGTTTGAAATGTCCACATTTTCAAAGCTATTTTAGCAGGCCCCAGCTCTTCGGCGTGGTGCTCTGTCCCAGCAGAGCATCAATCAGGAGATGCCAAGCCCAGAGCCGCCAGTCGATGGCTCTGCAAACCCAGAGCTCCCAGAAATGAGATTTACCATTGGCTTTTTAACTTCTTGTTGACAGGCTCTTGCCAGTGACAGCTCTTCCTCACTCTCCTCTTTCTCTCCCATTCCAAGATTTAATACTGTTTTACCACTCTAAGGACGTGATTCTACAAATATTTGCAAGCCGCCGAGGTGCTTGCTGGGAATCAGGAGCCATGGATCCACCTACAGATCCCATCTCAGGCATGTGCAAACCATCCCTACTCCCATCCCCACCACAAAAATGGGAGTTTTAAATCCTTTTGCTTGTCCTGCTTTCCCAAGTCTTTCAAACTCAACCCCAAATCCACTTGGGGTGAGATTTCCTATACTGCTCTTCAACACAGAAGTCTGGCTTTCTTTCCATGACATTAAACCAAAAGTTCTTTACTTTGGCCCTTTCCATCTCTTACAGTGTTAACAAAAATAGATGCTTATTGCTTTAATAAAGGTTTTGATTTGGAAATTATTTACCATTTAGACTTTGCACACTCTAATTGCTTTTGATTCTTTGGAATATCTCTAATGCAAAGCAGCTGAAAGACTGAGGTTTAAAAATGGGCTTTTGCACATTTGAAGTAAATTTTATCCTGCAATCAGTCATAAAGATCTTAACTGCAGCTATCACATATCCTAAATATGTAATTGCTGTGGAGCCTTTCCAGTCTATTGGTTACAGGATGCTGGAAAAAGAGGAAAGTGAGCACAAATGTAGGCCCTGATGTCTGTGGGCATTTTGGGGGGGATATTGAGCAGGATTGGTCGCCTGCCTGAAATATTGTATATTTATTTTTTCCAGGATGGAACCCTGGAATTCAATTGTGCAAAGATTAATTAATAACTCCATTTGCATGGTGAGCTCACTGATTACAGGGAAGCTTCTCTGGTGAGTAAACAATGAATTTTGTCTGGGTTTTGGGATCAGGGCATCCACCCTCGGCCCCATGTGCTCCAGGGGGAAGGACTGAGGTTTTAAATGTGCCTCCATCCACATGTGGATCTGCCCTAAAATCAGTGGTGGTTTTGGTACATGGATGCAGCCCAAGAGGACCAGGTTGCTCCCATCTATTCTGCCTGAACCTAGGGAATCTACCTAAAAATACAGATAGAAAAACTCAATATACTTGATTTTGAGAGATTTTAAAAACATCTTGGTCAAATGTAGTCTAGGTATGGATTGACTAGTCCATATTTTGAATGATCTATAATGACCAGCCTAAAATGAAATGGCACCTCTGCTTACTTGTAGTAATTTTTTGCTTTCAAGAGAACCCTCTCCCATGTCCTGGCCATCTTTAAAGAGCACAGCTTACAAATATTTAAAATAACCCAAAGGAAGCCTCTGGTTCTTTTTTTTTAGTATAATATGAAAAGCATGGAAGATTCAGGCTCAAAAATTGCTAAAGATGTTTAACACCATTAAAATCACAAAAATGGTGCAATTTATTGTAATTGGAGAAACACTTGCTTTCAGCCCTTTGTTTAAAGGATTGTGTGAGATATTTACATACTAAATTAATGTGAATGGCTGCTAAGTACACACCAAAACTTGTGTGCTTGAGGAGAGCGCAGGGAGAAGCTCCCCCGAGCCCAGAGGCTGCTGAGATGGAGCTTGGGGGTGGGCAGCTTATATAAACCCTGGATGTGCTCGTTCTGCAGCTACTTTTTTTATAACAAAGCCCAAAATTGGAGTCTCTCATTCTTATGATTCTACCCTGTGCTTCTCTCCACCACCTCCTGAGTTCTTTTTTTAAAAAAATCCCTAAATTCAGAAGGTAACTGTGAAGCTTAAGTTTCTCTCTCCCTTGCCCTTGGTTTGGTGGGACTTTGGAATGTCGAGCTCCACCGTGATGGGCTCAGCACCCCGAGGCCTCCTCACGCTCACCATGGATGATGGGCAGCAAAGAAGACAACAGTCATCTGTACTTAACATTAGGTGGCACAAAAGTTTCATTTTGCTCGCAGGAACACTGAAATCGATGGGCAATAACCAGCAGAGATTTTCTTTTCTTTAAACGAAATTCTCCTATTTTCTACAGCTTTCCAGCAGCCTTTGAAGTGCTTCTGTTTATAAACTTATTTGATTTCGTCTTTCATTGCATCTCTTTTATATCAACCTAATTTGTTTTAAAATAAGACATAACCCAGCCCTCGCTGTGGTTGTATTTACAGAGCAGCCAAAAAGGGCTCTAAAACGGGATAATTTCCTTAAAACGCCTTCTGTCCCTCCTCCAAACCAAGGCTGCCTTTAAGAGCTTTACCTCTCTAGGCCCTGCATGTTCAGAGCCACCGTGAGCACGCAGGGCTGGTTTTAACCTGGAGCTTTTCCTCCGTGTCCTCAGCTGGAACTGTTTACAAACCACGGCTGTTTATTCCTGCTTTGGTCCCCACGCCACATTCATCCTGTTCCTGGAGCTGACTGAAAAAACGGGCTTTTGGGGGTTACATTTCCTTCTGCTGTAATCCTTCTGGAGAGAGCTGGAGGTCGTTGTCCCGCTGCGGAGCCACGCGGGCTCTGCTGCCCAGCGCCGGGGCGGCCGCAGGCCCGTTGCCCCCAAGGCCACGGTGCTGCAGCTCACAGAGATTTACCAGTGAAATAAATCAGTTTTATGGTTCAGAAACAATGCATCGCCCACTGTTCACATCCCAAATCACTCTCGCTCCCAGGTACAGGAGGGATGGTGTGCTGGCAGTGCAGTGGGAAGGCACCTGTCCACTTGCGTGCTGCTGCTGCTTACTGATGACGAGAGCTCGCTCCCTGCTCGGGCCGCTTTTCAGGATTCCTAAAGGTAATTTCCCCCACACACACACTGCTGGCAGAAGGGTTGGGTATTGTTTTCTCCGAGGTTCGGATTCAGAAAGGGGGAGAAGAAAAAAAAAAAAAAAAAAGGCCGTTTCGCTGGCGATCTCTTAAAGTTTTTGCTGCTTCCCTGCCTCCCCTAGCACCCACCCGGCTCCCGGGGCCGGAGCTTCCCCGTTTCACGCCGTTCGATATGATTGTTATTGTTCCTGCCGCACGCTGCCCTCCCCGC
>JANPWX010012579.1:0-11367 GCA_024734555.1 Trochalopteron elliotii
GGCACAAGTGAGCGAGAAGAGGAGCAGCTGTGAGCCCAAGTGGGGCCACAGAAAGGCCCTGTGGGCCAAGCCCTTGGCATTCCAGGGGCAGGGATCCATGAGAGTGCGGTGGGCGCCTTCAGGGTGCCACGGCTGGCTTTGCGCTGGGCAGCCTCCCTGTGTGCAGGGCTGGGTCTTTGCTTTGCTGTCACTGGCCTTTTGCCGTTGTGCTCCTTTGGCCGCCTGGAGAGTGGGGCAGCCCTCTAAGGAGGGTGAAAGCCCCTGTCTCCAAAACCTGAGGGCAGAAATGGAGCTCTGCCGGCCCTCAGCCCATGCTGTAAGCAGGGCAGAGCCTTTTCCCCAGCCCCGGTGGCTTTCTGCCTGCTGCTGGCCCCTGGCCAGCGTGACCTGCTGTACTCGGGGTGACTCACTGAGGGGCTGGCTGGTGCCCCTTCATTTGCTGACGGGACAGGAGGGGCACTGAGGGAAAGGTGGATGCCCCGAGGGACACTGAGGGGACACGTGTGTCACTGAGTGGGTATTAGGTTTCCAGAGCAGGTTGCCGGGTGAAAGGATTGAGAGAGCTTTGTCTTTACAAACAAACTGTAGGTGAAGCTAGATACTGAGAGATGATAGAAGCAATGGGTGGAACCATCAATTCCATGGGAAAAGAAAAAGGGGGATATACATTAGAATGGGTTCTGTATTAGGTGATTTGGGAAGCCTGTACCTCTCAAATACTTCAGCCAACATGGAAAGAGAGAGGGAAAGACAGGCAGGAAATTAGGACAAAAAGGAGACTGCGTTCTCTGAAACTTTGAGAGACCCCAGGGGAATGCCCCATGGCCTCTCCCTTTTTTCAAATAAAGTAACAGAACTACTCTCCTTTTTGAACATAAACCTCTGGTGTTTGGGGATTAATTTTGCTGACATAAGTTCCTCATGTGTCCCTGAAGGGAAGGCGGATGCCCCGTGTGTCGCTGAGGTGTCAGAAGGTCTCTGAATGGCACACACGGGCCCAGCATGCCACTGAGGAGATATGAGGGGGTCACTGAGGGGGACGTGGGTGGCAGGTGCTCTGGATTCCACTGAGGTGACGTGGGGGGTCACTGAAGGGAGGCGGGTGTCTCTGGTGTCCCTCAGGGTACGTCGGGTGGCTGAGGGAACGTGAGCGTCACTCGAGGGGGACACGGGCACGCCGCGCGTGGCCGAGCGGACATGCCGCTGGGGAGAGGGCTGCCAGGGCCGCTGAGGGGACGTGGGCGCGGCCTGAGGGATACGGGAGGGGCGGGCAGGTCCCCGCTGCGCCGCCGCTGCCGCCCGCTCCCCGCCGCAGGGGGGCGTTTCCCGCCCAGGCCCCGCCCCGCCGGTCCCCTCAGCCGCGGGGCGGGAACTCGAACCCGCTGTGTCCTCCCCTCCGGGCCCGGCGCCGGGCGGCCTTCCATGAGCGCTGGGGGAGGTGCCCTGGGGCCACCCCCGCGGTGATACACGCCGAGGAGCATGTGTCGGGCCACTGAAGGGACGGGGTCTCCATGCTGTGTGTCAATGAAGCCGAGTTGATTGAATGCGCTGCTGGTTTATAGACCTGTCGAGCATGAGCTCAAAAGAGCTACTCGCTTAAGCAAGAACCACCGGAACAACCATATCGATGTTTCTTAGGAACATGGCTTAACTATGGGCTAGCACAGACTTGCACAGGCCTCTACAGTCTTGCATACCAAGCACACCCTTCTCTTCCTCCTTCAGGATCCTGCCTCGACTTGCCAGGCTGTGTGACTCTCTTGCACAAGCACTCTCTGATTTCTCTCTAGTGAGAAATCAGGTTGTAATTCGTGTCAATCAAATAGCATGTGTGTCTGTGGGCAATGTGGACAGAGATCATGGCATTATTATAAAGAAGAGTTTTAAATCAGCTAAGTAAGGCATGGAAGTAGGGTTTAACAGGATAACTGTGTAACAGTAGGCCTTTAGCTAACAGATTGTTTTAACAACAACACTGCAGTTGTTTTATTACCTTGTATAAGTTTTAAACTGCTCTTAGTACAAGTATAGAAGATTTTGTAATCATTAAAAGGGGAACTGGAAGTAACATAAACTGGCAAGCTTTACATAGTTATTTTGAACCATGCTGATTCTGAGCTTTTGTAACTCAGAGAGGGGCCTCATGTAGACAGGTGTTGGGGCCCTGCTAGCTTTGGGTTGTGTATTGACTGAAAGGAGGCTTGCAAAATGTATGCTGACTAGCAAAATATATATGCCTGTTAAACAAACTATATAACCAAAAATAATGCTAGTGGAAAAAGATATTTTAAAGGAAGAATGGGAGGGGAGGCTGGAGAGACATCAGAAGACCATCTCAGACCACCTCCCCAACAGACCTTCAAAAACTGCAACTGCTGATTATGAAGAAAATCGAGCAGAAAATAACTAAAAACTTGGAGAAGTGAAGTGCTGAGAATGGTATAAGAAGACCACCGCTCGAGAGCTGAATTTGTGTGTTGATCGGGGCGGTGACCCCCATGCACCGGGTGCTGTAATTGCTCCCTCTTTTATCAAACAAATTAATAAATTGGCTATATTGCTTGATGCATTGGCAATTCTATCTTTTCATTTATTACAATTTGGTGACCCCAACATGATATCCTTCTGCCTGCAGAGGACGACTAATCCCAGGATGGCGCGCCCCACCTTTGGTGGTTGTGGGTGACTGCATGACTTTCTCGGCAGAACAGGAGATCTTTAGAATAACAGTGTGAGCAGGAAATTTTAAGCTCCCTGGTAATACTGCATTAAAATAAAGTCGCCTGTAATTCTAGTGTGCGAAGATCCAGGCGAGAAGACTAGACTGTAAGTATGGCTTGGTTGGGTGGGATATGACTGGTGTGAGTGTGAGACGTGACCTAGTCACAGAGTGAGAGCAGAGTCCTTCTGGCCTCGGTTTCGATTTCCTGTGAGGGGATCAGCAGGTGAGGGGATGAAGTGAGTGAAGGGATTTCTAACAAAAATCAGGGGCTGGAGGCATTGACTGAAGGGATCTCTTAGGATCAGGTACCGGAGGCACTGATTGAGGGGATTTGTATTGAAATAGGAGGCCAGAGGCATCAGAGGGAACACCAATTGGGGAAAATCAGTCAATGTTCAGGCAAGGACCCAGAGGCTGGCATGGACCAGCTGAGTACCAAAGGGCCAGGACAGGGCCAAGGTACAGGAAAGAAAGGGAGCACTTTACTAGATATACCTCAGGACAGTCCCCTGGGTTTACTGTTAAAATTTTGGGGTGAATGTGAATCTAGAAAAGGGAAAAGTAAGGAGAAAATGATACAGTATTGTATGGTAGAATGGACTAAGGAAAGGATACGACATGATAATTTGTTTTGGCCAATGTATGGGTCATTTGAGGGTTGGATTTGTCAAGCTTTAAACATATATGTAAATGAAAAGGAACTTTTTAATCAAGAGGAAAGTGGTTAGGCTGCCCTGTGGCATGGGTATTGGCCTTCTCCATTCATTACTTTAAAAACCAAGGAGGAGGAGAAAGATAGGAAACTATGGGACCCCCTAGACAATTTACCATCCCCTTAACCAGCACAGGAAGTCTTGCCCCCAGGGGTACCTAATCCTGCACCTCAAGCCCCTACAGCTCCTCCTGCAGCTCAAGCCCCTATGGCTCTACTTTGCATGCCAGACTCACCACCTTCCCACCAAACAGGAAGCAGGGAAAAGGCTCGGACGGAGAAGTGCAGAGACAGTGATAATGGAGATAAAGAGGGCCAGTTATATCCATTGAGGGAGGTACTGATAATACGGGACCAAGGGAGGTCAGGTATTGGATATGTATCAGTAGCCCTGAACACAGGAAATGTAAGAGCCTTTAAAAAGGAAATGGGGAGATTACTTGAAGATCCCCTGGGGGTGTCTGATAAGTTGGATCAGTTGTTGGGACCCAATACCTATACCTGGGCAGACATACAAGCAATTTTAAGCATTCTGTTCACCACGGAGGAACAGCAAATGATTAGACAAGCAGGCATGAGGATTTGGGAAAGAAATCATCCACTGGGACCTTTGGGAGATGCGAAATGGCCAAATGTGGCCCCTAACTGGGACCACAACAATGACCAGGATAGGCAGAGCATGGTGGATCTCAGGAATATGATTATTCAAGGGATCAGAGAAGCCAGTCCCTAGGGGACAGAACATCAACAAGGCCTTTAGTGAACATCAGAGAAAAGATGAGTCCCCAGCCAATTGGTTAGAAAGGCTGAGAAAGAATATACAAATATACTCATGGGTAGACCCTGACACAGTGGTTGGGAAGGCATTAATAAAAACTCAGTTTGTGGCAAAATCATGGGAAGATATAAGGAAGAAACTTGAAAAACTAGAGGATTGGCAGGAGAGGGGATTACAGGAGTTATTAAGAGAGGCACAGAAGGTTTATGTAAAGTGTGATGAAGAAAAGGCAAAAGCAAAAGCTAAGGTTTTTGTGGCAGCAGTGAGGGAAGCTCAGAAGGAGGGTGCATCCCCAGGAAATTTTAAGAAAACCCCTATTGAAACAACAAATGGGAGCTTAAAGAAACCTGAAAATCCCACTTCATTGACCTGCTTCTACTGTGGGAGGAAAGGTCATTTCAAAAAGGACTGCAGAAAGCGGGAAATGGATGAAAAATTGTTTGAAGAACAGCAATATGGGTGTCAGGGGCTCTATATTTTGAGGACAATAACATCAAAAGAGCCTTTGATAAAATTGTAAGTAGGTCCCCAGGAAGAAGTTGTTATATTTTTGGTTGACTCAGGCGCAGAACGTTCTATGATTCAGAAATTACCAAGGGGGTGTAAACCAAGCCGAGAAATGGCTCAAGTAATTGGAGCAAAGGGGGAGGTCTTTAAGGTCCCCATTATTAAAGATGTATTAATTGAGTCAAGAGAAAAAATAGAAATTAGTGATTTGTTATTAGTCCCCGAAGCTGAATGTAATCTGTTAGGTAGGGATTTGATGATGGTGTTGGGAATTGGTATTAAACCCCAAGATGGTCAATTACAAGTGCAGTTGTATAAACTGACAGACCAAGATGAGAAAAAAATATGTCCCACTGTGTGGTACACCTCTGGGGAAATTGGCAAATTAAATATTGAACCTATGAAAATTACTATTGTAAATCCAGAGTTTCCAATAAGAGTGAAACAATACCTTATTCCACTAGATGGCAGATGAAGACTTAAGCCAGTGATTGATGATTTGGTAAAACAAGGCACCTTAGAACCTTGTATGTCTCCTTGTAACACACCCATACTCCCTGGAAAGGAGAGTGATGGGAATTACCGTCTGGTTCAAGACTTCAGAGCTGTTAATCAGCGAACAGTCGGTTTCCTGTTGTGGCCAACCCTTACACGTTGTTGAGCCAAGTTCCTCCTGATTATATTTGGTATGGCGTAGCGGATTTGAAAGATGCTTTTTGGGCTTGCCCCTTGGAAGAGGGAAGCCGAGACTACTTTGCCTTTGAGTGGTAAGGTCCAGAATCAGGGAGAAAACAACAACCGAGGTGGTTAGTTTTACCTCAAGGTTTTGTGGAATCACCCAATCTGTTTGGCCAAGCTCTGGAAAAGATTTTGCATGATTTTAAGCAAGTGGAAGGAACAAAATTGATACAGTGCGTAGATGATTTTTTGATTGCAGGAAAAAAAATACCTGCAATACCTGTTTTGATACCAGGATCAGGTAAGGGAAGCAACAATTAAACTATTGAACTTTTTTGGGGAAAAAGGTTTGAAGGTTTCAAAGTCTAAGTTACAGTTTGTAGAATCAGAAGTGAAATATTTAGGTCATTGGCTGAGTAAAGGAACAAAGAAGCTGGACCCTGAGAGAGTATCTGGTATACTTGCCTTACTTTCTCCCAGTACAAAGAGAGAGGCATGACAGCTGTTGGGGTTATTGGGATATTGTAGACAATGGATAGAAGGATATAGTCAAAAAGTAAAAAAATTATATGAAAAGTTAACAGCAAAAACAGTACAATGGAACCAAGAGGATGAAGAAAAGTGGGAAGATTTGAAGGATGCCTTAATTCAAGCCCTAGTGCTCAGCCTCCCAGATTTAGAAAAACCCTTTCAGTTATTTGTAAACTCTTCTGAACAAACAGCTCATGGTGTAGTTACCCGAGACTGGAGAGGGGACAGGAAACCTGTAGGGTATTTTTCTAAGTTGTTGGATCCCGTTAGCAGGGGATGGCCAGTATGTTTACAAGCTATTGTAGCTACAGCACTTCTAGTGGAAGAAGCAAAAAAAATTACCTTTGGAGCACCCTTGATAGTGTACACACCTCATGATGTTAGGGGCATCTTATATCAGAAAGCAGAAAAATTGCTTACTGATAGCTGAATTTTAAAATATGAAGCTATTTTGATACACTCCCCTGAACTGGAGATTAAGGTTTCTCCTGCCCATAATCTGGCCCAGTTTTTATATGGGAAGCCAACTGGGGAGCTGATCCATGATTGTGTGGAGTTAATTAAATTACAAACTGAAGTAAGACCTGATCTAAGTGAGATGGAACCATCTGAAGGGGAGAAGTATTTCACTGATGGTTCATCGAGGGTGTTAGAAGGGAAACAAAGATCAGGGTATGCAGTTGTTGAAGGAAAAAATATGCTAGTAATAGAAAGGGGAAGATTAAATTCCAGCTGGTCATCTCAGGCTTGTGAGTTATATGCTTTGTACAAGACTTTGAGACTTCTAAAAGACAAAGTGGGAACTATCTATACTGATTCAAAATATGCTTTTGGGATTGTACATACCTTTAGGAAAATTTGGAAAAAAAGAGGTTTGATCAACACCCAAGGAAAAGGATTGATTCATCAGGAATTGATACTCAAAGTGCTTGAAGCCCTAAAGCAACCAAAAGAGATAGTTGTAGTACATGTAAAAGGCCATCAAAGAGAAACAAGTTATTTAGCAAGGGGAAATAACACCGCTGACCAGGCTGCAAAAGAAGCTGCTGTTGGATTACAGGAAACAATTCAGCTAAATACCATAACAGAGGGTTGGGAAGAGCTGCCAAAAGCTTTTAGCTCTCAGGAGGAGAAAGCTATAAAGAAATTAGAGGCTAAGAAAGAACAGGGAAAATGGGTACTCTTGGATGGAAGAGAAATTTTGCCCAAGGCCTGTGTGCGAAGAATTTTAAACCAATTACATCAATGCACTCATTGGGGAACAAGGGCCTTGCGTGATCATTTTTTTAAGTATTATGGGTGTATTGGAATTTTTGAAATAGCCAAACAAATAACACAAGGGTGTCTTACCTGTCAGAAGGTTAACAAAAAGGCAATAAGACAAACCCAGACATGGGGTAGAAAACCAGCATACCAACCCTTTGAAAGGGTCCAGGTGGATTATACTGAGCTTCCTAAGGTTGGTAGATGGAAGTATCTTTTAGTGTTAGTAGACCAACTAACTCACTGGGTAGAAGCCTACCCAGCTGCAAGGACCACTGCCAGATTTGTAGTTAAAATATTATTGGAACAAATTATTCCTCGATTTGGGGTTATTCGGGCTATTCATTCTGATCAGGGCTCCCATTTCACCTCTAGTGTTATCAAGGGAGTAACACAAGCTATGGGTATTTCCTGGAAATATCACACTCCTTGGCACCCTCAGAGTTCTGGAAGGGTGGAAAGGACGAACCAAACTATGAAACAATAATTTACCAAATTAATGATTGAGACTAAAATGTCATGGGTAAAATGTTTACCTCTAGCCCTGCTTAAGATAAGAACACTTCCCAATGCACATACAGGGCTTTCAGCATATTAAATGCTTTATGCGATGCCCTATTCCCAGGAAGTACCTCAAACATCAATAATAATTGAAGACATGACTATTCAAAAATATATCCAAACAATTGGACAGCATGTATCAGAATTAAGAGAAAAAGGAATACTGGCTCAATCTACCCCTTTAGGATTTAGCATACACCGGATAAAACCAGGTGATTGGGTATTGGTCAAAAGCTGGAAAGAAGAGAGCTTGTCTCCTAAATGGGAAGGTCCATACTTAACCCTCTTGACTACTGATACAGCCGTTGGAACTGCAGAGAAAGGCTGGACCCACGCATCCCGGATCAAAGGACCAGTAGAACCACTGACAGAGACACCACCAAAACCCCAGGGGAAAATCCCTTCTGCTCCTGGAGAGCTGAGAGTGAAGCCAAAAAAAGATTGATGAATGACGTGGGAGTACCAAAAACACCAGCTAATACCAAGGGAAGTAGACTGTCCTACTCTAAACTGTACTTGTGATCCTTGGGGCTGCTTTAGTGCATTGAGTGTAAAGAGTCGTGGTATACACATTTGCGGGGGACAAGAATACCTAGAGCCCTTTGTTGGGATTGCCTGAGGCAGATAAAAAAAAGAAACACAAGAAGCACTAGTCATTTGGGAAACAATAGGACAAATTGTTTTGGATAGCAGAGAGTGGTGGGAAATTTGGCTGCACAGGGTACGGAGCAATTTGCAGGCGAAAGCAAAGCTAGAAAAAGTAGAGTGTGATAAAGACAATTGGGTACCAGACAGATACCAGATAAAAAAAAGAAAGTGGCACAGAGTTAAGCTCTGGTGGGCTCGGAAAAACAAAAAAGATCAGCGTAGATGGAGGGCAAGCCCAGATTGATCTCTGCCTTTACCACCGAGAAGATGAGAATCCCAACTGTTGGTTGCAACCCAATAGGTTGGAGAGGTGGAAGAGCATGTCATACTGGACATCTAATTATATGTCTGATCATGTGCATAAGCACTGCCGGAGCAATTAGCAATTGTCACCAATGTTATCAACCAGTGAGATGGGGAAGCGTTACCACGGTATCTTTTGTTGGTCACACTCATATAAAGAAGGGATGATATGATGAGAGACAGTTAAGTGTTTACAAGGAGCAAGAACAGGAGTTTTGAATGGCAAAGAAGTTAGGAGCAAGAGGAGGAGCTGGCTATAATCACCAGACCTGTCCAAGGGGAGAGGAATATGTCTGTTTCACGAAGGCAGGTATGTGGGGATACATTGATGGAGAAGGAGTTCAAGATCAGTATAAAGAAAATCTAGTGTGGAAAGAAAGAGAAAGGTTGAAAAACCATCCCGAACCTAAAATTGCTTGTCCAGATTTGTATAAAAATGTAAAGGAACAAAAACCGGAATTGGACTTTCCTACTTTTGGCCACAATTTGTTTATGGATTTAATGCAACAAATTGCCATGGAATTTAATGTTTCCAAATGTTGGATCTGTGGTGGGACCCAAATGACAGAGCAATGGCCTTGGAGAGGGGAAGGATTAGAAGTGGCCCAGATTTCAAAGTGGAATCAGACAAAAATTACAAGACCCAAGGTACGGCCAGAAGGATGGGTACTAACAGATGCAGTGATAGGCCAAGAATGCATAGCCAGAAGAGGGAAAGCTTTCAACACAATAGTAGGAGAAACCCCCTGTAAAAGAGTGTATACCACAAACTCTATTAAAAATCAATGGTGGCCACAAAAACCTGAAGGATATTTAAGTAATAAACAAATGCCTGGTTGTGAGATAGATTCCACTGAACTATATTGGTGGAACCAGAGTGATGCAAACCCTTTTCAGGAAATTGAAAACCTAAGAAAATACTGGGAAGCTCCAGAGGACAAAACAATTGACTGGGATGCTCTGGAGGGCTTGTTTTGGATATGTGGAAAAAGGGCACACAGTAAACTTCCAAAAGATTGGAAAGGGACTTGTACAATTGGGATAATACAACCAGGTTTCTTTTTGCTGTCACAAGAACAAAGAAAGGTGTTAGGAAAACCATTATATGAGCAGATGGAAATAAGGAAAAGGCGGAGCTTAGTCGGTGGAACTCAAACATGGAAAGATAAGGAATGGCCTCTGGAAAGAATAATTGAGTACGTTGGTGCTGCTACATGGGCCCAGGATGGTAGCTGGGGTTATAGAACCCCAATATATATGTTAAATTGCATTATTCGATTGCAAGCAGTAGTTGAAATAATAACAAATCAAACTTCCAGAGCAATAGAACTACTGGCTAAACAGTGAACCCAAACTCGAGCTGCAGTGTATTAAAACTGGTTAGATTTGGATTGATTTACTGGCTGAAGAGGGAGGAGTATGTGGAAGATTTAATACTTCTGACTGCTGTTTAGAAATAGATGACAATGGGAAACTTGTTTCACAAATAGCAGAAGACATTAAGAGAGCAGCATGCGTGCCTGGTCAAAAATGGAATTCTATCCTTCAAGATTTATGGTGGGACCAGTTGTTTGGGGGAGAGGCTTGGTGGAAGAAAGTGGCATTTATAATATTGTGTTCATTAACGGGGTTATCATTTTTACCTTGCTTAATTCCATGCTTTATTAAGCTAATCCACTCTTTGATTCAAGGCATGCAAGTTGCAGCGATGCCTGCAGGTCCCAAATCGGCTGTGAAAGAATTTAGTCATTTTGGGAAAACATCTAAAATATCCAAAATAATGAAACTGAGAAAAGACAAAAGGGAAGTCCAGATCTCAGAAATTTTAAACAGGTTTGAAGCAGAGAAACAAATTAATAAATTAAACAAGAAGAGGGGGGACATGTGAGAAATCAGGTTGTAATTCGTGTCAATCAAATAACATGTGTGTCTGTGGGCAATGTGGACAGAGATCATGGCATTATTATAAAGAAGAGTTTTAAATCAGCTAAGTAAGGCATGGAAGTAGGGTTTAACAGGATAACTGTGTAACAGTAGGCCTTTAGCTAACAGATTGTTTTAACAACAACACTGTAGCTGTTCTATTACCTTGTATAAGTTTTAAACTGCTCTTAGTATAAGTATAGAAGATTTTGTAATCATTAAAAGGGGAACTGGAAGTAACATAAACTGGCAGGCTTTACATAGTTATTTTGAACCATGCTGATTCTGAGCTTTTGTAACTCAGAGAGGGGCCTCATGTAGACAGGTGTTGGGGCCCTGCTAGCTTTGGGTTGTGTATTGACTGAAAGGAGGCTTGCAAAATGTATGCTGACTAGCAGAATATATATGCCTGTTAAACAAACTATATAACCAAAAATAATGCTAGTGGAAAAAGATATTTTAAAGGAAGAATGGGAGGGGAGGCTGGAGAGACATCAGAAGACCATCTCAGACCACCTCCCCAACAGACCTTCAAAAACTGCAACTGCTGATTATGAAGAAAATCGAGCAGAAAATAACTAAAAACTTGGAGAAGTGAAGTGCTGAGAATGGTATAAGAAGACCACCGCTCGAGAGCTGAATTTGTGTGTTGATCGGGGCGGTGACCCCCATGCACCGGGTGCTGTAATTGCTTCCTCTTTTATCAAACAAATTAATAAATTGGCTATATTGCTTGATGCA
>JANPWX010012586.1:0-18866 GCA_024734555.1 Trochalopteron elliotii
GTGGCGGGACCGCCCCGGCCAGGAGCGGCGGGAGCCCTCCCGAAATCGTGGTGTGCCGGCGGTGCAGGTGCCGGCGGGGCACGGCCGGGCCTCGCAGGAGGGCTGGGCGCCGTGACTCACAGCATGAGAGAATGAGTCAGGTTGAAAGGGACCGCAGAGGGTCATTCATGTGTTCCAACCTCCCTGCTCAGGTGCTCAGGGACGGTCATTCTAGAGCACATCACACAGGATTGTATCGAGATAGTTCTTGAACATCTCCGGTGAGGGAGACTCCACAATCTGTTCCAATGCGTGGTGACGTGCACAGAAAAAATAGGTGTTCTTCCTGTTCAGGTGGAACTTACTTTGCATCAGTTTCTGCCCATTGCCTCTTGTCCTATTGCTCGGCACCACTGAGGAGACCCTGGCTTCATCCTCTTGACACCTTCCCTTTAGGGAACTTAAAGACATTGATAAGGTCCCCTCTCAGCCATCTCTTCTCGAGGCTGAACAGGTGCAGCTTCCTTAGCCATTTCCGGTAAGAGAGATGCTTCAGTCCCCTGATCATCGTTGTTGCCCTCCAGTGCACCTCCTTCAGGAGCTCCATGCCTCTCTTGTACTGGGGACCTCAGAACTGGACACAGCACTCCAGGGCGTGACCCTACCTGAGCTGAGTAGAGAGGCGGGATCACCTCCCTCAGCCTGCGGGCACTGCTCTTCTTAATGCACTGCAGAATTCTGTACGCCTTCTTGGTCACACGGGCACTGCTGGTTCATGGACGGCTTGCTGTCCACTTCCAGGTCCTTCCCCATAGAGCTGCGCTTCAGTCCCAGCCTATGCTGGTGCTTGGGCAGTGCCAGGCCCAGTGATGGGGAAACCCAAGGCACTGAGCAGTCTGTTTGGACAAACCAAGACTTCTTCCATCATTTATCAGGTTCAGTATCTGAGGGAGAAATCTGGTGTGCTGCACCACTGTCTTCTGCAAAGGGATTTCTACATTTACCACAAAATCTATAGTACAAAACAGCATTAAGGCAATAGGAGTTTTATTTACGTTGTCAGTATGGGCTATCAACTTGTTTACAGTATGCTTCAGTCTCTTCTTTTATAGGGTTTAAAATTCCAAACAGTGATTGTTTTTAAGGTACAAATTTTAATAAAACTTTCAAATGCTCACAAGTTATCAATCGTGGACTCTAGAAACAAACTGTACAAATGCAAAGTAAATAAAAATGTGTTTGAAATAAAGAGTTATTTCTTAATTAAATAAAAAATAAGGTGTGCTTTAAAAAAAAGTTCTAAGATTACCTCCCAAAATACCTTTACAGTAGTGTCTTCCCTAATATCTTGCATAAAAGAATTCTGACCTAAGAAAAATAGTCACCAGTACCATTTTGGGTAGATCAAAGTGCACTTAGAATTAAAGACACTGGAAAATAATTAATTCATATGTGAAGTGGTCCTGTTTGCTTTATTCTGGATACCGAAGTTTATATGTATTTGAAGTGTTTCTCACATTTTCATAACATATTTACAGATTGGCTCCAAATAATAATAAACCCCTACAGTCCATAAGCTATGTATTTATCACACAGTTGTCATTACATACCTTGAAAAATTAATTAATCCAGATGGTAAAGCCTTACTTAAGACATAAAGCCTTTTATTAGAAATAATTAACACAGTTTAGTGACCCAAATGTCTAAACACTGTTATTTGGATTACATACCATACACAGTAATCACCTGGTACTTGTCTCATCGTACACATTTTTAAAATGTACTGCAAACTTTGGTTTTGTTTATTATGACAGGGAAAAGCTTTTAAAGCCTTTATAAGGATCAGTAAGCAATGAGAATCTAGTTAATAGAGTCTATGGGACTTTCAAAAGGCTTCTAACCAAGTCTCCTAAAGCGGACCGATTTTGAAAGAAACTTTAAGCCTTAAAAGAAGGCTTAAGCCTAAAATCAGAACTTCACTCTTAAGTTTGATAAATAATTAACAGATGGGAAGGAAATGGGAGAAGGGAGTATGAGTTAATGGTTAACTCCTGGAATGGAGGAGACTTGCCACCACTGTTCTTCAGAGATCAGTGCTGAGACCTGGGCTATCCAGTACATTCCTAAATGTAACCTTGGGGGAAAAAGAAGGGAACCCTGTGAAGACTGAGATGAGCAACTTTGCTGCTGATGCTAAGTAAGACAGGCCAGTAAGGATGTGGTCTGCCAGAAGAATTGTGCCAGGACTTTTTGAGACTGAATAGAAAATAACATCACACATTCAACACATGAACACCTGAAATTCATGCAGTAAAAAAGAGATGAAGGATTTTAAATACGGCAACATGAGGACCCTGACTTAGGTATTTATAAAGCATGACACAAGCCACACTTCTGATGGGACAGATACTTAATTCTATGAAGTTACTTAAGTTTTAAAGATGTTAGTGGTGGTGTTTGAAACTGAGTTGACACAGGCAGGCACCCAAAACAGCTACAAACTTGCAGTTAGAACAAAACCAACAAATTTACTTCCATTTACCTTGCTAATGAGGGGATCCCCAAAGCAGCGCCAGGCAGAGGCACACAAGCAGAGATGGTTCGTGCTAGAGGATCACTGACTGGACTATGGTTCTCAGAGGCTTATCATGTGTTATTTCCAACTGCAAAGTCACTTGAGTGATTTACAATCCTTCTTAACAGTCTTCCAAGCTTTAACCCATTCCTTCCAACACAAACCTAACAGGATAGCTTCAATCTTGGCTTTGTGGCTGTGTGACTAGAAGCATTTTTATTTACCCACCGTATCTATACACCATATATGTGGGGTTTTTGTTAGGCAAAAGGAGAGGTAGTATTGACAGTTGGGGTTACAAAAAAATGTATCAGTATGCCTACTGATAAAAAAACCAAAACCAAAAATCAATGAACAAACAACTACCTCACAACTAAGTGCAAGTATTACACTCAGTGGGTTTGCTGACATAGCATTTTAAGGCAGTAGCTCCATCTAAACACGCTTTAGTTGTAAAGAGCAGCTTGAAAAAAGATTTTGGACCACGACAGTTCTCTTGATACTGTAAGGGAGGGACACAACACCAAAACAGGAGTGAAAGACTTGCTATGCCACAATTAATCTATATATTCTATGCAAGGAAAACCAGCAAGATTGCTTTAATGATAGCTACACATAAGCTGCTGAAGAATGAATCTAGAAAATATATAAGCAGTTGGAATTAATATATACAGATCACGAATACGGTGAATTCCCCAATTTCTGCCTTCACTGGATATTAAAATTACAATTTTTATCCTTCAGTCATAAATTTTGCCATCAGTGCAGACCAATGTTTTTTTTTTTTTGCTGCACTCTACAAAAGTACTGGTTGAAATGTAAAAAATTGACAAGCACTTTGGTATCTCATGAATAAGCTATTTTGATAAGCACTTAAAAATTTATATTTACGTTTAATGTGGTTGAAACTGCACAAGCCTAAACTTAACATTAGGAATATTTTGTGATATTTCTACATTACTTTTGTCTCTGTGAACAAGGAATTACTCTCTCAGAAATACAGAGAGACACTAACTTGGGCACAGAGAATAGAACTGTTGGAGGCCCCCAGTTTATTTTTCCATTTAAGGAAAAATACAAATGTACCTCTTTAAGCAAGTATTTTCATAAAAGTAGCTTTTCGTAAAATATGTGACAAGTTTTACCTTGAATGGAAATCTTATTGGTACTACTTACATATCTAACAGATTTATGTGTAATATCTCCCTCAAATCAACAAGCACTTACCTTTTTACTAATAAGGAACCTCTGGGGCTCAGATATAGTCCATAACCCCATACTTTTGATGTGGTTTAACAGTTCTTAAGAATTCACTGCCACCTATACTAAACTAGACATATGAAGCAATATAGCTTGTAAGAAAATAATTGTCTTCTACCCTTCATTAACAGTTAGAGAGGAATCTAGAAGTTCAATTCCAGGGTATTAAAAATGCATACATGAATAAGAAATTACATTCAATTTTCTAGATATTATTCCTACAAAGGGCAACAGCATTACTCAAGTATTCATTGTCTCTCTGACATCATCTATGTCAGAAAAAAAATCTGCATAGCTGTGGTGAAGGTATAGGTTAAGCATTTTTACAGACATACGTGATTTTTTTTTACAGTATCTTATTTTTAAAAAATCATACAAACAAAACAGAAATAAATTAGAAAAAGTTCACTCAGGCTTTATGCATTGTAAAAGGAAAAACATAATGTAAAATCTAAGATACATTCAGATGGTTAGGGAGCTGGCATTCATGACCTGAGAAGTGGTGCTCGTATACACGAGGAAGGCTGTTTACTTCACAGCAAAAGCTAATGGTGAGGTGCCAGAACAGAAAACTTTGGTGCCTTAACTCTGGTGATTAGAGACAGGTGAGTTCAGATTCCTCCTGACACTGCAGAGCAGAAGGATCAAAGGCAGCTGTGGAAGGCTGCAGCAAAGAAAGTTCCACCCCCTATCGTGAGCTTATCAGAGAGAAAGAGAGGCAATGTCTGTCAAAATTAGAATACAGATGAGGAGGAGCAAGAACAGAGATATGTAACTGCATGAATATAAACTTAACATGTATATTGAACAAGATTTTTAGCAACTACTGACTCCATCAACCAATATGTTGCATCGTTTTCAGTTCCCAGGACATTCTTGATGCAGGCATAAGAATGCATAGTCACTTAATTGCATAGTCAGTGTTGCATAGTTGACATCTAATTAGTTACATTATACTTTATTAAATTATTTTAATATCCCTCATATCCTTATTTGTCCTCAAATGATTTTGGAACTATGCATTGTTACCTAAACATGGACAACCAATGGCACCATGGATCCCAATTTAGCTGAGTGCAGATACTATTGCAGTATAATAAGTATAAAATTCTTATGAACCACAGTTTTTAAATGTTAAAAACCAACACTGTGGCCCCCTACCGGGAGCAGACAGGAAGGAAATTTAGAGAACATGAGTGTATAAAATGTTGAATTTTCAATAGTAGGAAAGTGGAAAGCATTATATAGAGGTGGAAAGGGAGACATGGCAGAGAGGTAGAAAGGAGTCAGAAAGGAGTTCACACATATTTCTCTCTCACAACAGACATAAAGGAGGCGAGAGAGAAAGGAGAGAGGAAAAAACAGCAGAAGGAGTGACACCCATACACACAAATAAGTGAAGCAGTAGCTGAGGGGCTGCAGCACTTTGCAGCACTCGTAATCTTTGAAAAATACAAAGCATAACCCCAACACTGTGTAACTTCTGTACAAGAAGGAAATTTTGCTTTTACACACGGCAAAAAATATGGTGGCTATTCACCTGGCTTGCTGTGTGTGATAGCACATGAACATACTGCAATTAGAGTTATCCAGTTTTATTACATGCATGTAGTAGATCTTTATTAAAGCATGAGCTATTTAGCTAATAGATGTAGACAGCTGCAATCCAAGTTACCACAAACTTTTATTACTGTTTTTATACTGTTATTATGTCCAAGCATGAATTAGAGGTGAACCTAAGCCTCACTTTAGCAAACCTAGCTACTAGAAGCTGACATTTTTTTTTTCTCATTGAGAATGAATAATGAATCAAAGCCTTCTAACTTTTGCAGTAAATTATTTCCCTCTGAACATGCAAAACACAGATGAAAGCATCTTTGCCACCTTGTATCTCTTACTCTTCTGAAATATCAAATATGCTTTCCTTGTTCCAGATACTGGTGTCACTTCATGTTTGAGGTGAGGTCCCTTTCCTCTTTGACCGAAAGTGATATTCCAATGAGAAAGCAAAATAATAATTTAATCAGGATAAAGTGCATGATTCAATTTTTAAAATTCTCTACTTTTTACATTGCTACTGATAATGTTCTAAATTGGAAAAAAAAAGAAAGAAATATAATGAACAGAAAAGGTTTTATAAATAGAAGCACTAAAATAAAAAAAAATTATTAGGAAGGCAACCCAGTCACCTAAACTAGCAAGCTCCATTCCACTTTTGTGCCTTAAGCCAAATACAGGGTGTGGAGTATTTTTTGAATAATGAGTAATTTATCTAAAAGAGAACACAGCATTCTTGGTTACTCACTCTAGCTCTGATGAGTGTACAGCTTGCCTTTCTTTTAAATTTCTTCTTTATAAATAAAACAGAAATTTATAAATAA
The DNA here is from genome assembly GCA_024734555.1 of Trochalopteron elliotii. Classification (NCBI taxonomy): domain Eukaryota; kingdom Metazoa; phylum Chordata; class Aves; order Passeriformes; family Leiothrichidae; genus Trochalopteron; species Trochalopteron elliotii. The sequence continues at coordinate 6,196 of JANPWX010012586.1, forward strand.
AACAGAACAGAAGACAGACAATTATTTTCTTACAAGCTATATTGCTTCATATGTCTAGTTTAGTATAGGTGACAGAAAGGTACAGCTTGCCTTTCTTTTAAATTTCTTCTTTATAAATAAAACAGAAATGCAGACATACATAAATTGTCTTTGTTGTATTCTCTTCAATTATTAATTTCTCATCTATTTGCATCACCTGCATAATGTTCTCACTGAAATATAAGAAGGCAAAGAAAACCTTTCATTTAGGTTTTTTTTTCTAAGAACCCTTCTTATAATGATATGAACTACAAGGAATAAACACCTTCTCTAACTTAATACTCAGATTTTAAACCCATGGTTGGATTTAGCAGCAGGTGAAAGCTCTTTATTGAACTAAGGGAACTTAACCTTTAATATTTCTCTGCCTCTTTTCCCGTGATTACCATGGATCCATTTTATCCATTAGTATTGCCAAAGTGAATATATTGCTTCTGCTACACATACAGAAATGCAGAACAAAGATTACCTGTGTAAAAAATAATACTATGTTCTGATAGCGCTCAGGAGATCAGCATCAAGGTGAGGTCTCCCCAAAACTTACAAAATATCACTGAGTACAAATTTGTTATCTAAGTGAAACACCTGAACAACTGAGCAGTTTTTATTTGACACATGTAGCAGAGTTTTTGAAGATAGTGAATATTTGGACTGTGAGTGAATCACCTAGCCTGGGCCTCAGATGAGGGCCTGTAAGGCCTCAGTGGCGCAGGTGGAAATTCAGCTGCCAAGTCTCTAGTGCAGTGAGATTACAGCTTAAGGTGTTAACAAGGCACAGAGAGGTTTCTAATAGATAACATGTATAGTAAGTAGTCTGAACACCAGTAGCTGCCTTAAAAGTTTTGTCAACAATAAGTGTTTGCATTCTTTTCTCTGCTGTATACCAATGAAGAGCTGCTGTGGATGTAAACTATATAGAACTGTATAAAAGTAGCCATCTTAGCTGAATAAAGTAGAACGTAGCTGTTAACCATATTGGCTTGATCTGCGTTCTCTCTATACTCCGACTTCCTTTTTATCTCAGGCCAACCCTGGTAATAGACACAATCATCCCTTCTCATTAGTCTCCATTAAATAAAATGCTAGACAAGACTGTTCAGTGTAGGACAATTTGAGTACCTAATTCTGACATATCATGTGTACAAGTTGTAAAACTGTTACCTTTGTTTTCTGAAGTTCTCTTTGTAACTCTGTTTTTTATAGTTCAAGGTAGTTTATTTAAAGTTTAAGGTTACTTTAGGAATATTTAGTTTTTCTACAGTATATTTAAGCTGTTTAATAAGCTACAGTGAACTTTTCTTGGATATGCTTATCATTTTACCCATATAATGGCATGAACTCCAAAATACCAATTTTTAATGAGAGTAGTCATCTTCTACTAATGCACACAAAAAAATACAAACTTAGAATGTTACCACCAGAATAAATTTATTTCCATTATTACAAGTTAAACCTAGAAACACAACTCTCTCCTCTCTGACATACAGTTAATATATCCCAAATATAATCCCAGCTCTTCAATTTACCAGCAGCTGTGGCCACTTCAAAGCAAAACAAATAATTTCAGAAGTGCCATACAGAAAGTCAATGGACTATTTCATAAATGCTGCAAGTGTGGAGGCAACAACCTAAATAAGTATAAATAAGTATAAATAAGTATACAGAACATAACAGTGAAAATATCTCCCCTTAATAAAAGTTACATCATAATAGCTTTGGTCTGTAAAGTCATAGTGATAAAAAAAATCTATCAAGAATACAGGGCATTGTATTAAAGTACATCAATATTTTCATTACAGATATCTAATATTGGATTTGGGCTAACTAATTTTGTGGTTTTGCATTACAGACATAACCCTTCTACATATTCATTACGAAAAAATATTATTCATGGTCCAAACCAATACATCACAAATGTTTTGCACAGCTCTCTCTACTGAGTTTCAACAGGAAAAGGTACATAAAGGCATAAGCAGAACTGGTCAAAATGTCATTTAACTTTCACCAGAATCATATGCCTTTATCTGTCACAGAAGAAAATGGGAAATTATTTATTGCATCACCTGAAAAACCTTTCAAATCACATTCAGAGAGCTTCTTGTGTGAACATAACTCTGTTGTTTATTCTGCAAGGAACAGTTTAAGAAAGCCGAGGGAACCCCAAAATAAGTGAGAAGCTGGCAAGAGCAAAACGCAGGTACGACCAATATGGTTAATCCTGTGTTCTCCGTTTATTCTGGCTAAAATGGCAGGTTATATACACTTCTACATAGTTTACAGTCACAGGTGGTCTTTCATTGGTACACAGCACAGAAGAGAATGCAAACACTTATTGTTGACCAAACTCTTAAGGCAGCTACTGCGCCCACACCAACCACTGCACCTGCTACCTACTAGAAAACTCCCGTTCCTTGTTAACACCTTAAGGGGCAATTCTCACTGCGCCACAGACTTGGCAGCTGAATTTCCACCTGTGCCACCAAGGGCCAGTCTGGGTGAGTCACTCACCGTCCAAATACAAATCATATCCACCGTCCCTAAGAAATTCTGCAACAAGTTTACAACATCCAAAGTAACAGGAAAAGGTAGGAGAGGGCTCTTACCCTTCTGGAAGATAGAAGTGACATTTGGTTTCTCCAGTTTTTGGGACAGTGCCCACTGTTGCTGTGATTGGCAAAAGGTTGCTGAGAGGGGCCTCACAGTTACATTTGCCAACTCCCTCAACACCGAGCATTTGAAAGGTACATCCCATCAGGGGCCATGGACTTAATTATTTCCAGTTTGCTGAAGTATTCCCTGACCTAATCCTCTTGCACCAATGCTAAATCTCTTCCAACCTCTACCATGCTGTGGTTCTGTGTTTTCTACAAAGAGCCAGAGAGACTCTGGCTCTTTGAATCCTAAGAGCACTACATTCAGAGGAGTAAGCAGACCAGGATTGTGTAATAAAGAAAAAAGCAAAAGGAGATAAAGAAGCAGACACAACAATCAATATTACAGAAGAGACAGTAGGCATAGTAAATATTGGAGAGGTTCTGCTTTTTATAGGATTGTTGAAAATTACTGTTAACCATTCTGCAGAGGAGGGCTCAGACTACTGTTCACCATTTATGGCAACCTACTGAACAGAATAAAATCCTTTACAGAATGGAGAGGTCTGTAGAGCCAGAAGGTACTACAGCAGATGCTACTGCTCTGACAAAAGAAGCAGATTAAGAAACTGATAAAGTAACAGATCCCTGGGCCACTTCTGGAGAAAAGAGCAGGATGAAAAGTAATAAATTTGCTGGATAAAGGAAATACAAAACTTGCTACGGAGAGCACAGTTGAGGAGATCATAAGTCTAGTGAGAGAAAATTACCTCATCAAAACTATCATAATGCAGTGTCTGCTACACTGATGAATACAGCCTTTCCGGGTATCTAGCATGCAGTGAGAAAAAGTGTGACAAAAAGAAAAAAGGATTAGAAGTCCAAGTGTGGACACAATCTGTGAAGGAAAAGGGATGGACACAATGAGGGCTCCTAATAAGAAAAAAAGCAAAAGACGAAACACTGGAAACATTAGCTGTCTACAGCTTCCTCATGAGAAGTGGAGAGGCAGGCACTGATCTCTTCTTTCTGGTGACCAGTGACAGAACCAAGGAAATGGCATGAAGTTGTGTCAGGGGAGGTTTATGATGGATTTCAGGAGAAGTTTCTACACCCAGAGGGTGGTTGAGGACTGGAACAGGTTTCCAGAGAAGCGGTTAAAGCACCAAGCATGTCTGAGTTCAAGAAGTGCTTGGCCAATGGTCTCAGTAGATGGCAGGCAGGTTTGGAGGCTCTCCTGGAGAATATTTCATTATTGCATGGCAGTACAAAGGAAGAACAATTCTGGGTGATCAGGAACATTCAGGTACACAGAAGCAAAGATGGAATGGATGAATTCTGATGCAGTAACCACAAAATGGCATCATGCTCAGCATGATGTAGTAGAGTGAAGAAGGAGGACTGGGAGGATATGCAGAGTTGTCATGTTTGTCTTCCCAAGTAAATGTTACACATGGTGGAGTCCTGCTTTCCTGGGAACAGCTGGACACCTGCCTGCCCATGGGAAGCAGTGAATGAATTCCTGGTTTTGTTTTCCTTCTGTGTCCAGCTTTTGCTTTACCTATTACCTATCTTTATGTCAACCCAGGAGTTCTGTAACTTTTACTCTTCCAGTTCTGTCTCCCCTACCCTTGGTGGTGGAGTGAGAGAGTGGCTTCACCATGCTTGGTTGATGTTTTGACTTGAACCACAATACCTTCTCATCCACTGCTACTGGCACTTGCCCACAGTGTCAGGTCCCTCTCCGCTTTCCATATCTGCCATGCTTCTGGAAGGTGGAGCTCCTGGGCAGCTGTTTTATTGGTGCTCCTCAAGAACACCAGCAATGGAACCTCATCCCATAGACACAGGAATGAGCTATAATTGTCTCTCCAGAATAAGTTACAAGGGACAACCTTCTTTCTACTCCAGGAAAACCAAGATCCTGGTCTTGATGGGATGTGCTGTCCCATCAATTGTTCTCTTCAGTGACAAAGGCAGAGGAGAGACAGGGAAGAGAAAGTGGGAAAGAAAGGGAGGAAGGGAGACAGAAAGAAAGGAAATGAGAGAGGAAAGGGAGAGAGAGGGGAGAGAGAAGGAGGTATGGAAGGAGAGAGGAAGTAAGAAAGAGAAGAAGAATCACTCCATCAGCGAGACACTTCCTGACTTTGAGGATCAGCCGATGGGTCAGCTAAGGAGTGTCTTCCTTGAAGCCCATTTCTTCACCCAAGTGTAGCTTTACGAGCAGCATCAAGGCCACTGGGGTTTTTTTTGCCAGATCCAATCTGTTCTACATGTTGTGATCAGTCACAGAACTCTGGTTATCCCTACAAATTGGTGTTTGGATTTAGAGAAGCTGCTCTGAAGTCGCAGTGCCCTGTACCCTGGAAGGGACACCATCCTTTCAGTCACATAGCCTGTCCCGGCTGGTAGGCAGGAGCCATCCTGCCAGCCTGTTTGCCCAGAAACCCCTCTGACCAAGGGACCACAGGGTCCTTCCTGTCCCCTTGGCCACAGAGAAAGGCATTGTATGGAGCAGCATGTTCATTCCATCTGTGCATAGGAACCATTGGCCTTTATTTGGCACATTCTCCAACGTAAATGCACTGCTCTCTTTTCATTCAGAACCTCTTCCACTGTCATGGCGGCAGCAGGATTTCCTGCAGGAGGAGGTACCACCAACAGGATCCTATGACTCTGTGGATCTTTGGACTGTGGAGGGTTATGGGATCAGGGACAGGCCCCAGGTGAAGGGATACAAAGCAGCACTCAGTGACTGTGTCAGGGAAATAACAATTTATTTTCTGTCTTTTGAATAAAGACTTGCTGGAGTCTTGATTGTGCCACCACTGGAGTGGCCTCTTGTAGGGCTGGGAGAGTTCCGGGAACCGGGGGCCCTTCTCTTCCGGGAGTGCCAGGACGCCCTATGTGAGAAGTTCCTGCCTTGGATGGAAGAGGGTCTGTATTTGCTGCCCTGGGCAGAACCTGACTCGTCCACCTCCCTCAGCTCCTCCTGAGCCTGCACCTGCTCTGCAGACAAGGACACAGATGAGGGACAGTCAGAATCCATGCAGAAGGCAGTTTGTGAGGTGCTGGCTTGGTCCTCCATATCAGAACCTTCAGGGCTGCTTGTAGGGGAGGTAGGATTTTGCTCCCAGGAGCTAGTGGAACTGGCAGCAGGGCCATGGTCCTTCTCCCCAGCAGTGTGGGATTGCAGTAGCCTCTGGGCCTCCATGCTGCATTCATGCACAATGACATTAATAAGGCCATAGACCAGCGGTGCTGTATATCCCTCAAGGTCAGGCTGCAGCATCTGGAACAACAACTTCCCATCCAGACCACAGAGGCATAGTGCCTGCAGGATGTGTCCTTCTGCATTCTTTGCCAGCCACCACTGGGACCCATATATTGCTTCCAGTCTTTGACACAACCAGGGCAGCATGGGGTCTAGGAGATGCTTTTGACGTTGGAAGAGTTCTGCCCACACCTTGGGCAGGAGGCTCCCCACAGCCTCTGGCCTCATAGCCCCCTGCTCAGCTGGGGACAGTGTGCCCTGTGGAGAAGATGGCAGGGGTGGCACGGGGCAATGGGGGCTGTTTTCAGCCAGGTGGTTGGGAGCTCTTCCTGCCTGGCTTCGGATCTCTGGCAACTCTCCAGAGGGTGTGACAAGACACTGTAGATAGTCATCTTCTCCACGCACAGAAAATTTGACAATCAAAATCGTTCTGCTGCAGACTGGGCATGCAGGTTTCCTGTCTGTCCAATGCATGATGCATCCCAGGCAGAACTGGTGCCCACAGGGCATTGCATAAGCAGCATCCTCATGAGCATCATGGCAGATGGGGCAGGTCCAGTCTCTCACTGTGGGCCTTTCTGTACTCCATGGAGGGTCCTGGGAGCTGGGGGCTGTCCCTTCTATGGGGTGCCGAGGCCTCCTGTGTGAGTGTTCCCAGCCCTGACAAGGCACAGGAGGATTGCGGCTGCTGCCCTGAGCAGAGGAACTTGCCACCACCACTTTCCCCTGCTCTTTCTGGGGCTGCACCTGCTCTGTTCCAATCAGCACAGATGGCTGGAGGATGCGGAGGGCAGAGAGGGCAGCTTCTGATGTGCTGGGTTGATCCTCCATGTCAGAGCCTGCAGGGCTGCTGGCAGGGGTTGGATGCCAGGTGGGAGTCCCTCCCTGGGAGCTGGTGGAGCTGGTGGAGTGGGAAGTGGCCTCCTTCCCAGCAGCATGGAAGCACAGCAGCCTCTGGGCCTCTTCACTGCATTGGCCCACAATGAAACTGACTGTGCCATCAACCAGCTGTTCTGTATATTCCTCCAGGAGAGGCTGCAGCATCTGGACCATGGCCTCCCCATCTGGACCGTAGAGACACAGGGCATACAAGATGCTGTTCTCTGCTCTCACTGCCAGCCACCACTGGGACCCATATATTGGCTCCAGCCTCTGGCGCAGCCAGGGCAGCATGGGGTCAAGAATATGCTCTTCTTTTTGGAAAAGTTCTGCCCAGACCTTGGGCAGCAGGCTACCCACAGCCTCTGTCCCTGCAGGCCCCTGCTCAGCTGGGGAGGGTGTCCCTTGCACAGGAACCACGCCAGGGCGCTGGCAGCTGTTTCCATCCAGGAGGCCAAGAGATCTTTCTGCCTGTCTGCTGGTCTCTGGTGATTCTCCCTGGGGTGTGATGACACACTCTAGATACTTTTGTTCCTGCAGAGAAAACCTGACAGACTCTATCAATCTTCTGCAGAGTGGGCACTCTGGTTTCTTCTCTGCCCAACGCAGGATGCAGCCCATGCAGAACTCATGGCCACAGGGTATCACGTAAGCAACACCCTCTTGCTCATCATGGCAAATGGGGCAGCTCCACTCTGTCCCCATGGCTCTGTCTGTTCTCCATGGCAATTCAGGGAGTCCTGAGAAGCTGCTCCCCATCACTGGCACAACCAAAGAATCTCACACACTGCAACAAAATGGAGAAACCTTGGTCCCCCGCTGTCCCTGTGCTCAATCCTCCAGATCTTGGGGACACACATGGCAGGAAATTAGACCTGAGCCAGCCTGAGTCAGGTTCTCTCTGGGCCTGAATGAAAGCCCCAAGAGATGTGAGGTCACAGCCTAACCCTAGAGACATCACAGTTCACTGCCACGTGACAGTACGTGTGACATCACAATGGGATGTCCAGCTCATTGGGATGGGGCACTGGACCAACACAGCATGTTGGAGGTCACCTTCTGTGTTGGTCCTGGCTGGTACCAAGCCCACTCCAAAGCCCAGTAATCCCAACCTTTGTTACACTTATTTTTACATTAACATATAGGTCTTTTAGCCCAACCCTGATTAAATGAAGTCTAATTTGTCTTCAGGTTGCTCACTTCTTCTGGCTCCACATGAGCAAACAAACTAACAAAACTGCTTTAAAATGTATGGCATTCCCTTCAGAAGGTGATTCTTTAGATATATTTTCCAGCTGGTGGGTGATCCTGATAGCAGTAGAGTATGCTTGCAAGTACTTAGACATCTAATTAATTAATTTAAAATAAAAAGCTTCTTTAAACTTTTTAAATCAAATTTTTGCACAGTGATAGGATAATTCAGTGAAGTACCACATACCTCTTTGGGGAATTTTTCAAGCAATGGCCAACTGTGTTTTCAAACTGGATTCAAAATGCATTTTGTGTTCCCCAGAGAAAAATTCTACAACGAACTTGGCATCACTCTCTTCTTTTTGAAAACAAGCTAATCAAAGGCTTATGATTGATTGTGTGCCCTGTGGGACAGCACTGTCAGAAAGGCTGCCTGGACCTGTCAGGGCTGAGGGAAAATAGGTGATTGCTTTGGGATGGGCACTCAAATCTGCTAACACCATCCCCCAATGCACCATCCAGCATCAGGAGAAGCCTTGTTTAATTTTTTCAGTATTTTACCCAATTACTCTTTTTTTTTTTTTTTTTTGTCTACTTTTAACTTCTGTATATGGTCCTCTCATTCCTTTGATGCTTCTACCTCTTCCTTTCTTTGGACCTTCCCCTCCCTGATTTCAGCTAAGCTGCTTACAGATGGCTTAAGGTCGTTTTTGTCACCCACCTGGTCACTGACGTGCCAACAGCACAATAATTCTCATTATTTTGCCCCTAACTGCCTTTTCTCTGGGGCAGTGTCACAGCTAGCAAAGCTTCAGTCTCTCATATGCGTTTTTAGGGCAGTAGGTGGGTAAGGGCTGAGAAAGTGATTTCCTAAGGCCTACAGAGCAATGCACTACAAGCCAGACCTGTTCCCCTTCATGAAAAGCTTCTTTGAAAGGACTTCAGAATTCCCATCATGGAAATGAAGAACTGTTGACAGAGCACTAGACTGTGAAAGGACTTGAAAGAGGTTAGGAAACTCACCTTGCAAAATGAGACACAAGAACCTTTCTCCCCACCAGAATTTTGGCATCACAATTGCAGTTCTCCATGCTGGCCATCTATTCCCAGTATATCCCTCATTTGCACACCCCTCCTGCTGGCAATGGGCTCACTTTGGTTGTCATGTGGGGCAGAGAAGGGAACAGGCACCCAGAGAGTGATCATTTCACTGCATTTCAGAAAGTGAAAGCAGAGCAACCTTTCTCAGTGAAGTAATCTGAAATTACTTAATAGTCGTAATAGTCTGGATTGCCTCAGGGGTGGGGGTCAAAGATATAATGAAACTCAAGAGGTTCCAACCTCCTCAGCACATCATTTCAGTCAAAGTCCTGGGTTCCCACCAAATACCTTTCTGACTTTACCTAACCTTTCAGTGGCTCTCAACCCAAAAATCTTTCTTCTTGTCTTTTGTCAGCTTAACGACTTATGCCTTCTTTGTTTACAGCTGGAGAGCGCTTTCCAGCTGCCACCTTTGTTCCTCTGTCAGCTTCTTTTCTCCCTGCTTCCAGGGGCCGCCAACACTTCCACATGCCCTTCTTCTGCACAGTCATGCTCGACACATCACCTACCATTGCCACACATACTTGCCTTGGTGTAGTAATTTTATGCTTTGCTTTGAGGAGATGGGAAGAGGTATAAAAATTTGGATAAGGAAAATTTAGGGAGGGATATTCTCCACCCACTATGGCAACCAGGGAGAAAATACAAAAAATTTAAAATATTGCTTGCAAGAAACTTATACAAAACACATGAACATAAACGTCTTAAACCCTAACAAGATAAAAACATCTAAACACTCAATGCAGTGAGGAACAGCAATTCTTCAGTCCTGTCACCACTTCATCTTTCCATGAAACACCTCTGGAAGGAGAAAACTCAGTCCTGCTTGGACCTACTTCATAAGGAGGAATTATCCACTTGGTACTCTTTTGTGTCCTCTGCCACAGAAAGTTTCAGTGATCCTTAAATCAAACCAACAATAAAAGTCTGTAAAAAGAAATTTAGAAGACAACAAGAAAGCAATAATCACTTGTCACCCTGATGCAAAAGCCTTTTTGTTGTTTATACTCTTGAACTGGAGTTCCTCAAGCAGCTTCACAAAAACAATATGTATTTTTAGCACTTATCTATTGTTTACATTTTCCTGCTATGGGTGGAGAAATGTGATGGACAGTGACATTCACCATCCAGGTCAAGAGGTGGCAACCTGTGTAGCCCATCTCTGGCCTTCTGTAAAAATGTATATATGGAGTCAGATTTATAGAATAAAGAAGTAGAAGCTTCCCTTGACCTGCTGCGTCTGTCTCATTCCTTGGGTCATCCCTGTGTGAAAAATAAAGTTTAAAACAACTCCTAAAAGTTAAAGTATAAATTTAGAAAGTATTAGTTATATTAGTTATAGAATTGTAAAGTTAGATGTTAAAAACTCTTTGTACTCATGTTTGTAATATATCGTGACCTGTCAAGCAAGAATGTCGTTTCCATGGCAACGTAAGACTCCTACACCTCTCTACTCGGCCTGGCTATCTCAACCCCCCTGCCCCCCGTCTCCTACTCTAACACCCCTTATGGTAATTAAAGATCCCAGGATGCAACACCTCAGGAAAATCGGGACAACTTCCAAAACAAACAGTAATTAAGACTCTTTAACAACAACTTAAAACAAAAAGGATAATAACCATGAAGACTGAAGAGTACAAGCCAATTGATACCAGGACCTTTAGATCTCGCCGTGACCAGAAGAGCAATCTGAACATCCGACTCAGCAGTGGAAATTACATTGGACTGGAATTGTCGGGAGCATGCTCCCGTGAGGGGGGAGGCTAATTCCCCACTCGGCTGTGTGCAGCAGCAGAGTGTCCAGCCCCCCCCTCCTTCTCAGCACTGCGGTGGAGGCCATCCCACCCCCCCCTGAGGCGCCTGCTTCTAAAAGAGCTATACTTTAATAAAGGCATTTAAAGGAGGAAACATCGTCTCCTGCCCAATTTTTCTCAGATGGTGCCGAAACCCGGGAGTGGCCACACCCAGAAGAGGACAGAAGAGGACAGAAGAGGACAGAAGAGGACAGAAGAGGACGTCATCTGGCTCCGAACCTCTGGGAATGCTGGCCCTCACCCCGGATCAAGAAAACCACGCTCTCTAGCATCGCTCTCTAGCATCGTGGGACATTGCTGCGGAGCACCAGGAAGAGCTATACACTGCTGAGGAGCACTTGGTAAGACCTCGTGACGGGAGGCGAGTGAGTGTGGGGAGGGACCATCCTGGACCCCCCCGAGTGAGTGTGGCTTCTGAGTACCGTGTGGTGACTCCTGCAAAGGAGCCCATCGGGAAAAGGAGGAAGCGAGTGAGTAAAGCGCTCCCAGGGGCTTAGAGGCCCCCCTCCGAGTGGGCGGGGGAAACCTAGGGTGTGAGTGGCCCGTGAGAGGCTGTTTGTGGGGGAGGCCCTCCCAACGGGAGTGGGCCACCGAGGCCGTCCCAAGCGTGCGGGAAGGCTGAGGGCAAGAGCGTGAGGCACGTACCACACTAGTACCGGGAGCTTAGGATAGCTCAACGTGTGGGGAGTGTTAGAGAGCACTGGCCGAGGCACGGCCCGGGGGTCTGCGGGTGTCGGGGATAGGCACACACTGCGCAAGTTCAGGGAGTTCAGAGTAACTCAAGGCGGGAGGAGTGCTTGATCTTTCAGAGCCCGTGGATACTGGCTGGGGTGACCTACACGGGGTGCAGCGTGACAGGGGTCGGTAGGCACTTAGAGAGAGGTGTATCGACCGAACATGAGAGGTAGGGAAACAAGTTTCAGCTGGTGTAGGAAGCTTGGCAGTAGGGTGAGTGAGTGAGCTACACACTGTACACCCAGTCCTGGCAGTGGGCAGTGCTGACCCCCAGGGCCCGGGCATATCGGCTGTCTAACGGGGACTGCCTGGTGTACAGGGGCGCAAGAGGGTACTGGCTGGGGTGGTGGCTGGGCCCTAAAAAGTGGGGGGCAGGAACCAGACCATTCCCGAGTACCACGGGGCTTGCAGGGGCAGGGGCTGAGACCCTAAGGGCGGGTCTTCCAGACTGCTTCCGGGGCTCCTGAGTGTGGGTACTGGCAGGGGTAGTGGCCGAGGCTCTGAGGGCGAGTCTTACGGGCTACCTACGGGTACCAGTGTGAGTGTGGAGTGAAAATGGGTGGATGCAAGAGCAAGACAAAAAAAGAGAGAAGTGGAGAGAAGTAACAAGATTAAGAACATCCCACCAGAAAGCCCACTAGGGCAAATGTTAGAATCGTGGGAAAGTAATGATAAAACTAAAGATCTAAGTAGGATCAAAATGATCCATTATTGTGTTGAAGTTTGGCCAACTTTAAATTTATCTAACCAGTGGCCGTGGTGTGGAACCACAGATTTGTGGATGTGTGATCAGTTAAATCAATATTTGAAAGCTCAGGAAAACACCTGTAGTGAGCAAATACGCTATGCTACTTGTTGGCAGAACAGCACGTCTAAAGAAGAGGTGACAAAAATTTGTAAGTTGAAGGAGAAAGAGAAAGTAGATGAGAAAGAGAAGAGGAAAGAAGAAAATAAGCAGTGGGACCGCCTTGATCATCTATCTCCTCCTCCCCCAATATACCCACAACTTCCACAAATACTACCTAGCAGCCCTCCCCTGTTACCCAT
>JANPWX010012590.1:0-12513 GCA_024734555.1 Trochalopteron elliotii
GACTAGTGGCACACCTATTGCCCAAGCTTTTCTTGTACCCTCCTGGACTGATATCTTGCCAGAAAATCCCACAGCTTTTTGGGTAGAGATGTTAGGTGAAGACAGACCTATTATAGAGTGTGGCTTGTCTAACAAAGGTATCAAAGTTTCTCTTCCAGGGGTAGCAGACACAGGGTCAGACATCACCATTGTGGCCCACTACAAGTGGCCACAAGGCTGGGAACTAGTGCCAGTCAATGGAGTCATCTCTGGAACTGGAGGAGCTGCTACCTCCATGCGGAGCAAAAGGTCAATTGTTATTGAAGGCCCTGACAGTCAGATCGGCACCGTAAGACCTTTCATAGTAAAAGCACCTGTCATTTTATGGGGCAGAGATCTGTTGTCACAATGGGGAGCCAGACTAGAGATCCCTTCATAATCACGGGATTTTTAGCTGGGGCCACTGTTGAGCACCTCACACCACCTCTAAAATGGAAATCTGATGATCCCATTTATATTGAACAGTGGCCCTTACCAGAATACAAATTGCAGGCACTAGAATCACTGGTAGAGGAGCAGTTAGCCAAGGGCCACATTGTACCATCCACTAGCCCTTGGAACACCCCTGTCTTTGTCATTCATAAACCTGGCAAAGACAAGTGGAGGCTCCTACAAGACCTCAGGAAAGTAAATGAAATCCTGGAAGACATTGCAGCCTGGCCTACCCTCATCTTCAATGCTCCCGAGAGATTGGAAACTGGCTGTCATTGATATTAAGAATTGTTTCTTTAATATCCCCTTCCATCCTAGACAGGCTCCAAGACTTGCATTTTCAGTACCTTCTATTAATAGATAAGCCCCTCTAAAATGGTATCAATGGCGAGTTTTACCTCAAGGTCTAAAATTCTCTCCTGCCATTTGCCAGATGTATGTTGCCTGTATACGATCACCCATTCGGGAAAAATTTCCCGATGCCATAATTTTTCACTACATGGATGATATCCTAATTTGTGCTGAGACTGATTATTATCTAGAGACTGTCCTTGAAGAGACTATTAAAGCCATTGAAGGAGCAGGAGGTGAAATCACAACGGAGAAGATCCAGCGCACCTGCCCATGGACATACCTTGGACTTTGGATAGGCGAATGGACAATCGCACCCCAGCAGCTCACCATCAAAGACAATCCAAGGACCCTGAGAGACCTCCAACAGCTCTGTGGCAGCATAAACTGGGTGCGTAACCTAATAGGGATCATGACTGAGGACCTTGCACCCCTTTTCAACCTCCTGAGAGGCCCTGATGACCTTGATTATCCACGAACCAACACACCAGAGGACCAGGAAGTGATCTGAAAAGTATCAGAGGCACTGTCCACAAGACAAGCCCCCCGCATTGATCCTGCCCTGTCTTTCCAATTTGACATTTTGGGTAAATCACCCAGGTTTCATGGGCTCATTTTTCAGTGTGACCCCACTCTAAAGGATCAGCTCCTAATCATAGCATGGGTGTTCCAATTATATAAACCAAACAAAACCATCACTACACCTCAGGAGCTTATTGTTGAAGAATTCCTCAGGGAAGGTGGACATGATGCCTACCTAGGCCTTGAACTACCCGAGCTGAGGCCTTCACAAAGGCCTGAGTGAGGCCTTGAAGCCTGTGACGCAGCTAGAAATTCTTAGCCAAGTGTGGTGCAGTTAGAAATTAGTAGTTAAGGTGTCAGGGAAAGATAATAAGGTTGTGAAGGTCACTGAATAGACTTGTTAGTGAGCACGTGATAGCCACCTTAAGAGTAAGTAAAATAAAGTGTGTTTTCATATTTCTCTCTGCTGTATGCCAATGAAAAGCCACTGTAATTGTAAACTATATAGAAATGTATATAAGCAGCCATCTTAGCCGAATAAAAGCAGAATGTAGTTGTTAACCACATTGGCTCGACCTGCGTTCTCTCGATATACTTCAACTTCTCTTTATCTCAGGCAACCCTGCAACATATTGGCGCCTGATCACAGGGACCTGAGATTGTGAGTACCTTGAAACGCATCGATGCCGAAAAACCGTCCGGACGTGGGCACTGACCCAGAGCACGTTTAAATATGGGGCTCTGGAGCCAGAGTGCGTTTTGATACTGGGCTCTGGAGAAAGCTGTAGTTTAAATACTGGGAGAAGCCTTCGCTGGAAGACTCCGTGCTTGATCGAGTGAGACGGAGCAGGGAGTTGGAACTTCCACAGCAGTTTGACGCCGAGGAACAGCGTCAGCACCACCCTGTGGAAAGAAGGTAAGCTGCAGTGCAGCAGAAAGGGACGTAACTATCTGGGATGGATGCGGAAATTGCGGCAGCGGTTCACCTTCTGTTTGCTATCCTTTCTAAGAGAGGTGAAAGGTGAAAGAGACTGAGATTGAACAGATAGCCCCGTGGGCGTGGAAATGGGGAAAATTGCATGATTCATCATTGGTTTTTAGTACCTCAGCGTGGCACGAGATTGGGGAGTTGCTCTGGGACTCGTCTCTCTCGGGAGGCAAGGAGGCGAAACTCGCCCATGACCTTGGAGCGGTTTGGAAAAAAGTGATTCATACCTTGCGTGCCATGTTAGCTCAGAAAAAAGCTGCGGTGGCAGTGGTCCAAGCTTTTGAGGGAGTGGGAGGAGACGAGGCAGGAATTCCATCCCTTCCTCCTCAAAAACCTGCCAAAGTTGTAAAGTTTTTCGGTCTGGGTGAACATCCGATTCGTGGTTTGAGTGCTCCAGTCAGTTCTACCCCACGAGCTGTCCTTGAACATGTAGCTCAGGCAGAACATGTGGCTCAGGCGGAGCAGTGGTCTCCTCGGCTGCTTGAACAGACTGAGAGCAAACAGGAAGCGGCTCTGCAGCCCCATTCGGGAGGCGTGGTCACAGGCGGACACTCAGGTGGAGACTCAGGCGGAGCTGAGGGTGGAGATGGGCGACCCAGATGACACAGCACAGGGGCGGAACAGCAGGCCAAGACGAGAGTGACGTGCCGGTGGGGGTGGATCGATCCTCTCTTCAGCACTCGCCGGCTCAGACCGACCTGGAGCGGGGGATCCGCTCCCCCCTCATCAGCGCTGACACAAACCGAACAGCTCTCCCCACGGGGGGAGAAGCGGGCTGCACGGCATCAGCAGCCATGGCTCACACAGCAGCAACAGAAGCAGGAGGAAACACATCAGCGTGCAGTCTCAAGCCAGCTGGCTGTCCACTTCCAATTGACAGTGACTCTGACACAGAGGAAAACGTGACTGCTTTTGCATCCTGTCACAGGCAGCGTCCACAAAGACAATTACAGTCTGTCACAGTTTCACAGCATGACCAGCGTTCATCTGAACTGCATCACATCATTTCAAAGCTTGCTCGACTGCCACACCACACAGAAGAACAACATGACTCATCTCAATTACCAGCTGTTTCCAAAAATCCAATTGATGCATGAAAAGCAGCAGCAGCAAAAACAGCAATCATGGCTGGAGATTGGAATGCTGCAAATGCTCTTTCCTGTCCTGTCGTGATAGCAAATGGCACAGCCAACTGGGAACCTTATGATTACAAGGTGTTGCAAAAGGCCAAGGACATTGTTACAACTTATGGCCTCAGGTCAGAAGCAGCACGAAACATAATTCAATACATTTTCACGGCAGAACTCCTTTGTCCATCTGATTGTACCAGCATTGCAACACTGCTTCTCACACCATAGCAGCTTCTCATCTTTGAACGAGAATGGAAGCCCCTGGCTGCAGAAGAAGCCAGCAAGCATCACCAAGTGGGTGATCCGTTGTACGCTGTCCAGCCCGACATGCTAACTGGGCATGGAGTGTACATTTCATCTTCGGTACAGCTCACCTTTCCTGTGACAATGCATCGACTTGCTCAATCGCTGTCTCTTCAGGCATTGCTGCTGGTGCCAGACAAGAAGAAGTCATCACCTTACTCTACAATTAAACAAGGAAATAACGAACCTTACGCTCAATTCATCGACAGATTGGCTTCAGCTTTGAAGGACGCCACAGAGTTAACACCAGATGTTCAAGATCATCTGTTTCGTTCTTTGGCTTTTGAAAATGCTAATTCACGTACCAGAACCATTTTGGCCACCCTTCCAAAAGAAAGCCCGGTTGATGAAATGTTAGAGACAGCAACCCGAGCAGAACAAAGTCATCAAAATGCAGCGTTCATGGCAACCATGCATGATGCCATCAAGCAGCAAGGACACATCATTGCAGCTGCCCTGACCACTGGGAAGTCAAAAAACAAATCTTCACATCGCAGCAAGCGAATCTGTTTTTGCTGTGGGGGGACAGGTCATTTTAGAGATTCCTGTCGCAAACCTGTGTGGTGCAACAAATGCAATCTTGACACGCATGCCACTGAAGTTTGCAGAAAATCGGGAAACTTGAAAAGCAGCGCGTTGTGGCACCGCGCGAAGACACAAATCGATGCCCGGATCCAGAAGACCCCGCCAACGGATTTTTAGTTAAAAACAAGCCTGCCACTTGGGGAAGTCTCGGTGTGGATGTAGAAACAGATGCGGAAGTCACTTTACAAAATAACGAAGTCTCACTGATTCCCACCAAAGTACGTGGTCCAATGTACAGCATCAAATCTCACATGGGAGGTTTGCTCCTTGGAAGATCCTCCACGAGCAAACAAGGGGTGATTGTCATCCCAGGACTCATTGATGCAGATTTCACAGGACAAGTTCAAATTTTAGCTTATGCCCTGCAACCACCTGTGACAATTCCAAAAGGCAGCAGAATTGCTCAGATTGTAGCTCTTGAAGCCTTGTTGCCACATCGCTCGCGACCAAGGCAGCCTGATGAAGCACTAAGAGGTGCTGAAGGTTTTGGTTCCACTGGTCACGATGTTTTCTTCACTTTAGACCTGAGAAATCGCCCAAAAAGAACAGTGCGATTGCAACGTGGGTCTCAAGAGATCCAACTGGATTTGCTTTTAGACACAGGGTCCGATGTTTCTATATTGAATCAATTCTATTGGCCTTCTGATTGGCCTTTGCAGACTCCAAGCAACCACATCATTGGAGTGGGTGGAATGAAGATTATTACCAGGGTTGGCCTGAGATAAAAAGGAAGTCGCAGTATAGAGAGAACGCAGATCAAGCCAATATGGTTAACAGCTACGTTCTGCTTTATTTAGCTAAGATGGCTACTTTTATACATTTCCATACAGTTTACAATTCACAGCAGCTCTTCATTGGCATACAGCAGAGAAAAGAATGCAAACACTTATTGTTGACCAAACTCTTAAGGCAGCTACTGGTGTTCAGACTACTTACTATACATGTTATCTATTAGAAACCTCTCTGTGCCTTGTTAACACCTTAAGGGGCAATTCTCACTGCGTCAGAGACTTGGCAGCTGAATTTCCACCTGCGCCACTGAGGCCTTACAGTCCTTCATCTGAGGCCCAGGCTAGGTGATTCACTCACAGTCCAAATATTCACTATCTTCAAAAACTCTGCTACAAATCCCACCTTTTCTTATGAATCAGCTAGACTGGGGCCGAGATATGACTAATTATTTCTACATGTATATTAGCAAACTAAGCATAACAATAAAATCAACTGATAACAACAAAAGGACATAATACTAGAACAAATTAAACTTTTTGATCTGTGAAGTAAAACTTTATAAATTGAACTAGTTATTAAAGGAAATGCTAATAGCTACAAGTCTTTCCAGATTTCTGCAACAGCTAAAAACCTTCTTAGTGAAGACTTGGTATCCTTTCTCGAGCAAGGCTCCCAACTTCACCTGGAAAGGTTTTCTCAGCTGTTATAAATAAAATCAAATCATCAAGTCAAGGTGACTTGTATCTCTTTTTGATGCAGAAAACAATCTGGGTTTGTTGATAAACACATTCACTCTAGTTAAAACCAAGGTGTGGCCAGTACCCTGGCTTTAAAGCTAGAGTGAAATTTTTCTACTAAATTCGTAAATTTGAAATGCATCATGATGCGTTAGGAAAGCTAAATATTAAAACACATGAAAAGTATAACTTAAAGCTGTGTTATCTTACACTTAACTTACTTAACACTTAGAACTTATCACTTCAAACTTATTTAACTCATCTATTCTAACTTATTATTTTAAAACAAGCACAAAAGCTATACAGCATAGCTTGCAACTAATAACAATCACAATGTAAAATTCTTGTCTTCATTCACAAACAAACATTCTTCCGTGTTTCATCACAGCTGTGTCTTCTGAAGCTTCTTTATTTGTAGAATAAAACAACTAAACTCTATAAATTAGATTAGCTTACAATAAAACCTTAAATTTATAAAATATAAATTTACTATCACTTAAACTTCATAAATTCTTATCTTAAAGCTAACTTACATTTAACAAAGCCTAAATTGAAAATCAATTATCAAAATATCAAAACACAATTGAACTTGGATTTAAATTTTATCTGTGATCAGGCACCTGTTGTTGCAATTTTAATTAGGTGTAGTTCTTTTTAACTCAAGGGTTACTTGCATCTCAGGTGTCTCTCTCTCTCCTGGATGAAGAGTGAGGGTTTTTGGTGGTATGTTTCACTTCTCATTTTTACACAAACTTAACATTCTGCTGACTGACAAACTAAAACTAGTTAAGTTGGGACAGCACATCTTTGCCTAACAGTCCTGGAAGCTTGACAGGCAAAGGCATGACGTATGGTCTTGCTACAATGACTTGATTGTCCTCAAAGGTGATGCGAATTGGATCTGTGCTTGCAAAAGGAATTGCCATTCCGCCTGCTCCTATAATGTGGTTGCTCACAGCTTGCAAAGGCCAATCAGATGGCCAATATGATAGATTGACAAATGAGACAGTAGATCCCGTGTCAAGTAGCGACTTCAGTGAAATGCGGTGGGAGCTGTGCTGTAACTGTACTTTTCCCCAAAATTGAGGATTTGTGGATACTTGTTTGTCCAACTGATCTTGGCAGTGTAACAGTTCAGCAAGTTTCGTTATTACTTGTTGGAATTCATCGGCATGCTGTGCATTTCTTTGCGACTGCAGAGTGTTGTGAGTCAAAGAGTCAGGGCTTCTGTTTCGTGGGGGGCATTCTGTGGCTGTTGTGCAGTGTGGCTGTGCTGGCGTCTCTTTTGCAGCAGCTGCTGCGCTCGACTCTCCCCGCCAGCCTGCCTCCCCCCGCTCAGCTGACACTGGCTCCCCCTGCGCAGGAGAAAGGGAGGGCTGCACCGCTGCGCCCCGCGCCGCCTCTCTGCCGTCTCCGCCCTGCGCACCGCCCTGGTGTTCCACCTCCTGGGCTGGCCCTGCCCCGCCTTTGGCTCCGCCTGACTCCACGTCATTCTCCACGCCCCCAGAGTGGGGTGGCCGAGCAACTTCCTGGTCGCTCTCAGTCTGTCTGAGCAGCGACGGGGACACTTCCTCTGCCCGAGGCACATGATCCAGGACATCCAGCGCGGCTGCGCTGGTCGCCGCCATTGCCCGCATGGCTCCGGCAGGCTGCTCCTCTGCAGAGACAGTTCGTAAGGTATTTAAAACTGTTTCCCAAACCGCCCTCAGTTCTGGTGCGGATTTTTCGTCCCTGCCGCCTGAGATTGGGGCATCTGCCATTAAATCGCCGATCTCTCTCCATTCTGCAGTGCTAAAAACCAATGACGAATCACGCAATTTTCCCCGTTTCCACGCCCACAGGGCTATCTGTTCAATCTCAGTCTCTGTCACCTTTTCACCTCTCTTAGAAAGGATAGCAAACAAAAGGTGAACGGCCGCTGCAAGCTCTGCATCCATGACAGGTAGTTGCGACCCTTGGTGCTGCACTGCAGCTTACCTTCTTTCCACAGGCTGGTGCTGACGCTGTTCCTCAGTGCCGAGCTGCTGTGGAGATTCCGACTCCCTGCTCCGTCTCGCTCGACCACACACGGATTCAATCAAGCACGGAGTCTCCCAGCGAAGGCTTCTCCCGCATCTAAGCGAAAGCCTTCTCCAGGGCTAGACTGCATTTAAGCAAGCCCCAGTCTCAGAGTCCAGCATCTAAGCGCACTCTGAGCAGTGCCTACGTTTAGACGTCGTCAGGCATCGATGCTTTCGAAAAGGCACACACTCTCAGGTCCCTGTTCGGGCACCAATATATTACCAGGGTTGGCCTGAGATAAAAAGGAAGTCGGAGTATAGAGAGAACGCAGATCAAGCCAATATGGTTAACAGCTACGTTCTGCTTTATTTAGCTAAGATGGCTACTTTTATACATTTCCATACAGTTTACAATTCACAGCAGCTCTTCATTGGCATACAGCAGAGAAAAGAATGCAAACACTTATTGTTGACCAAACTCTTAAGGCAGCTACTGGTGTTCAGACTACTTACTATACATGTTATCTATTAGAAACCTCTCTGTGCCTTGTTAACACCTTAAGGGGCAATTCTCACTGCATCAGAGACTTGGCAGCTGAATTTCCACCTGCGCCACTGAAGCCTTACAGTCCTTCATCTGAGGCCCAGGCTAGGTGATTCACTCACAGTCCAAATATTCACTATCTTCAAAAACTCTGCTACAGAAGATTCCTTCAATTAGCACAGATCCCATTCACATCACCTTTGAGGACAATCAAGTCATTGTAGCATGACCATACGTCATGCCTTTGCCTGTCAAGCTTTGAGGACTGTTAGGCAGAGATGTGTTGTTCCAGCTTGGCATGGTTTTAACCACAGATCAGCATTTTTCCTAGTGGCCACTGCGGAGCAGCCACCCATTCTAAAGATCACCTGGTTGAATGACAATCCTGTTTGGGTTGAGCAGTGGCCCATGACTGAAACAAGGCTGCAAATTGCAGAACAGCTGATTCAAGAGCAACTTAATGCTGGTCACATTCGACCATCTGTCAGTCCGTGGAACACTCCAATTTTCGTCATCCCGAAAAAGTCAGGCAAATGGAGGTTGTTACATGACTTGCGAAAAGTCAACGCACAGATGCAGGCCATGGGTGCATTGCAGCCTGGCCTCCCTGCACCAACCATGATTCCGCAAAATTGGATCATCGTTGTCATTGATTTAAAGGACTGTTTCTTTACCATTCCGCTCCATCCACAAGACACTCAGCGCTTTGCCTTCACAGTGCCATCCATTAATAGAAAGGCTCCATCAAAAAGATATGAATGAACGGTCCTTCCTCAAGGAATGCGCAATTCTCCTAGCATGTGTCAACTGTTTGTTGACTGGGCCTTGCGACCAATTCGGCAACACTTCGCTGACGCAATGATTTATCATTATATGGATGACATTCTCATTGCCACCAAGCGACCATTGCCACAAGCTGACATAGACTGGCTGATTTCACAATTAGAGCATCAGGGATTGACAGTGGCACCAGAAAAAATACAGCAATCAGCTCCTTGGAAATATTTAGGCTGGCTGATCACAGACGCACAAGTTCGTCCTCAGAAAATTACATTACATGATAACATCACCAGCTTGCATGATGCTCAAAAGCTCTTTGGAGACCTGCAATGGGTTAGAGCCATTGTAGGCATTACCAATGATGACTTGTTGCCATTTCTACCATGGCTTTGTGGGAATGATGGCAGTGATTCGCGAATCTGCACCCCTGAGCAAAGGAAGGCTTTGGTGCACGTGTCAGAAAAGCTTCAACATGGTTGGAGTGCTCGTCGTGTAGAATTCCTTCCATTGTCGCTTTTTCTTTCCAATGCCGAAGCTTGTCCTCTTGCCATTGTCTTTCAATGGCAAAAGAAAAAGGGGGAAAACCAATCTGACCAGAAATTTGATTCGACAGCAAGTGTGATTGAGTGGGTGTTTCTTCCTGTCCAGCCAAAGTGTCGTGTCATGAGCAGAACAGACGCTTTTGCTGCATTGATAAGAAAAGGCAGGGACAGAATTGTAGAAATAGACGGGAAAGAACCAGCAGACATCAGCATTCCCTTGAAAGATGAAGACTTGGAATGGCTGATGAGACACTCAGTTGCTTTGCAAGAAGCGTTGATGGGTTTTGCAGGTGTGGTTCGCAATAAGCAGCCAAAAGGTCCAATGTGGCATCTGATCACGTGTCATCGTTGGTTGGAAAGGCTTTTGTGTTCACTGAAACCAGTGAAAGGCAGGACGGTGTTTACAGATGCTGGTCGGAAAACGAAAAAAGCTGCATGTGTTTGGCAGCAAAGAGGAGATTGGCTGCAACATGTAATCAAGGGTGAAGCAAGAGATACATTGCAAACCCTTGAGCTGAAAGCCGTGTGTTGGGCTTTGCAGACTTGGAACAAGGAACCACTCAATGTTGTATCGGATTCTTTGTACGTGGTAGGAGTAGTACAAAGAGTTGAAGATGCACTCCTCAGGCAAACCAAGAATCAGCGCCTTGGGGAATTGTTTTTGCAACTGAGAAGCATCTTGAAGCAGTGCCATCATGTCTTCTGTGTCATGCACATTTGCAGTCATCAGTGCAACAGAGGTCTGGGAGAAGGCAACGCACGAGCTGATGCAGCAGTCAGTTGTGTTGTCCATGTTCCTCCTCAGAACAAGTTTGAAAAGGCTCGCAACAGTCATGACACATTCCATCAAAATGCACGAGCCTTGCACCGACAATTTCAGATTCCTTTGAGTGACGCACAAGGAATTGTGAGTGTCTGTCCTCAATGTAGTCATCATGGACCGGGACTGGGGCTGGGCACAAACCCAAAGGGACTGAAAGCTTTAGAGGCGTGGCAAATGGATGTAACTCATGTTCCAGAGTTTGAGAGATTGAAATATGTCCATGTCACTGTAGATACATATTCAAAATTTATTTGGGCAACAGCACAACCTGGAGAGAAGGCTTTACATGTAGAAAGGCATCTGTCTGTTTGTTTTGCAGTCATGGGTGTGCCTGTGGAAATTAAGACCAACAATGGTCCAGCTTATGTTGGTCAACGAGTTGCCAGATTTATGCAGAAATGGGGAGTGAAACATACTACAGGAATTCCTCACTCTCCCACAGGTCAAGCTATTGTAGAAAGAGCAAATCGCACCCTGAAAGAATACCTTGCAAAACAAAAACAGACTGATGACGTTGATGTAGTTAGTAGATTATCTAAAGTATTGTTTACATTAAATTACTTATGTTTAGCAGAAGGTCGAGAAGAACCTGCGGTCGTGATACATCATCACGCATTGAAAGAGGGAAGGCCGCAGGCAATTCCAGGACTTTATGTATACTATAAAAACATGCAAACGGGTGAATGGCAAGGACCAAATCAAGTGTTGTTTAATGGCCGTGGATATATGTGTGTGTCCACAGAAACTGGTCCTGTCTGGGTGCCGAGTCGATTTATCCGTGCATGTCCTCCGACAAAGATCCCACCAGACGGAGAGAACGAATCTGAGAACGACAATCCACCTGGAACACCTTCTGACAATTCAGAGACTGATCAAAATTAGTTTTAGTGTGTGTGTGTGAAATAAGTAGTAAGTAATTTCTTTGCAGGAACCTGGAAGAAACGACTGGAAGTGCCAGCAAAATGTTGTGGGTTGAACTGTTTGTCTTCAGTGTTATCCTGGTAAAAGGCGCGATTGCAGTACTGGACATTGACCAAAGAGAGAACATGTGGGTCACATGGGCCAATCGAACTGGACAAGATTCATTCTGTTTGTCTTTAGCGACACCGTCCAGTCCGTTTCGCACCTGTTTAATTGGCGTTCCATTGTCTTCCATGATAGAGTTCCAAAATTGGACTCAAACTAAAATATATTCAAATCTAGTAGAAGCCTGGAATGCATGATGTCACCAGCCTGTTGGATCCACTCACATGCATTCTGAAACTTGGTGCGAAATTCATAGAATTCCAAAAAATTTTTTAGGAGCCCAAGCTGTTGCCATCGCTCAAAATCTTAAAGTCAAGGGTACGGAGCCGCAGGAGTTTGATCTTCTTGGTTCTGTGCCAGGTAATTATTGTTTAACATTTGGCCATGTGAGACAATCCAAAGTTGGCAACACTTGGTTGTTTCCTAAATCCCCATTGTATTATAGTAATGCAGAGTACTGCAACAATTGGACACAGCTTGTAGTGCCAGCACAAGATGCTGCAAGACAACTACCACCAGGTGTTTTCCTCATCTGTGGGGACCGAGCCTGGTCAGCAGTGCCTCAAAGAGCAGCAGGAGGTCCATGCTACTTTGGAAAATTAACTTTGTTTGCTCCCTCCATTCATCAAATCACAAAATTCTCACAAACACCTCAACGATCTAAACGCAGTGCTCTTCATTTGAATTCCCATTGTAAAGATTTAGTTGATTTGTGGCAAAGTCCAACTGTAATTGTAGCCTCAATCTTTGCCCCAGGAGTCGCACTAGCACAAGCTCTTACCCAGTTACGAACCTTAGCTTGTTGGACATCAAAACAAATTAACATCTAACATGCTGAGTGAACTTGCTGCAGATGTTGGTACTGTCCTCCATGCAGTCCTTCAAAACAGAGCTGCCATTGACTTCCTCCTCCTTGCCCAAGGGCATGGATGTGAAGAATTCGAGGGCATGTGCTGCATGAACTTATCTGATCACTCGA
>JANPWX010012590.1:12911-23793 GCA_024734555.1 Trochalopteron elliotii
CCTGGGAATATCTGGGGATCTCTGAGGCCTGAGACAGAAGCTCTGTGCCCTCCCTTCACAGCAACTGCCTGAGTATCATCTGGGGCTATTTTTCTTTTCCCTTGTGTTGGGGAGTGTTTTTGTTTATTTGTCAATAAATAGGTTTTTTCCACTTCTCCTCCAAGGAATTCCTTCTCAAACCCAGAGCTGGGGGGGGAAGGGGTGGTGGAGGTTTGTTTTCTGGGGGGCTCCTTCTGGAGACCTTCCCCTAATTTGTCCTAAACCAGGACACATGCTTTCTAGCTGTATTTCCACATCTCCCCCTTTCTTTTCCACCAGTAAAATCTTTTTTGTGGACTTACCAATCAGCCTCTGAACACATTGCAAAACACATGGCAAACAAATCATCAAAAGCAACAGTACGGCTAAAACATAAATTCCTATTTTAACTAAATGCTTAAACCAACCAGCCAATCAGTAAGTCCCCATTCTCTAAGTATGTGTCCAAGCCAATTGCTATCATCTACAACTCTTAATTTAGTAACACTGTTGCAAAGGGCCTGTATGCTGGCATGGATAGACTGAGAATTGTCAGACAAGTTCATGCAGTATAAACCTTCAGTCTTCACACCTGTGTCCTGGCAGTCCTACTTCTGTTCTTGTCTTGGTGACGAGGGCTGGATGGAAATAAGGTAATTTTTCTTTTCTCTGGGCCTCATTCTTTTGGAGGTGATTGATGTTTGTCCAGACAAGCAGGTAATTACTTCGTACCTGTTGGTGATAAAATACATGCATACCTTCTCCCTAGGTTAGTAAATTAGCTGGGCCTTATCATTGTCCACTCAGTTAAAAATCTTTACATAGAAACTTTTAAAAATTGCCTCTGCACATGCAAATCTTCAAAGCAGTATCACTCTGCTAGGAAACAAATTTTATTTGATTTGATTTGCTTTCAAAATTTTTAGTGTAAATATTAATGTCAACGTTCTTGAGGAGCCATACTCTCCCTTCTTTTGTTTTTTAACAACATGTCTCTCATTATGAACATGAAGGCAACATAAAAAACAAAACAATATGTGACAAAACAATAAACTTACACTTAACAAAAATAAATTAAATAATACATGCAATTAGTAGTACATAAGAGATAAAATGTTGATTTAAAAAATGCATTATCAATTCCCTAAATACTGCACCATTACCCAGAGTCTGCAATAGCTAGTAAGCCTCATTTTAGAGTGAGGGCTTGGAGAGCCATTCCCGGGTAGAGGTTTTCAAGTTCACTTCAAAAGACGGTCTAGCTGTTATGGGTCCAAATTCAGCAAGTCAAAATGATCTGAGTACAGTTTTGGTGCAGAAAACACCTGGGTTTATTGGCATACTTCTCCTCTAGCTAAGGCTAGGACTTGTCCAGAGCACAGGCCTTAAATGGAAGAATCTCCCTAATATAATTTAAAAACTTCTCAGTAATAGTAGTTAAAAAATTTCTTAAAATAATACATGTTTGGTAAATAGCTATGCAACAATATGTGAAGGTTTGTAAAGCATCCGGCTTTGTAATTTATCTTTAGTTAAGTAGCTAACGATGCCATGAACAAACTGCAAACAACCAAAGGAATGCACATGTGTAACCTCAAATAATATCTTATGGATAATGCCCCTTATAAAAGGCCAGTGAATTCATGCTATGACATTAACAACATATTCAGAATCATTAATACAGCAACAGCAACTGTCTTGTTCTGCATACCTATGCATATATGATGATAAAGCAAAATAAAAGCAAGAAAAAAAGCACTAAACAGCTTGCAGTTAATAACAGCCATAATTTGGAATTGTTACTCATTCTTTAGTGCTATTGTCACGATCCACTAATGCAAGCGGGATTCGTGATGGTTCGTTTTAAGGATCTCAGAGTGCAAAAAACAACACAGAGGGGATTTTAGTATTCATCAAAACAAATGCACTTTTATTAGTGCCAACAGCAAATGCTATAGAAGGATTTGAAGGGAAATAAAGGATAGCGAGAAAAGAGAAAGAGGGGGTGGGCAATAGCTACCAATGGAGAGACGAAGTCCTCGTGGCCCAGCCAATAGATCCGTCTTCTTCTGTGGGGAGATCTCAAAGTCTTTGGTTAACTCAGGGGTCCTTATAGTCCTTTCCAAAGCAACAGGCAGTTGGCCAAAAGGTGGGGAAATCATTACGGTGTGTTCGTCTTGAGAGAACTGAGAACAAGTCAGCCGTCAGCAAGCACAGTGTTAACAAGAACAGGTACGGCCGTCAGCAAGTGCAGTCAATTCACCGTGGCTTGCCCATTGTTTCTGCTCAGGTTCTGATGTTCCGATGGAAATGCGTGCCGGGTTTTTCCATTGAACACACCTGCAGGCAACACTTGGCAAACATCCCACCTCAGCCAGGCCAGAACTCCTGTGTTGGGGTTTTAGAGTCCTTTTAGGGGTTTCAGTCTCTGTCCTTGATGATGGTCGTGAGGCAGATGAGGGATCTTTGGACCATCTCTTACAGCTACCTATAAAAAAAAATAGCAGAGATTGTTCTTATTTCTGTAACAAAATAACTGTATCTTGTAATTTAATGTGGAAACCTTTGAATGCCTCAGGGGAACCCCCAGGGCTTTGCCCTCAAAGAATATACCATAGAGTTTCCCCACCTAGGCTGAAAGAAAAGACTTCCCCCATGGTGCCCTGCAACACTACCTTGATCTACCTCAGTTTTGCATTCCCCATATGTCCCTAGTTCTCTTGGTTTCTCCTTTCCCTGTTTCCCCATTGGTTGTGGTATCCCTGGTGGCCTGCCCCCTTGTCCCCTATAGAGCATTGCCCTTTTCCCTGCCCTTGTACCACCCCTTGCCATCAGACCATTGGCTTCTGACCCTATACTTAACCTTGTGCACTCCTTTGATCTGGGTCTTTTGTCCCTAATCCCTTTGGTGCGATGGACATAATAAACCTTTGCTGGAATTCATCATACAGAAGGTCCTTCCTGTCTTTCCTTCGCTGAGCTATCTGTGGTGTGTGTGTGTGCATGGACTTGAAATGATTGTTCCTGTGGCCTACTCCAAGAGGCTTCTGAAGGAGATGCTTCGAGAAGGTAGCAGCATTTCACCATCCTGCCATGCTGCTACTATTTAAATAAGCAAATTTTGACAAAAATTCATTCAGGTTTTATGTCATTCATTTCTATAGCAAAATAATTGTATCTTATAATTTAAACAAGTATATTTCAACAAAACTTAAAATCAACTTTGCTGCAACTTAACCAAAAATATACTTAGAAACCCTTAAAGTTAACATTACTGAAACTGAACAGAAATTGATCTTAAGAGAAATTAACTTATTTAGACTCTATCTTTACAAAAAAGTTACTGAAAATTTGTCATACAACAGTTAAACATCAAGGTAAACAACATGCAGGTAAACAATTGTACCGATGTAGCAGCAATATAAATTTATTGAAGGGATTAAACTGCTGCAGCTTTTTAAGATTGCCTATATGATAGATTTGAGTTTGGCCTAATAAAAGTGATGGGATATAAATATTAAAACTAAGCCAATAAAAATTTAGTTTTGTAATAAGGCCATAAGTTTTAGACAAGTAACTTGGTTAGGTTAGTGGGTGTGTAAGACTGACACTTGCATACAAACAGTTACAAAGTCAGGGGTTCAGATTATTCTAAAGAGTAAGCTACTGTTTACTGTATTTGTGGTCCATCAATATACTTAAACTGTTTTGATATCAAGTCCAATTTCAAATTAACCATGGCAAAGAAAAATAATTACGCTTGAATCACTAAATAGCTGCAAGCAAAGATTCACAAGCAAATTACCTTGTTAAAATTGTGGAGTAAAAAGCAAACAACTGGTAAAGCTGGTAGTGGAGTTTCATATACTAATTATAGCTAAGTCTCAAATAACTACTACAGATAAGGTTCAAAGTTTGCCTTAAATGCGAACAAAAGAATGTTAAATCTACAATTTAGCCAATTACTCTCAGGGAATCATGCAGTCTTGCTATGTTACTGATATATAGGAAAACACCACATCCACACAAACACCTTTGAATCTTTCCAGTAACAATCCTGTTAAAAATCACAAATCACAGGTTAAATTTTAACAGAGTTTCAGTCACTACGTAGTGTCAGTTAGTATTTTAATGTGCTATAGCTTCAGCATGCCGTTCTGGCTGGGGCCAGGCAGGGGGGCTGCACCCCCCACAGCAGCATCAGCAACAGGCACAGTTGTGGCTCCTGGCAGACATTATGTGGGGGGAAAAAAGATCTGGTTCTTTTTCAGGGTCGACAGGTCCAGGGTCAAAGGGGTACTCTCCATCACCATCACTGTCATTTGGGCAGTAGCCAGCAGCGAATGCCCCTACAGATCGTGAGGGACCCCTCTCCCTTTCGCTCGTAAGAGAGGGGGCTGTGGGCTGTACCGAGAAGGACGCAGTCTTCAGATTTCAAAGAACTCTGAGTCTGCCACAGAGGGAGGGCAAGAGGCATCCCCTTTATCTTTAGCATGGGATTTTTCTTGAGTCTTTAGAACTTCAAAAATCACACTCCAGGAGGGATGTAATTCTGCAGCTGCTTTATCTGCCTTCATTGCATTGTTCCAGAATTTCACTGTCACATCGTCCCACAAATCAGACTTAAAGATTGTGGACGAGGTAACTCCTAGGAGCTTAGATGCTGTCCATTTCAGTATAACTTTTAAATCATGCGCAGGCAGAGATTTTCCATGCTTGTCTAGCAGCTTTGTCATAAGTTCAAAAACATCTCTTTCCTGGGCAGACATCTCCTGCCCCATCGTCCCCTGCAGCTCACCTCATTTCCCGAGGGAATAATGGTTGCTGGCTGGCTTCCCCCTTCCTCTCAGGGGCACTTAGTTCTGCAGGGCTCACAGACAGCAGCGCAGCTAGACAGATACGTCCTCACACGAGGGCACCAATTGTCAATGTAATTGAAGAGATGGGACTCATTGCTTGGATGCAAGAAATTGATTTATTGACTTACTGGGCTCAGCTTATATAGCCTTACAGTTTTGAATAGAATATTCTACTGCCAAGCAATAACCACATTGTTCATGTTTCTCATCAATATGCTTAACTACAATCTCTGCAGGTGCAGTTTTACATGGCTACCTAAAAATCACAACATTCCTTTCCTACCTCCCTCAAATCTCTGAATTTCCCATGGCTTTTGGCCTACCAAGTTCCGAATGTCCAAATCCATAATTTCCCCAGTTCTCTCTGTTCTCTCTGCTCCATTGCTCAGCTGCCTACACATAAAAAAAACCAGGCCATGCAAAACCAATACATGTTGTCAAGCCACTCTCCACGATATTTGAAAAGTCATGGCAGTCAGGCAAAGTCCCAGGTGATCAGAAAAAGGGAAACATTTCACCCATCATTAAAAAGGGTAGAAAGGAGGACCCTGGGAGCTACTGCCCTGTCAGCATCACCTGCGTGCCTGGGAAGATCATGAAACAGATCCTCCTAGGAACTCTGCTAAGGCATATGGGGGATAAGGAGGTGATTCAAGACAACCAGCACAGCTTCATCAAGGGCAAGTTCTGTCTGACCAACCTAGTGGCCTTCTACAATGGAGTGACTCCATCAGTGGACAAAGGAAGGGCTACAGATATCCTTTATCTGGACTCTGTAAAGTCATTGACACGGTCCCCCATGTCCTTCTCTTCCAGTTTGAGAGAGATGGATTCAGTGGGTGGACTGTTATATGCATAAGAAAGTGGTTGGATGGTCACATCCAGAGAGTAGTGGGCAACATCTCAGTGTCCCAATGGACATCAGTGACAAGTGGTGTCCCTCAGGGCTCTGTATTGGGACCAGTGCTATTCAATGTCTTCATCAGTGACATAGACAAAGGGGTCAAGTGCACCCTCAGCAAGTTTGCAGATGACACCAAGCTAAGTGGTGCGGTTGACATTCCTGAAGAAAAGGTTGCCATCCAGAGGGACCTGGACAAGCTCAAGACGTGGGACAATGGGAAACTCATGCAATTCAACATGACCAAGTGGAAGATGCTACACCTGGGTTGGGGCAAGCCCCATATCAGTATAGTCTGGGGATGAACAGATCAAGGGCAGCCCTGCTGAGAAGGACTTGAGGGTGCTGGTGGATGAGAGGCTAGACATGAGCTGGCAGTGTGTGCTTACAAACCAGAAAGCCAATGGAAACTGAAAGTAGGTTTAGATTATATATCAGAAAATAATTCTTTACTGTGAGGGTGGCAAGGCACTGAAAGAGGTTGCCCAGAGAAATTGTGGATGCCCCATCCCTGGAAATGTTCAAGGCCAGGCTGGATGGGGCTTTGAGCAACCTGGTCTAGTAGAAGGTGTCCCATGGTGTCTTGGTTTGAAAGACAGGTGTCTGCCAAAGAAGGTGGGAGCCTTCCTGGAAGGGAAAATATGACCCCCTCCCTCCAAATTATTATATTTTTGAAATTATGGGGCTTTCGGGTACAGATATGGGAAAAGGAATAGCAGTTCTTTACTAGAATATATATATATATATATATATATATCAAGACAGACAGACAACAACAGCAACAACACAAAAAAAAACCAAACCAGAAAACCCAATAACAGCCTTTTTCCTGCCTGTCAAGCAATTTTCCCCATTTGGTGTAGTTACGACCAGAACTGTCAGGGGGTGCTGTTGGCTCTTGATGAGGCAGAGGGGGTTCAATGACTCCTCCCCCTCTGATTCAAAGGGCATTGTTGGCTCTGGCAGGTTCAGAGGGAGGCTGATGTGAACCCTGAGCTTCCCTAGGGGGTAATGGCAGCCCCAGGAGGAGAGAGAGGGTGTAGGGGAAGGTGTTTCAGTTTCCCCGTCTCTCATGTGTCCCGTGTGGTATCCTGTTGATGGAAGAAGCTGCCAGGGCTTCAGTAAGCAGCCGGGAAGTGCTCTCTCATGAGAGAGAGAGAGAGAGGAGGTGAAGGTCTGATCTTTTCTCTCTTTAACACCCATGCAGATGGTAGGGATCTATCCCGGCAAGTACAGGTGTTCCACAGAGAGTTCCAGTTCACCAACAGTCCACTGTAAGCAGCAGCCTCACCAATAGGTAGTTAGGAGAAACTTCACACCAACACCGAACCCCTGGGCAGGAGAAGTCCAGCACCAAAACCCACAACCCTCTCACCTCCAAGTCAGGCAAGGACTGCCCCACCCCCTTGATTGACATTTAGTGAGGAGAGAAGAAGCCACCCACGAAAATGATTTTTCTAAGAGAAACTGCTAACAGTTTCCTCCGTGCCTGACAAAACCAATCAGTGACTAGTTTTGAATATTGACACCTTGTTAAACTGCTAGAAAGCTGAACGAGCCTCTGTGAACACACATGTTAAAATGAGCAAACCCTGGGAAAAGCTCTTCTTCTTCTTGCCTGGGAACAGGTAACAGGCTGGCCCAGCCTCCTCCGTGTGGCCAAGCGGGGCTGGGCAGGCCCTGCCAAGGGGCCAGGCCCCTTCCGAGGGAGTCTGCCGGGCCCTGTCAGGGCCAGCCTGGGCCCCAGCAGCTGCCAGGCCCCAGTGGCTGTTAACATCCTGCCACCACGACAGTTCCCCACCTCCCAACATGGTCTGGCTACCAGTGGCTGGAATTAAATGCAGTGCAGGTCTGAGACTAGCCATGCGGCCAGAGCGGCTGCCGCCCTTTCTGGCCGGGCTTCCTGGGGTCCTGGCACAGCTCCAGCGTGGCCTGAATCTATCACCGTGACTGCTTCGGCCACCTCCTGGCAGAAACCATCATGACCTCTGCAGGCCTCGGGCAAGATATTAACTTTTTCATTGCACAGATGGAACTTGCAGAATATTGATTCTCTCTCAAGTGAGAGAAAAGGACAGAGTGAAGACACGTAGAAAAACAACATGAAGATGCCAAGGTCAGTGAAGGAGTCAAGTCCCAGATGGGAGGAGAATGAGGAGATACCTTAGTCTTAGGCTGAAATTCTTTTGTAAAGCCATGGTGATGGACTTGATACACTAGAATATCCCTTTAATTCATGGAAACAGTATGGGGAGATGGAGTGTTCAAATTGCAGACATGAGCAAAGGCATTCGTGCTGAAGCAAGTAAATATTGAAGTAGCTGTGATCTCATGAGGAGCTTGAACAGAGAGAGAGATGAGAGTGATGAAGACCCTTTGCCCCCAGGGAAAGAAGACCTCTGTTCCTAGATATTAAGATGATCTCAGAGATAGATGAAGAGAACCTTTGGTTTTGAACAGCTCATCCTTAAAATAATACCCCATAAGATTGTCATGGCCCATGAACACAGCTGTGGGAAGGCTGCATGAGATGGGAGGAACTTCACAAATGCAGATTTCTGGGTGGCTGCTATTAGTGAGAATTGAAGCCAGGAGAGAACTGTTTTCTTGTGGAGAAGTCTCCATGACAGAGCAAAAGACACTCCTCTCCATAAGAGAACTGATGAAAGACTATTTTAGAGGTGGTCAACTGACCTAAGTCCTAAGGTTTTGTCTCTGTACATTGTTAGTGGGGAAAAAAAAAAGATTGTGGGGGGAGGAGAAGTGTTCTGAAGGTTTTATTCTTCATGTAGTTTTGTTAATAAAATATTCTTTATATTCTTTAAAGTTTTAAGCCTGTTTTGCTCTTCTCCTAATCCTATATCGTAGCAGAAAAGGAGTAAGTGATTCTAGTGGGTGCATTGGCCTTTGACCAGTGCACAACCCACCACATTAATTGGCACCCAACACATGGCTTGAGAAAGTGGAAAAAACCTGTACTGATTGCATTTTGGTTGTACTTACTCTGTATTAAGATAAAGCAGTCACTAGCCATGTTGCTTGAATTCATAATGTCTCTCTGGGTGGAGGACTTCATGTGTTTCTGGCCCCTAGGCTTTTTTGAGGTTTTAATACCTTTCTAGTCCCGAAGCCTATTTTCTTATCCAGAGATAGCTCCAGTATTATCCCTAACATGTAGCTTTTACAGTAGAGGGACAGGAATTAGATTAGTTATTGTGCTGTGTTCGGTGATAATGATTTACAGGACATTTACAAAGGCACTGGAGTCTGTTCAAGACATGTACAGTTTATGATTTAGTCGTCCTGTGAAAAATAAAGTTTAAAACAACTCCTAAAAGTTAAAGTATAAATTTAGAAAGTATTAGTTATATTAGTTATAGAGTTGTAAAGTTAGATGTTAAAAACTCTTTGTACTCATGTTTGTAATATATCGTGACCTGTCAAGCAAGAATGTCGTTTCCATGGCAACGTAAGACTCCTACACCTCTCTACTCGGCCTGGCTATCTCAACCCCCCTGCCCCCCGTCTCCTACTGTAACACCCCTTATGGTAATTAAAGATCCCAGGATGCAACACCTCAGGAAAATCGGGACAACTTCCAAAAACAAACAGTAATTAAGACTCTTTAACAACAACTTAAAACAAAAAGGATAATAACCATGAAGACTGAAGAGTACAAGCCAATTGATACCAGGACCTTTAGATCTCACCGTGACCAGAAGAGCAATCTGAACATCCGACTCATCAGTGGAAATCACATTGGACTGGAATTGTCGGGAGCATGCTCCCATGAGGGGGGAGGCTAATTCCCCACTCGGTTGTGTGCAGCAGCAGAGTGTCCAGCCCCCCCCTCCTTCTCAGCACTGCGGTGGAGGCCACCCCACCCCCCTGAAGCGCCTGCTTCTAAAAGAGCTGATACTTTAATAAAGGCATTTAAAGGAGGAAACATCGTCTCCTGCCCAATTTTTCTCAGTCCTACCCTGCGTCCCAGTTCCAGTAGCCTGTTTTGGGGGTTTATTAGTAATTGCACCCAGTTTGTTAGAGGAGAAGCAGGGGATGAGGCTTTTCAACCTTTCTTTTCCTTCTTCTCCTTTGAGTCTATTAAGTCACTTTTGGAGAATGTTCAGTTTCGCCTGAGTGTTAAAGATACCACTTTCCTGGTATTTAATTCTGTAAGCTTCCTCTGTATGGTCTGCAACTTCTCTAGAATGAGGGCTGACATGTCCAGAGGAGCTGATGTGACCCCTGACCCAGAAGTAGGCCCAGGTGTGGAAAATCCTGAGTGGTGTGGAGAATGGGAGGATATGGGCTGAACCCTGAAGGAATTTTCTGATCCTATAGCCTGGGAATTTCCATATGAACAAATACAAAACCCAGATGAGGTGGGGAAATACCTGAAAGAGAAGTGTCATGATGACTCTAAAGAGAAAAAGCTCATTACAATAAGCTGGGCACTGGCATATGTTTATTGCATGCTGCTAGATACTGTAGAGCAGCAGATAGAGGCAGGAGGGCAGGGAGATAAATCAGCAGCTACCCCAGTCACTCAGGCTGCAGCCAACACCCCAGTTACATTGTAGCTAAATCAGCCAGTGAACCTAAGCCAGCAGCTAAACCAGACAGTGAGCCTAAGCCACTACAGTCGCTGCAGGAAAGAAGCACAGAAACAAAACCAATCAACCAGTGGATGATGATCCAGATGAAGGACCCTTGCAGAAGTTTCCTTCTGGGGGGCAGCTACCGGCAGGCTGCTTACCCCAGACCAACTGCGGTAGTTCGTGGGTCCCTCAGATCTGCTAGCTGGAAGCGTGGGTGAGGCTTTGGAATAAAGAGCGGGCTTCTGCCGTGGGTTTGAAAGGTGTTTACTGTTGCAGCTCCACGTGCAAAAGGCAAGGCTCGGCCTGTCCTTCTCCCTTATGTACCCCAGGAGATTGCCTGAGGCCACAGGAGAATTCGGGCCAATGGATGGGAAGGGGTTGGGAGGTTCTAGAGTGGGTCACTTAGCAGGACAATTGAAGAGGGCAGTGCTTGAGCACCTGGCCAAGTGGGAGATGATCTCTCTTCAAGTTCCCAGGGTGACTGACAAGGGGCTCCCCTCTGGGAG
>JANPWX010012640.1:0-17093 GCA_024734555.1 Trochalopteron elliotii
TCCTCCATCTTGCCCTCTATATATTATTATTATACACTACACTATATATATTATTATATACTAAAATCTTAAATCTAAATTTTCACCGTGTGAGATCACACAGCACTATTCAAACTACACACCCACACCCAGTGCCATCACTCAATTTCAGGAGCCTGTTCCAGGGCCTCAAGTCAAATGTGGTGCTGGCTTGAGGGTCAGTGTTTTTTAGAACAGAAAGCTTGAAATTTTCAGCCTCCAGGGTTCCAACACCTTGGTGCTCCAGTGAAGGGCAGGGTGAGCACCTCGCTGCTGTGCCAGCCCTGCTGTCCTGGCTGGCACAAGGGTGGCTGCCACAGGCAGGTGAGTTCCTCGTTCCCAGCCTGCCCAGGGCTGCTCAGCTGGTGCTGAACTTCCCAGGGGCTGTGCTGCCCTGCAAAGCCACAGATAACCTGGGATGAAGGGCAAGAACGTTCCACCTTCCAACACCCACCTAATTCCTGCTCTCCTGAAACCATCACTGTTGGGAATACAGGTGATGCTGTTTTACACCACAACGACACAGACTCTGACTTCAGAAGGCTGAAAATGACTCCTTTATTTTTGGGATGTGTCTCCCTTTTATACTGTTTTACACAGACCAATTTGATTGGTGA
The DNA here is from genome assembly GCA_024734555.1 of Trochalopteron elliotii. Lineage (NCBI taxonomy): Eukaryota > Metazoa > Chordata > Aves > Passeriformes > Leiothrichidae > Trochalopteron > Trochalopteron elliotii. The sequence continues at coordinate 636 of JANPWX010012640.1, forward strand.
AACAAAGACAAACCTCTTCAATCACATTGGTCAGAGCAGAGGGATATCCAGAAGTCCTTCCTAGGGAAAAGAATGAAAACAAAGTTACAGTTACAAAAACACTTCTCTTGTTTACAGAAAATTCCCTTGGAAAAGAATTTCAAAAAACTAAAACATCTCAGGCACGGAACCAGGGCTACACACAGGGAAATGAGGAGCATTTGGGGCTTTTTCTCTTCTACCCAACTGTCCAGGGATTTCCCCACCATCTCCCCTGGGGCTCAATCGGGGTGCGTGTCTCTTTCTGGGATGTGGCTGTGTCATCCAGAGACATCTGTGCTCCCAGGAAATGAGAGCTGCAGCTTCTCTCTTTGTGGCAGAGTGGGCAGGGATAGCCTGGGGCCGGTCAAGGGCAGCAGGGCACTCCTGTCCAGCCCTTCTGCTCTCTGCCCTCCCGGCCCAGGAGGGTCCCAGGGTCAGCCGGGCTCTTTTCCTAGAGGCAATTAAGCAGTTGTGTTGTGTGGGGGCGGTGGGGTGCCTGCTGTTCATCCCCTTTGTTTGCCTTTGAGAGGAAAACAGGTGGATGCAAGGGGATCTCAGCCTGGTGAGGAGTCACAAGGCACAGACAGCTCCAAAGTCCGGCACTGCCTCCTGCACCGCCGCCCCGGGCACGTCATCCTGCGGGAAGGAGCAGCCTGGTTCGTTTTCTGCCCCCTCCTCAGGAGCCTTTGCTGTGTTCAGGAGCCTTTGCTGTGTTCAGGAGCGTGTGGAGAGTGGGGAAAGGGGCCGGGGACCGCGGGCTGCCGAGCCTTTGGCTCTGCCTGGCAATGGACGTCTGTCAATGTCACATGAGCCGTCAGGAGACAGATGGCATTTTACTGCCTGGCTGGAAATCACCCCTTTCTTTTCTTTTCTTCCCTCCCCTCCCTTCCCTTTTTTTTTTTTTTTTTTTAATATGCCGTTTTTGTGCTTAAAAGAAACTGAGAGGGAGACTGAGAGTGAGGAGAAAGGCTGCTTGCCTTTTGAACTATTATCTGATGCTGGCAGAGATCATCTCAGCATGGCTTGTGCTTCTGCTGCCTGGCCAGTGCCACAGCCCCCGCAGGGCTTGAGTGGGGCTGCTGGGGCTGAGGAAGAGGGTGACAGGGAGAGGAAAGGGGGTGGCTCTGGGTAGGAGTGGGTTTCCAGCTTGCCCAAGCAAAAACACACTTGTTGCCTGTAGCCCTGTTGGCTCCTGATTCTCTGGGGGAGCTCCGAGGGATGGGGAGAGCTCTGAGGGATGGGGTGAGCTCAGTTTGAATTTGATATTTCCTGTTCCCCTCAGGATTTGATTTAATTGTTTGAGCCTCTGCATCAGGGCAGGGCCAGGGCTATGGACATGACATCAAGGGGTAAAATCACATTCCGTGAGCAACAAATGTGACTGCTGAGCTCTGCTGAAAGTCCCATGGAGAGTAACATCCCTTTCCCTTTGTCAGTGCAAGGTGGTGTAATAAGAGAAAATCTCCATGCCTGATCCATGCCCTCCTACCTTTGCTGGCTGTTCAGGGTCTGGATTATTGAAGGCTGTGGCACAGAGCAAGACCTGGAAGTGAAAGCCTCCCTCAGCATCTGGGCTGCCAGCCTTTGCCACACTGCCTCTGCCCTGGGAATCACTTCTGACTCCTGGCAAGGGAAAACCCCAAAGGTATTTGGGATTCCCTGGAATTTTCGTAATGTTTCCTGTTCAGCTGATGTTACAGTGAAGAAAAATTGGGGTGAAGTCAGTGTTTGTTCAGCCCTGCCCAGCTGTCTTCTCTCCTGGTGTTGTCTCCTCTTTTTTGGGATGGATGTGCTGGGCCCTGCTGTGAAATCAGAACAGGGCAGTGCCCAACTCAGGCAGGTGGAACTCAATCTGCACCCCCTGGAATGGAGCTTTCCTTGCAGCATTCCCTGCAAGAGGTTAATGGACAGCAACTGGCCTCAGGTTCCTCTTGCTCTTTTTCTCTTCCCTCCTGTTCCCTTGGTCTGGGTGGGAGAGGGATCCCTGAGCAGCTGGACCTACTGGGGATGCAGTGTGCTGGTTTCCTTCTCTCACTGGGAGGAAACTGGATCTGTCCCAAAGGCCTTGACCAAGGACTTAGGACCATCAGCTGCCAGCTCAAGGCAAAGATCACTTCCTCTTATTCTCCACGATGTTGGGTACTCAGGTACCCTCAGTCATCCCTCCTGCCTGTTTACCCAGGTCACTCTGTGAAGGACTCTGCTCTCCTGCTGCTTTCCTGCCCAATCCATCTCTCACGTTCTTCTCCACACCCTCACACCTGCTCTGACAGGTAAAAGTTACTTTTCTTCACCTTCAAGTCCTTCCATGGACCGAGTCCCTTGCACCTGCCCACCAGAGACCACTCCCAAATGTAGTGTTGTCTGGTTTCCCTCACTTGCCTCTCATGTTTTGGGCTTTATTCTGTTCTCCATGGTGGGAGGTAAACACCAGGACAGCAATCCTGCCACCTCTGCCAAACCTGCTGCTGCTTTGTCCTGCTGCCAGGGAAAACCTTGCAGATGCCTGAGGCTGAGCACTGTGCCCTGGTTTCCAGAGGCTCCTCACCTGTCCAGAGGCACGTGTACCTCATCCAGGAGCCAGTCCACAGGCTGTCCATGGTGACTGCACAGCTCCTGTCACAGCAGAGCTCTGCCCTGCTGCCAGAGACACCTCCAGCCTCATGAGGTGCTGTCCCCATCACAGTGCACTCTGTGACAGAGATCATGGTGCACAAAGAGCCTTCTGCATTTGGTCCCTGAGAGCATTTCTGTGGCACCAGCCCAGACACCTCTGTCAGAAATTCACCTAAAAGCTCTTTTCCATGTTCATCCAATCTTTTAATCTCCTCGAGAAGCACCATGCTAATCTGACAAAATCCTTTTCTGTATAACCATGTAATTGGCCCTAATTATACTGTTCTATTTTAATTCCTCACTATCAGAGTGGTGTAGCTGTTTCTCCTTCACTTGGCATCAAAGCCAGACTGATGAGAAGTGTGCCTTGAGCCACTATTCCTCCCCTTGCCCCACATGTGGCCCCTGTTACCTTCACCTGCAATTTAGGAACACCCCAGGGCTGTGGGAGTCAGGGAACAGCAGCCAGCTGCAGGGCTACTTATCCAGCTTCTCACAAATTCCACAGAAAACAGAGTGAAATGAGAATATTTGAACTCTGGCTGGAGCTCAAACAAGGCAGGGGACACCATCTTTTCTACCTGTCAGCCTGGGATCTTAGAAACAACCCGTGCTGTCTGCTTCCCTCACATCATTGTGGCAGTAAAAGTGCTGCAGGTCACATCAGTGCCACCCATTTCCTTTTAAACAACATCCTTGTCCTCTGAGCACGCCCTTGGTGACAAAAATCCAGCCTGGAAACCACAGAGGCCTGACTGCACCTGGAGCATGGTGAGGTGAGGATGCTGCTGATTTATGAGGAGGAGGAGGAGGAGGAAGGTTTCCCAGGTCTATTCCCTGGATGGGTGAGCCCTGCAGAACCACATCAAGGAGCATGGCTGGCATCTGAGGACAGGAGGGCTGAAGGTCTTTGGCACAGGAACAGCCAGGTTTGCCCTCTCCCTGGTTTGTAATTTGACACACATGGTTTGGTGTTCATGAGCAGATGGCAGCACACAAACCATAGGAGTAAGTGCAGCTTCAGTGATAACCTTGGTTAGACTCTGCTGAATCACTGTCCTGTAGAGATGGAGTTTTATTTCCCTGGCCTCAGTCCAGATATTATCTTCTTTTAATAATGGGAAATTGGAGGAAATTGTTATCAGTCATGACTAAACTATGCAAAAAGATGAGCAGGATTGAGGAGAAAGGGGAGCAGAGCAGGTTGGGAATGGCAGGCCCACAGGGAATTACATATCTGGTGTCCTGCTCTGCTGGGCTTTCCACCCTCCCATGGCAAAAAACCTGGCAGGGAGTGGATTTCTCTTCTGGACATCACGGCCTGAGCTGGATGGGACAAACCCACCCCAGCACCCAGGCTGGGAGATGTGCTGAGGGCTGGAGGGAGGGGTCTGAGTTTATCAGGTGGTGAATAACCCCCCAGTGGAGCTTGCAAAGTAGCTCTTCCCTGTCAAGTCACCTGCTGCACCCCATTTTGGAGGATTAACTCTGCTTGGGGTACTTCTGTGGGGCTGTGCCCTGCAGGGATCCCTGACTGAGTGAAACCTGCCCCACTCATCCCTGTGTCTGCTGTCTCCACGTCAGCACAGCCCTGGGATGGTGTAACCCACACTGGTTTGGCTCCTGAGGGGCAGCACAGTGGGGGCCAGAGCCTGTTAGAAAAGACAGGGCATCGACCCCTGTGTGAGCATGAGCATGACACAGGCTCTGCTCAGGGTTTATTTCCTGTGTTGCCATGACACAAACATTTTCTGCCTGTTTTTGTCACTGGCAATTATCATAATTGTTTGTTGCAAAGCCCACATTCCAGGGCAGAGCTGCTGAGCTGACCCAAACCTCAGCTGCTCTTTGCTGGGGTTTGCAGCTTCCCAGCCTGGTGGGATGAAGCCCTGGACTTGGGGAACACCAGAAAGCTCCACGTTTGGAGGGAGTGAGGAGGAAGTTGTGGGGTTGATATTTCTGGGCCTGAGAGATTTTAGCCTGCTAGCAGCTGCTAACTTTTCCTAAGGAAAAATTTCTCAAGAAAGCTTCTTCTCAAAACAATCTTGGTAAACAACTCTCCTTTCTCAAAACAATCTTTTTTCAGGTGTTTTTGTTTTGCTGTTTCTCTGGTTAACCCGTGGGATTAGAGAAGTGTTGTTCCTATTCACCAACCGTGTTCAGTCTGTATGGGAACACCTTATAAAAGGTAGTAAAAATTAGACAATAAAGTCTTTTTTCTATGCTCTTTGCCTTCTGAAATATTTGGAATTTCTCATCTTTCTTTCTTATCCTACAACGACAGGAAGTTAACTCACAATCACAAAGTTTGTTTTAGCCCTAAAGCTGGCCTGGCACCAGCAGCACCCAGAGGCCCAGGCTGCCCCAGATCCTCTCCATCAGCCCCACTCCAGATTCATCCCTGGGCTCTCCTTCCCTCACCCACGGTTGCCCTGTCCCTCCTGTTCTGTCCCACTGGTGGATGCTGCAAAATTGGCTGGAATAAATGATGTTGGAGGAGCTGGAGGAGGGGGAGCCTGGTCCAGCTCGCCCAGCCAGTGGTGCAGGAGGAAGCTGCAGGGGAGTGGCACGAGTGATGCCACTGCAGCCCCAGGGATGTGGCACTGGCTGCCCTCCCCCTGGCCCTGTCTGCAGCTGCACCAGCCCCTCCTGTCACACAGGATCCAGTGCATGTCCCACGGCTCTCTCTGCCTCTCCCTGCAAACTTCCTTCCAGTTTATTGGTGAATTATCAAAGCAGAGTGGAACAATCAATGGAAAGGATAGTCTGTGTGCCCTTGGCCTGATTTTGCAGAGGGACTCTAACACACTGAGTGCACAGCTTGGCTGGCAGCAAAAGTAAGGCCATGTGCTGCCTGGATTTCTCTGTACATGAGAAGCAGCTGGAAACAGAGCTTTCCATGTGGATCCTGACCTTCTTGTCAAGTTTTCTCAGTGCTCTGGCTTGTAGTGATGCTGGGAAAGCCGTGCTGTGTTGGCCCCTCATCCCTGCCAAAGCCTGCCCAGCTTTTCTCAGCAGCCTCTTGAGAGAGTTGATGTGAGTGACTGGGATGTGTGGCAGCACATGGGGACAGCAGAGGGAGAAGATTTTGCCAGGTGAGGTCTGGAGTTGCTGCTCTCCATAAGAAGAGCACAACTGGTGTGGTGGAGTTGACCCTGTGAGAGTCAGGTGACATTGGTGTGACACACCTGGGCTGCCCCAAAACGTCCCATTTGTGCACAGACATTGGTCTCCTATTCCAATGTCTCATATTCCCACCTTCAGGGCTCTGCCCCTGCAGTGTGTGAGGTGGTGAAATGTCAAATCCAGATGTCACTGCATTTGTCCTCAGTTCCCTGCTGGCCCTCCCCATACCCACCTCACCCACAAACATGCAATTCCCCACAGAGTTTTGTTTGCTGTGTCTCATAACTGCAGCATTTCTGCAGCAGCTTCAGCTTCCTCTGGGCCCTCCAAAAGAGAGAGGGTCCCATGCACATCAGGACCCCCCTGCTGATCCTGGCTTGTCCCCACAGAGGCTTTCCTGAGCACAGGATGGAGCACAAGGGAAGGCCAAGGCAAGCCATATCTCTGGTACACCCTCTGATCAGGATTCTAATGAAGTTGTTCCTAATCTGTGGCTGGGAAAATGCAGCCTATGAGGTTGTACTGTTATAACACCTGGTTTGTTGCAAAACCACTGCAGAGAAAAGCTGGAGAGTCCTTCTGGTTGGGTGGGTGTTGGGGGACCACCTCTTGGGCACACTGCCCTCCAGCACAGGGTAAGAGGTGTCTGTGGATGCTTTCAAAGCTTTCTCACTGAACACGGGTTTCTTGCTGATCTACTCCTGGCAGAGGGAATGTTTTTTTAACTCAGTGAGGACTCTTGCACGCCTGGAGCGGGCAGAGCTGCTGGATGTGGCCCCAAGCACTGACCCCATGAGGGGAAGCAGAGTCCCACCACAGCAGGAATGAAGGAAGGCCCCAGTCATGGTGGGATGAGGGTGGACTGGGGGAAATTGCCCCTTCTCTTGTGCCTTGGACTGTTCCCTACAGCACGTGTGGAGGCTGGGGACGTGGTGTGATGGTCTTCAGCGTCTCCTGATTTTCCCTACACTCCTTCCCTGCTCTGTAGGCTGTTTCCATGGAGAGATCCCAGGTTGTAAGTGCAGCCCCTGCCTTCACAGCGACGCTCCGGGCCCCGGAGATGAGGCATTGTTGGGAGGCTGAGCCGTCTGCCTGGTGTGGCTCCGTTTATCCATCTGTGGAGCCTGTCCCTTCCTTGACTCATCGAGATACCGGAGCTGGGCTTTTCTTCTGTCATTGAAATAGCTTTGGCCCCTGCTTGCCCCCTCCCCTCGGCTCTGCTCGGCTCGGCATTACCATAGCCCTTTGTGGAGAGCCACACTTCTGTTTGTCTGGGCGAGCAGCTGAGGCACGGGAAATGTGCCGGAGCCATTCAGCGGCTTAGTCTGGGAGGCATTGTACCTCTGAAAGGGATGCTTGGGCCATTTACATAAAAATGTGCTTGATACAGATAATATGAGTGCTTGTGGGGGTGTGCGGAGTGAGGGACAGAGCCGGGAGGAGCCTCCCGGTCCCTCCTTTGCCATCCTCATTAATCGGCGGCAGGGAAGGTGTGCGGGGGGATAGAGGGGCTGTTCCCCGCCTCGGCTGGGGCTGTAAAAGTCTTTTCTTCGCCTGGGACAGACAGAGCTGACCGGGCTGGTGCTGGGATTGTCTCCAGAGGAGGTGCTCAGGTCTGTCCCAGCCCTCTGCTCTGGTCCTGTCTCTCCATCTCCAAGCAGGAGATTGTCCCTGCTGGAATGTCTATGTCCTCTGCTGTGTCTGGCAGGTGACAGCTCTGGGACCCCAGAAGTGCCCCCAAACCCTTCCTCCTTGTCCTCCTACCCCGTGGCATGCTGAGCTCACCCTGCCCCTTGCCTCACCACCTGGCACCTGCACAAGCTGGCTTTGCCATCTTCCCAGCCTTTCCTGAGGGATTTGCCATGGAGCACATTTCATCTGCAACAGCTCAGTTAGCCGGGTTGGATTTAAGCAGCAAAATGAAGTTTGGCCGTGCTCCATTCCAGCCGTGGTCCTAAATTCACCCCGGGGCTGGACCTGACCCCAACAGGAATCCCGGTCACAGCAAAGAGGCTGTGGGAACCAGAGAGGAGAAAACACAGCTTGGCTTTGGCTCTGTGCTGCTGATCCTGCTGCAGTTCTGTGTGTGTGGGACCTGCCAAGGTCCGAGTCCCTTAACCCCCAAAACTGCTCTCAAAGCCTGTGACTCAGAGCTTACAACCAAAAGTAAGTTTAAAAGTTTAGAGGTGACAACAGATGCATGCCTTCAGCTGGCAGCTGAAGTCATTGAACTGAACTGAAATCCTCAGGCAGCTGAACAGATATTTTTTCCATGAGTAAAATGTGACCTAATGGAAAAGTGAGACCTGGTACAGAAATACTGTCCCTAAGGACAGTTTTTCATGAAGATTATGATGGGTCCTGGGTTCCTCTTACACTGCAGCATTATTAAGTGTTGTGGTGGTGCCCAGAGGCGATGATGTTAATAAGCACCTAATTTTAGCAGTAATTTAGCTTCTGTTATAATTACCAGGTCATTGTGCTAGGTGCTGTGCAGACACATGTGAAAAGGCAGCTTTAGTCCCAAAGGGGATGTGCTGGGGACAGGACAGTCACAGAATTCCTGTGGGTGGGGGAGGACAAGTCAGGTTGTGTCTGAGGCAGTGGAGGTCTGGGAACAGCAACAGGAACCAAACCTGGGGCAGATTCCTCTGCATTCCCTGCAGGGAACAGCCCTGAGAGGAGCTGGATCCCAGAAATGCTGGATGCAGTGAGGATGGGCGAGGAACGGGACCAAAGAGCACAGGAAAGGGTCTCCTACAAGTCTCCTATAAGAGCAATAACCCTTTTCCTCCCTAGGCTTGGAAAGTCTTTCTCCACAAAGTCAAACCTCAGTTCCAGATTTAAATAGATTCTTTTTGCATACCATGAGAGTTCTGAGGATATTGGCTGTGATTTGTGTACCAGTCTGGTTCAGTCTGCACTGGAAGAGGATGGATTCATAAGGGTAAACCTTTTTATGTGCTGGGTCTTTGCCTTGTTACCTTTGGGGAGTGATTGAATCACAGCTAAGTCCTGCAAATGCTGCTTATTCTGGAGGCTCATCAAGGGATCCAATCCCAAGCACACTTTGGTGGGGTTTTAGGGTAGATCCTATTAGACAAGGTTACTTCAGCCCTAAGAAAATACACATGAGTTCACATCAGTGCACAAATTGGAAGGTTTCACCAAGGAAAAGAGTATCTGCAAAGTGTAGGGGAATGGAGCCACCAGTAATTTGGTACTGGTGGCTCATTGCAGCAAGATTTACATGGTGGATGCCTAATGCTGATTCATGTATGTTATTCTTGTGCAAGAGGTTGTTTAGCTTTGGAGGTTTAAATGAAATAAATCATGGTCAAATGAAACTTTCTACCTCACTGAAATGAGAAGAGAAAAATGTACTGATTCATTTTGACTTTTTCCCCCCAGAAAATATGATCTACATTGACACGTTCCAACAGAGAATTTCTATTTTGGCCCAACTGTATTTCTGGTGGAAACTTACTGAGATGAACAGGTCTCAGACAGGAACTCACTGCTGACCACCCTCTGGCATGGCCTAAAGTGGCTTTGAAAGTGGTTGCAGTTCAGGTGGCAATTAGTGAACCTATCACTCCCACTCCCACACCCACTCCCTTTCCTCTTTCTCCTTTAAGTTCTCTGGAATGTGTTGATTTCCTCATAATTCTTCCTGTTTTTTCCCAAACCCTTTACTTTCATGTGTGTGGTCAAAGATTTTGTCCAAGGGGGGCACAAAATGACACAGTAATTCTCTTCCCAGTTTCAAATGAACTCCAGCTCTGTAGCTGCAGCTTGTGCAGAGCAGGATGAAGGTGAGGGATGAGGGGTTTGGTGGCTTTTGTCCTTGTGTTGGAAAGGTTCTCCTGGACTGTGGGCATGTTACACCTGGGATCATCTGGAGTTTTATGTGGCTGGTGAGCAGAGAGAGGTGAAAGAGTGCCACCAGCACCTGGGAACACCTCAACACTGGAGAGGAGGAGCAGGACCAGGCAAGATGTGGAGCTGCTGCTTTGATCCCTTTGGGTACCTGATGCCTCTCTCCATGTGCTGTGTGTTCATCTCCCCTCTCCAAGACTCTGTTGTGGTTCCAGACTCAGCCTGTGCCCCTCATCTGGCCCCAGGGACAAATTGTCTTTGCCTGCTGCTTCTCCAGCCTGCTGAGGGTCTGAGTGGCAGTGCTGTAGGAAAGGAGAACCACTGGATTGTGTGGCACAAAACAGGGCTTGGAGATACTCTGGGGCTCATTGGGATGGGTCTCATGCTGCCCTGGCACTGAACCATGGAATAGTTCGAGTTGGAAGGGACCTTAAAGCTCATCTTGTTCCAAACCCTGCCATGGGCAGGGACCCTTTGCACTAAACCAAGTGCTGCTCCAAGCCCCAATATCCAGCCTGGCCTTGGGCACTTCCAGGGATCCAGGGGCAGCCACAGCTTCTCTGGGCAATGGATTCCAGGGTCTCAGCACCCTCATGGTAAAGAATTGTTTCCTAATGTCAGACCTGCACCTGCCCTCTGGCAGTGGGAGGCATTCCCCCTTGCCTTGTCACTCCAGGCCCTTGTTCAAAGTTGCTCTTTGTAGTCCCCTCAAATCTCTCACAGTCTCTTTAGGTACTGGAAGGTGCTTTAAGGTCTTCCAAAAATCATCTCTTCATTTTCTTTCTAAAATCACATCCTTCTCTGGTCCTGGCTCATTCCAAAGGGGCTCTGCAGCATTGCAGGCCTGGGACAAAAGAAACAAATATCTGCAAATGTATGAAACACAACTGCAGCTCTCTATCCAGTTCTAAGCAAGAACAGAAATTCCTCCTAGGGTAAAGTGGGCAGGTCTTGGTCTGTATTTGAAGCTCACTAAGGCAGTGACTATTGAATTTGCTTTTGTGGAAAAAATAAGCCCTGCCATGTGGGTTTTGTGGCTGAAGAGTGAAGGAAAGTGGCAGTGAAATGGAGCTCAAACCCCCATTTGACCTTGGCTGGCTGGTTCCCTAGATGTGTGTCTGAAAGGGGACTGTCCCTTCCCCTCAGGCAGTGCAAGTCCAGGTAGTAAAAATGACTTTCAAGCAAATCTATGCTGCAAGTTAAACCTCAATAAATCACATTTTTTTTTTAGGAGATAAACTTTTTGCCAAATCACTGTTTAATTGCCCAATCCCTGCAGAGCATGGTGAGGGAGCACATCTGTGCATCTTGCACCCAAATCAAACCAAGAGCAGAGATGAGAGAGGAAACCTCCATGGTTTTATGGACTCCAAACACAGGATAGTCACACCAAAGCTGCTCTTCCAGCTGGGAATTAGCCTTCCAGTCTGTAACAGTGTGTCTTTTTCAGAGTGTAGCTAAGGCCTTTCTAGATCCCAGTCAGCCCCTCCATAAAGAAACCAGCTGGAAATTCCTTTAATGGCACAAGAGACTCCACAACAGTCAACAATCATGAGAATCTAAGTATGAGGGTTTAACTAAGCCCCAGACCCAGCAGCCCACCTGTGGGAACTCCCAGACAATGTTCAGGCTCCTGGAGCCCACTGTGATGATTTTTACATGCTTGCCTTCACAGGAGCATCTCCAGATCCTTATCTGGCCTCTGTGGGTTCAGTAGATCCTGGTCAAGGTCTTCAAACCTGTGCACTGATCCAAGATTTACCCTCTGCCTCAAACCTTTGGGACCAAAGGTTAGCCTTGATATACCTGTGCATCCCAAGGAAGATTGGTTCCCTTGCAGCTTTGAATAAAGAGTTTTGGATCTTACAAGTCCTTTTGGATGGGAGTTTCTCACATTTTATCATTTCACAGGAGACAATTTTTTGGTAATGGAGAAGGAAATAATCTGACTGGGGAGTCACCTCGTGCCTGTGATGCCTTGGGAAGGCTGACCTGAAACAAGAGACTGGACAGAGATGGAGAATAAAGTAGATATTTATTGAAAGGCCTCCAGGATCCACCTTGGACAGGACAAGAGCCTGGTCAGGGCTAGACCCAAGGTGGTGTAAGAATGGTCATAAAATGGACAAATGGTCACGAGGTCTCACACTTTTATAAGTTTTGGTCCATTTGCATCTTGGGGTTTAATTGTCCAATTCCAGCTCCAGGCTGTGAGGTCCCATCCTTCTTGTTCCTCCCTTCAGCTCACCCTTGTTTGTGCTTTTGGGCCTGAAAGTTGTCCTTGGTGTGCAGCAGGAGAAGGATTTGTTTTGTGTCCTGACTCTGTGAAGAGAGCTGACTGGCACTTAATATGAGGCTCAGAACTGCACCCCTGGGCAGCACAGAATATGAAATACATGAAAGAAAACTTAAGGCATCACCTGTGCATTATATCTGTAAACACCCTGCATGGGGAACCCTGGCCCATGAGAGACTTCATCAGGAGCAGCCTGGGACTGGCTACTGACAGCAGCAGGAAGGTTGTCCTGTCTGCTCTGTATCACCTTGTCCTGCAGGATGGCTGTGCACCATTCCCAAGAGACCCCACCAGAAGCTGCAGTGCTGCCTCCCCTGCTCAGCCCTGTGTGTGCACAGTGCCAGGGCCTTGCTGTGGGGTTTGCAGGATCCTGGATTATCCTGGAGTGCAGCCCTGCTACCCAGCAGCGTTGGGCAACAGCTGGCAGAGCACGGGGATTTCACAAGCCTCCCTTGCACAAGTCCCTGCTGCTGCAGGGAGTGTTTGTCTGCGAGCAGCGCTGGACAAATTGAAATTGCATAACCCCATCCTGTGCTACTTTGGACTCTTTCATTAGATTTGTATGTTTTGTGGGATTTTTTTTCCCCTTTTTCTTATAATTTTTCCTCTTTCTTTTTCTCTGTGTTGTTTCTACTTAAGCAAACCTGGCACAGTCTAGTTGTGTGAGCTCCATGCTGCTCCAGCCTCACACACAACCCTCCAAACCTGCCCCCCTCCCAGGGCTTTTTATTTCTGTGCCTGCTGGTCATCACTTTCAGCTGAGGAGTTTTTTTGGGGTGTCTCTTTTTTTGCCATGATTTGGCCCTGCAAGGCTCAATCTGCCACTGATGGTCATGGATTATTTGGCTCTGTGCTGTGAAAGCTGAACCTGCAAAGGCTCCTAAAACCCATCTGTGGCCACTGCAAAGTGCAAGGCAGCTCCTGGAGGTTTCCTGGGAGAGCCACCAGTGCAAATAGAGTGTTGCACTTGGGAGGTTTTTGTTTTGTTTTTATGAATTTCACAGCCTAACGTGGGTCATGCTGGAAGGCTGGGGGTGAAATGGGAAAAACATTGTCTTGCCAAACCTCTTCCACAGCCTGAGCCACAGCAAGGGAAACAGCAAGTGCCTTTATTGCTGGAATAACAGTGGATTTTGGGGCATGAGTAGCCCAGTTGAGGAATGAGGGGTTGAGGCAGAGGACAAATGAGCAGGAAAATGGTTTAAAAAAAAAAAAAGGCAGTTTATCAGAGTTCTAGATTTTTCCTTGGTGCAGAAGACAAGGTATTCACTACACATTTATTGTTCCCCGAGATTCCTGCAGGAGAGGAGCACATCCATATTCATACCCGGGGACAGTCACACACACCTTCTATGTCTGCAAAGGCTCCTCATCACAATATTTAAATGCCCGCTGCACTATTGCTGTTAGATCTGGGCGAATAATCCACAATGAATAATGTATCCAATGAATCCCGTCCCTGCTAATTGTGGAATATTCACGAGCAGATGGCAATTCCAGGCAGGTTTTTTCACATTCCTTTTTTTTTTTTTTTTTTTTTTTTCTCTCCACTCGGGACGGAGGTTTGCTGTAAGTAGGTGATATTTGAAATTCAAGCCGTGTTTCTGAGCCAGGATTGGCCCGCTGTGACATGGGGGTGTCCCTCTCCCCGCATTGGCCGAGCGTACAAAGTACTTGGGGTACAAAATACTCGCATGTGCAAATTTAAAATTCTGTTTCCATGGTTACTCATGCGTGCAGCTTTGAACTTCACTTTCCTCCAACATTTGTGCTGGTAAAACTCATTCAGTCGCAGGTTTGTGGCGAGTGAATACAAAAGCTGCGTGAGGCTGTATTTGCATGCTCTGCTACAAGATGATTCCTCTCTATAAACTCAGCCTGGGAGTTCACTGGGCTTTTCTGCCACCTTTTCTGGTGCTTTCATGGGTTTCAGCCTACAGGAATGTTCTTTCCCGTGATTATCAGCCTTTATGGCTCCAGTTTTAGCATCACAAACACAGGCACAGCTGGGTGATATCTCTCTCTGCAGGTAGAAGCAAACATCTCGCCGGCAGTTCCGTCCGGGGGGAAAGCAAGGTGTTTGTTTTTCTGGCAATTGAAATCTCAGCCGGCTTTGCAAAATCAGGTTCTCTTCTTCTGGTTAATTCTGCGTCGTTCAGATATAACGAGGCATTAGGACGTGTTCAACTTTGCTTTGCAGCGGTGATAGAGGGGAGGAAAAAAGGAATTAGCAGGAGTTTTTAAAGTCAGGGTAGCTGGAAGGGGCTGAGCTGAAGGGAGAGAAGTTGTTTTGCTTTAGCAAAGACGTCAGAGCCAGAGTAAAAAGCCGTGCTGCAGGTGACTCATGAGGGGGTGTGTCTGTCCCTTTTGAGATCCCAACACATTTACCTTTACCTGCTGATAAAGGACTACCTGCTCTGCCTTATTTCCCCAAATTCATTCCCTCACTGTGAGAAGCATTGGCTTACCAAAACCTTCCCCACCTCTCCCGCTCTGGGACAGTTTAATAAATGTTATTTTTTTGGTTTCTCTGGCTGTCACGTGTCTTGTGCAACATTTCTGTAGCCTCTGGACAAACACAGGAGAAGAGAGCAAAGGTCAACCACGATTTATGTCTGGGTTTGTGATTGCACTGTGGGAGCAGCGTGGTGGGGCGCACGCCGTGGGTGCCTGCTGTGCTTCCAGCAGCATCCCGGGACACAAAAATCGGGATAAAGCAGCTCCCCTTTCCGCTGGCAACCAAGAACCGGCTTTTTGTGAGCATGTTCTGCTATATCTCACATCAAGAGCACATTTAAGGCATTGACTGCAGGGTCAGGCTGAGCTAAACTCGCTGCTGAACCCCCGGGTCCCCCCGTGCCCGGCTCCTGCAGAGTTGTGGTTCAGTGTCACTGGCTTTAGTCCCGGCTTTAGTCCTGGATTTAGTCCCGGCTTTAGTCCCGGCTTTAGCCCTGCTCCGCAGCAACACGTTGTGGAGAGGCTGAGCGGGGACAGGGAAAGCACAACGTGCTCCAGGTCTCAGCTGGGGGAAGAGATCAAAGCTCTCCCCTCCCGAGCTGAGGGACTGGGAAGGCAGCGGATGTTCAGACAAATATTCGCACCTGGGAATATTCTCATCACGCTCCAGCGCTGGGAAAACACCGCACTGCCCATGCTCAGAGCCTGACCTTTTTAACTATTCAGAGTGCAACGCCAAATGGCTTTAAAGTGCTATCTGCTCCGAAACGGGTGACAAAGCATAACAATGGGCACTTCTTATTCAGCAGATGTGATCTCCAGCCACTTTGTGCCCAGCTGTGTGTATTCAGGCTCGGAGCTGTTGACTTTAGGGAGAAAATGACTCGCTGCTGCCCTGCAGAGCTTTGCCAGGCTGCCCTTTCTGCTGGGTGATGTTCCTTCGTGTGCTGCTGAACTGGTCTCCCATCTGTCCTGGGACAGGGAGATGGAGGGTGCCCCTGACTGGGAGATTTGTTCTGGAGGGTGTTGGGATGTGTGGAGCAGGACACCACAAAGCCAAGGGGTCTGGTGGTTTGATACCAGCGAGCACATCTGCCGTGGAGGAGCCAGTGGAGTGCATTCCTGCTTGGGAAGGGGTTGCTGTAACAGAGGGCTTTGGTAAGAGCTGCTGACAAAAGTGGTGTCAGTTGCTTTGTGGGTTGAAAATCTCTTTAAACTCCCAATTGCACAACTGTGGGTTTCTCAAGACTCTTCCCAAATTACCTCTCCGGCACTAAGGGACAAGTCTGAAAATTTCGATGCAAGAGGAAATTCCCTCCGAGAGCCCAGAGATATTCAGAGGAAAGAGAGTGCTCAGCTCTGCACTTGCACTGCCGCTGTCTCATCGCTGGCAGATGGTGCAGCAGCTCTGCCCTTTGGCCAGGACGGCAGGGAAAGCAAGTCCCTACCCTGGGATGTGCCAGGGGCCGAGCAGGAGGAAAAGGAGGAGAGTTTGGAGCATCCCTATGATCCCTCCTCCTCTTCCCCTGTGTTGGCATCATCTGGTGCAGAGGGACAAGAGCTTCTCCCCATTTCAGTGCCCCATCTTCTCCCGGGAGCAATCCTGCCTGCCCAGAGGGTCGCAGCAAGGGGGTCTCCCAGAGACCCACTGGGGTCTCACTCCCTCCTCTTCCTCCCTCTGGGGTGGGGGCTGAAGGCACCGGTCCCTCAGCGCTGCCTTTGTTTGAGGAGGCACTGGCAGCCCCGGCTCTTTCTTCGCTGGGGGCTGCGGGAGGAGGGGCTGCTGCGGGAGCAGATGGTCCCTGTTGGAGGGTTCGGGGCCTCTCTGCCAGCAGGTTGAGGGGGGGATCCCCTTTCACTGCCCGGCTGGGGGAGGGCTGCCTGCCTCTCTCACATGGTCAGTTCCCAGCTGAGCGCCTCTATGGGATTACGCCGCTATTCATCTAATTGAAATTGTATTTGGAGCAAGGAGACAGTATCTCTTTCCCGGGAAGATCTATTATGCATAAACGGTGCACAAAGGCATCCTCCTGCCCGGGGAGAGGGGGTGTCCGGATGGCCAC
>JANPWX010012677.1:0-10763 GCA_024734555.1 Trochalopteron elliotii
GGGTTGGGGGGAGCGGGCCAGAGCTCTCGGCGGAGCGGCAGTAGCGAGAGGCTCTGGCCAAGAGGGATGCATGAACGAGCCCGTGTGAGTGGAGCGCGGCGGCATCTTCCGCCATCCATTCCGCCTCCCAGGCGCGTGGAAAGCCGCCGGCCGCTGCCATTGTTACCGGCGGGCGATGCGGGGACCGGAGCCGCCGCTCCGGCGAGAGATAAATAGCCCCTGACAGCGCCTCTTCGCACCCACAGCTCGGCAGATCGGATTCGGCGGACGGCCGCAGGTCTGTGTCGCTCCCTTTCGCGGGAGTTCCTTTAAATCACGGCTCCACTCCCCCCATCACCTCTCCCGGGGGATGTTCCCGACCGTCCCCCACACAGCAGCCCCGCCGCCCTCCCCTGCTCACTCTCCCTCCCGCAACCCGGCTGCGGCCCCGCTGCCACGGCTCGGCACGGCTCGGCACGGCTCGGCGCCACCGGCCCGGCGCGGAGCTCCGCCGAGGGCGGGGGAAAACTCTCTGGTGAAATACTTTCGGCACGCTGCGACTTTGCCAGGAGGGGTCTTAGCGTCGGATCTTTTGTCTTGGGGACTTCGGCTTCGTGCCCCGGAGTGGCTGGCGGCTCTCCCGGGAAGAGCCTCTGGGCAAAGCGCCGGGGAATCCCGGGTTGCCGCCGCGGGCAGCAGTGCCCTGGCCCCCCGCTGCCAGCGCCTGGTCGGCACTTCTGCAGGCTCGGCCGCCTCCCTTTCCCGCCGCAGGAGCGGAGGGGCTAGGACTTGCTCTCCGGAGCCCCGTCCCCCGCCTCCCATGGGTGGCGAGCGTGACAGTGGCCCCACGGGGGTTGGGGGGTCGTGTGTGCCACCCAGCCACGGTACCCCCCTCCACCGGCCATCCCGGAAAGAGGAGCAGGGGACAACTCCGGTAGCCAAGGCGCTACTTTCCAGCTGCTGCCCTCCCCTGCGCCCGGCGGCCGAGAGCGTGCGCTGCGGAGCCCCCCGGCACCTCTGGGGGACACCGGGGAGTGCCACATCCTACGCGGGCGCCTGCGAGCGCCTCGGCGTGAGACGAGCCCGCACTTAATTATTTTCCATCATCACTTTCCTCCCCCCCTCCCCGCCCCAGCCAGAGACGAGCCGGTGTGCGTGTGTGCAAGACGAGGTTATCGCCAGCTCGAGTCATTATTTCCAGGCCGACTGCTGCGGAAGTCTCTCCCAGGTGGAGCCGGTGTGGGCGGCCGGTACCCGGGGAGACAAAGGCCGGAGTGCGGGGTGCGACCGGAGCCCTGGTGCGCCGACAAGTGCTGGCTCGGCCGCTCCCGGTGCTGCTCCCCCCGCCAGCGGCGGGGCTCTGCCGGGGCAGCGGGGGGCTCTGCCGCCGCCCTGGGGAGCGCGGACTGGGTTTTCCGAGTTACATTGGTTACATTTCCGAGTTATATTTTCAGTTATACAGAATCTACTTTTAGGCGATTGTTTTCCCTTTCCACTTGTTTGTCTCCTGCTAGCCTCATAAACTGCCTCATGATTTATTACCTAGGCTAAGTGCTTAATTTGTGAATATGAAACAGATTAAAAGGAGATCGGCGTATTTTAGCAGTCAGGCCAGAGCAAAGCCCGGCAGCTGTTTCGAGTTTGTAGGCATCTCCAGCCCAGTCTGCTAGTGATCAAGGGGGTATCCCCGGGCTCTCTCCGAGAGGCCCACTGCCGCTGGATCCCCGTGCGTGCTGCTGCAGCGGAGACCGCCACGGGATGGCCGCTCTGGGCTTTTTTGGGGGGGACAAACACACGACTAATGCCGTCCGTCAAAGCGACACCCCTTGCTCTGGGATTCAGGATCCGGCCGCGTCCCCGCCACAGGCGGGCTCTGCCGGCGGAGGGCCCAGCAGGCACGCAGGGGGTTAACGACGACTCTGCCCTCTCCTTCAAAGGACTCACTTGAGATAGAGTAAATACGATCGGGGCGGGGGGGATGTGTGTGTGTGCCGCTCGGGCCACATGATGCAAAAGTAAGACAAGCACACTCCGGAGAACAAAGGCTTCCTACCCCCTTCCTCCCCCTCCCCCCCAAATCTGTCTTAATTCTGCAAGTAAACTTGAGGAGCTATAAAACAAAGGCAAACGACGAAAGTTATAGCCAAGGGACAATCAAAATAAATACCTTTGATGCAGTCCAAGCACGCACTTGGTATTTTCTGGAGCTCCCTGCTACCCCCAGGCAGCCAGGATATCGCAGGCTCTTCCCAGGACAGGGGTGACTTGAGCGGCCGGGGTTTTGGCTTGGGCTGATGAAGGCCACATTCCTCAGCCCGGAAAACACTGCCCGGCTCCAGCACCACCTCGTAATCCTTGGAGAGGCAGGAACGGGCTGTGCCGTCGGTTCCGGGGACGGCAGCAGCGGGACAGGGCTCCTCCGGGTGTCCCCTCAGGCTAAGCCAGCCGGGAGGACTGCGGGGCCGAGAGACGTCCCGGTGAGACGTGCCCGGGTCCCCGAGGAGGATGTGCAGCACGGCGTGGGGCTGGGAGCGGTGTCTGAACTGTGCCCTGTCCCCCCGGGAGCCCGACGGGAGCCAGCCGGGGCGGCTTGTCCCCCGACCCGGTGATGGCCCCGGCCCCAGGTCATGCAAGTGACACCTCCCAGCCCGCGCTCCCCTGCTCCCGGCTGCCTTGTGCTTGCAGAGGTGACCAGATGCCTTCATGCTCGTCACCAGCACCCTGGAGCGATTCCTATCCCCGGTGTCCCACAGACCTGCCTTCTCCCTCTGCTCTCCTCCACCCGCTTGGCCTTTGGAGGAAGTTTTAACGCATCAAGGATGGCAGAGGAAGCAAAGGGGCACAGCAGCAAGCCAGCTGCCTGTGCAGTCCTGCAAGCAGAGGTACTGCTGCTGAGCTCAAAAGTCAGAGAGGAAAAAATCTATAACCTGCCCTGTACCTCTGAGAGCCGCTTAAGGAGCAGAGCAAGAGCACTGTGCCAGTCCTGCTGGAGCACAGTAGAGAGGACTGGCTGGGAGGGAAATGATTCATGTACCCTTTTTGCACCAGAGCAGTTGCTCTGGTCCTCCAGAAGTGGCTGGTGCTGGCACAGTGGAAGGTGCAGGAAATAGGGACAGACTCTGGGCAGACCATGGGGAAGAGGTGTGGTGTGGCACATGCCTGGGCAGGCTGAGCCCTGGTCTGCCTGGGAGCAGGAGAGCAGAAGACTGTGCATATGGCACTCAGAAAGATCCTTCTCTCTCTCTCTGTGTGTGTGTGTGTGTGTGTGTGTGTGTGTGTGAAGATGTCAGAGTAACTCTTGTCTGGGGAAAACTGAATATAAACTGTGGTTGGGAAGCAGTCCTGTAGGTACCTGTGAATGAAAGCTTGGGGATACCCTCTCCCATGCCAAGGAAGCACCTGAAAGAAGAGTGCAGGAATGAGACAGCAGCAGATACATGTGTCAAAACAACTCTTTCTGTTGTTTTACAACAACAAGGTCCTTGAGACAAGGTCCTTCTTCCGTATTTGGGACAAGGTTTGTGGCAAACCAATACTGAAACTCATTCCCCAGGGGCCTGATGGGGTTTGGGTGTAGCTGATTGGTCCCTGCCTTGTGAGGGGAGAGATATTGCATAGGTATTATATACCACCACCCTTTGTAGCCCTGAGCCTTGTTGTTCACTGTCTGAAGGCAGGACTGAAACTTTTGAGCAGCCTGAAGAGCAGTAGGCAAAAATGGCCCCAGGGTCTCCACATCTCCCTGTAGGTTCTGCATGGAGCTACTCTCTGACTAGGCACAGCCAGCATTTAAGAAGGGAGACAAAACACAAGCTTGTACAGTGATGGTAGCATACTTCACTTTTCAAGCAGTCTGCATAACAAGAAGCTAGAAAAACAGACAGCAGCCATGAAAACGGGAAACAATCCTTTCCATCTTGTTGGCTTGGCCTTTGCAGTCATCCCTACCTCAGGGAGGGCCGTGGTCACAGTGTTAAGCCTTGGTTATGAAGCTAAAATTCACCATGCTTAAAGTCACCCGGTCCCTTGAGCGCTCTTGTAAAGCACTCCAAGGTCCCATAGAAAATGGTTTGTGTGTACTTGAAACTATGTGGATTTGCTTCCAACAGCACATTATGCCACTTTCAGCCTGATCCTGTCTGGCTTTCACTGAATTAATGCCTGGGTGGATCTAAGTCCAGCATCTCAGACCAAGGTGGTTCTGATAGTCTTCCCACTGCTGTCCCCTTGCTTCTCCAAAGGCATTTTAAGATTTCCTTGGAAGTGCTGTTATATGGTGATGGCTAAGCCTCAGAAACAAAGCAGTGGAGAACATTACTAAAGAAGAATGGGCAAACCCCAGTGGCTTGGAGCAGTTAGCTGGTACACCAAAAGGTATGAAAGCTTCTTCAGTTTGGAACACAGATGCACCCCAGGCCCCTCTTCTAACCCCAGCCCTTTGCTGCCTGTCTTAATTCTGCAAGAAGTAGCAGGCTGCAGGCACCCAGTCCCCACCAGCCTGCAGACCTTCTTGCAGCCAGGCTTACACCTTTGGTGCTCTCCCAGTTACAGTTTGTCAAGTCTTGTCTCTCTTTATCACTGTTTTGACATCTCACCACCCTCAGAACACTTCTGAGAAGGGGAAAAACGATTTCAAAAGTCCTGTCATCGAAAATTCTTAAAGACCACTACATGACCACCTAAATGATGCCTTCATATTTTTAGAAGTCTCTCTTGCCTATCTTGTTTCTTTGGGGTAGACTCTGCCTTGCAAAATCTAATGTACTCTTTCTATTATCAAAATATAAAACAGTAAGGAGTGGTTTTGGACTAGGGTAAGGCTCAGGACACACAGAAATAAATAGGGGGATCAACATATGCTAAATTTGAGTGGTATTTTATCTTTCCAGGTTCACAAATGTTATGTTATATGCCAGGAACTTTAGAGCGCTGGGTACTCTGCAGGCACAGAAGACAGATTGCTCCTGCCTGTCCCAAAAATTGAGGAAAAACTGTGAAGTCTATACTGAAGGCAGGTGACCACGAATGCCACGCTGCTGGTACAGGGAGGCAGGTGAGCTCCTGGACTTAGTCATGGGCTCCTTTGCCATGTCTCACCACTCCCAAAGTCTGTGTCCTGTGGTTAGAAGGGAACAGTGTGTGTTTGTGTGTGTGTGTTCATGTGAATGTAATTGTGTTTCTACATAATGTGGATTATCTTTCTTTTGGCAGCAAATCTGTTCAGGGGTTTAGATAAAAAAGATAAATCCTGCAGCCATTCCCTCGCTGGGAAAGGGCATGTCTTCCATCACTTTCTTTGCTCCTTTTTCTGAGCAGTCCCCAAACACACTTCTTCCTAGCTTAGCATCTGATATCACCTTGACAGCCTGCCCACCCTCAGCATGACACTCCCACATCAGGAACGGGGGAAAATTCATGGAGTAAGGCACAGCAGGTGAGGTGTTGCTTTGGATGAACGGGAAGAGAAAGGATCTAGGGTACAGGACGTAAGAAAGACTGCCCAGCAGCATTGCCCCATATGGTGTGATATGAGGGTTACACTTCCACAGCTTCCCAGGAAACTCTCCTGGCAGGGAGATCAGGTGTGCCATGGGTGCAGGACACCTAATGGTCTCCCTTCTTTGGAACCCTGGTAGAGCTGCTTGGCTTAGTGTGAAGGCAACCTTGTCAGGAAAGAGAGCTCCCTTGATTTAAATGCAAAATTACCCTCCTGCAGTTCTAATTTCCCAGGCGAGGGCCATGCAGGCTCTGAAAACATGAAAGTTGTTGATGTATTGGTTCAATTAATTTTTAAAATAAGTTTGAATGCCATTTGTTTCAAATTTGATAGGAAAGCGCTGATGATTTTTGCAGGCAAAGAGTGAGGTGAGCGTGGACGGGGTGTGTATTTTGCATGGCCTTGAAAACAGGGCTTAAATGATGCATTCATTTAGTAGCAGACCTCTGCACTAAGGATAAGTGAGGCCCGTGGTGAAAGAAAAAGACCTGAACATCTGTATTTGCTAAGTGGCACCAGCAGCAGTCAACCAGCTCACAGAGAAGGGCAGACAAGCGGGTATGAGGCCCCGCTGAGACTGCTGGGTCCTTGGTGCTTTTAAAAGGAAATAATAGCTTGTGGGGGAACCCTTTCTGGTGGCCTTGGCTCCCGTGACCCCCCTCTGATGTATGATATTTAAACAAGGAAATGTCAACATTGGTTTTTGCACATACAGCCTCGTTCTGCTCTCCATGAAAACCACTGGCAAACCCCTAAGAGAGCTGGAGGGAAGCAGACCCCAAAAGAGTTGCTTAGACCCAAACACTCTTGGCTGCAGCAGCCTGGCAAGAAGCAAGTGCAGGCTGTCACGAGTGGCTGGGCGACGTGTGCTTGCAGGTAAATTAGACACAAGAGAAGCAATCCCATCCTGCAGTATGCAGTGCCTCAAAGCTGTAGGTCCGATGGTTTGAATGATTATTGCTTTTTAAAATTATAAATCACATTTTCATGCAGCGAGTGAGGATAATGTGCTGCTTACTAGAATTAAGTGCAACTCAAGGGTGTTTTGTTATAACAAAGGTGACTTCCCTGTGCTGGCTTTTTCACAGTGGGGTCTAATGGAGAGTTTGATTTGAACCCGATGGCTATCTAGCAGTGGTTCTAGAAAGGAGTGATGCCCATTGTATGAAAGGATATCCATAAACTGGCCCGTCAGATGTGTCTTCTGATATATGTGTCCTCTGAGGTAGGAAAGTGTAAGTCATTGGAAGAGAGGGCAAGTGTGTCGACTCACAGTAAAACAAGGGCACGTGGAAAGTATAAACGGAGGGAGGGCTGCTACTAGTAGGACTTGGAGGCTGTGCTATGTGTCATGGAAAAAATAATTTAAGCTCATGGATAATTTATGATTAAAAGGGCAGATGTGGTGCAACTGCATGGTGTAAAATGTGAGATAGGGCATAAGCATAAAAGAAATTTAACCCTTGATCCTGTGTTATCCCTGTCTTGGTGTTGGTTTATGCAGGCTGGGCCTTGACAGGCATTGCAGTAGCAGCCTCAAGGTTCTCTAACGTAATGTGAACTTCATCACAGTTCACCTTAGCATAAAATGTGTAGTTACACTGGCTTCATGCTCTGCCACCACATTCCCAGAGGTAGTGGCAGAATAAGTGGCATGCAAGCCCCTTAAGCAGCTCTGTGCAAATGGAGAATCATTCCTATATGGGGAGCAGCTTTCCTGGGCAGGTCATAGTTACTGTCCCACTGGGAGGTGACCATGGGTCAGGCCCACTAAGCTCCCCCAGACTCCAGCATGTGCCACAACCTCTGTTAGGGCACAGATCTCAGTCAGAACAGCCTGGGAAGCCAAGTGAGCTGGAAGATGACACAGTCTGATTGCCCTCGGTAGGGAAAGCACCTTTGGTCTGATGTTGTGACCATGACCAACCTGAATCTCCAACCCAAACCATGAAAAAAGACCTATAATTTGGGAGGAAAATAAATAAAGGAGTGTTGCTCACGTGTGACTCCTGCTAGGAAGCACAGAAATAGTGTATGAAGATGAGGCTCAGCCATTTCCTAGAATGTGCCTATCCTATGTGATTTTCTGCTTTTGAGGATACAAATAATATGAAAAGAGATTGTTTGTTCAGACTATTTCATCCTTGCTGTAAAAAGCCCAGCACAATGCAGTCCCAGCTACTGTCGAGGCTTTTGAGAGTCTCACCCAAACAATCCAGGGCATTTTCACTTCAACTCAGGCCACCTCTCTCTAGGAGTCCAGGCTTGCAGCACCTGATGCAACATCACCCACAGCCCTACCATGCTTAATGTCCACCTTTTGGAGCAGATGTTAATGAGAAGGTGGATGGGCAATGGGCTGGGGTGTGAAAGCAGACCCTTTGACACGGCTGAAAAAGCCCTCATGGAATCTCTCTGTGAGCTCTCTGGGGAGGAGTGTCCCAAAACTGAGCCCCATCACTGGGGCACTGAAAGGACTGAACCACCCTGAGCCTTGGAGCAACTTAATGAGGGCTTTGGTACAGCAAGAGAGGAACAGGGAAAAGAGGGAATGGTGTAGTGAAGCTCTGTCCACGCTTCTCTGTTGCTGTACATGCAGGACGAGTGCCATTGTGAGAATATGCAGCAGTTGCTTCTTACAGACAAAAGAAAAAAATATGAAGCCCTACCAAAGGCTAGGGCTGATGGAGCACTGAAAAAGCCCCTGCCAGAAAAACTGAGCTAGCTCTGCACTTTGGTCAAGCCATGCTCAGCACTGTGATTTTGATGAACAACACTAGTCTGCATGAAGACAGGTGACTTTTTAAATGGGGTTTTAATAAAGTCAGTATTGCTAGGGCTATCTGTAAAAGTAATCTGCATAGGGTTTTAAACAAGTCAACCTAATGATGCCATTAATGCTTCCGACACGAATGAGGCTGTTGTGCAATACTGTGTCCGGCTCTGTTGTGGTGTTTGCATGTGAAAAGTGCATTGGCAAATTAATATGGGATCAGAAGAGAGCTAGAGGAGTGATTCAAGGTCTGGGAATCGCATCTTATTGCAAAAGACTAAAGAAATCCCGTCTATTAATTTATCCAAGAGGAGGCTATGACTTGGTTTGATCATAGTCTTTAAGTGCCCTAAGTGTCTCTATGGGGAGATTTTTGATAGTCAAGATCTCTTTAATGTGGCAGACAAAGGCATAATGAGATCCTATGTTGGAAAATGAAGCTCTATGAATTCTGAGCAGAAATAGGTACTTTTATTTTTTTAAACAGTGAGGGGACATAACCACTGGAACAACTGAGGCAAGCAGTGGTTTTTCCTGTTACTTAAAAGTCTTTAGAGCAAGATTGGATGCCAGGTTAAAAGCTCAGGCAGAATTTATGGGTCTGATATGAGAACGTCTGGCTGAAATTCACTGGCCCATGATATGTGGCAGGTCAGACCAGCTGATCATAACAGTCCGTTCTTGGTTTAAAAAATCTATGAATTAGGTATTTCCAGTCCCCTGAGCCCTGATATTACTGGAGGTCTCAAAGGAATGCATTATAAGCTGTCATCATTTAATTGTAAGCAAGCAGGAGCATTGCCTTTTTCTTTTTTTTATTAATAAACTTATTTTCCAAGAGCTTGTTAGACATGGAGTTAAGCAGCTGTTAACAAACATGACAACATTTTAGAAACAGTTCAAATAGTTCTCCTTCTCCCGTTTGCTCAGCTTTGTTTAGCAGCAGCAGCACAATTTCATTCGTGCCACATCTACCAGTGCTTCTCTGGATGAAATAGCAAATTCCAGCAAAATTAAAAACGCAACCTCCATACTTAGGGTGGGCTTCTTACACTGTGTCCTCTTTCATGTGCATCCCTTAGTCTCACAGATACACTGCAGGTTTTCTCTCAGCTCGATGTGTAAGCAGAGCAGGGAAGAAATCCATCTGTTTTCTGGTGCAGGCCCCTCAGATAGGTAGGAATCCATTGTCTGTCATGGCAGTGCTTGGCCTACAGAGCTCCTGTTTTTTCTGAGTAAATGGCAGAGAATGAGAAGAAGGTATTCCTGAAATTATGCAAGCTATTAACCTCCTTGAGGTTTCATAAAATGGCCTCCAGCAAAGGGTCAGAATGTTTTTCTTACAGAGTAGTAGTTTTCAAGACAGCATAAACTTTCTTAATATCCCTTCAAAGGGGAAAAAAGAGAGAGAGAGAAGAGAGAAAATAAGATAACAGAAAATCCCAGCCATGGCTCTTGGGAGTCTCGAAAATCATATCCACGGTTGCGTAGACATTCTAAACCTCTGATACATTCGGTGCCTCGTTAGCCTCAGTTATCAAAACTGAAACAAGAGGTGGTAAGGAGCGCGGCAGAAGATGGAGTTTGAAGTCGCTCGAGGACTGCACTCCCGCCGACGGGAGTCCCCAGCCTCCTCCCCGTGCCCGCGCCCCTAACCCCGCGGCGTTCGGTCTGCAGGCGCTGAGTCAGAGAGACGAGGCTCCGGGGCCCGGCCGGGGCGGGGGCCGCCGCCGCTGCTCCCGGGGCGCGGGCGGGGAGGTCGGCGGGGAGCCGAGCAGCGGGGGGAAAGGTGAACCCGGAGCCGAGCGGGGCACAAACCCATTAGTCGCACATAACTTGGGAAGGCGCTTGGCCTCGCCATGACAACCGGCGGCCCGGGCTGCTCCCACGTCCCGCCGCCTCCCCCGGGAGCCCCTTTCCGTCCTCTTTCCCGGCGCTTGGGGAATGCGGGGCTGGAGAGACGAGCCCGGTGCGGGTAACAAAAGGGAATGAAAGGAGCTCTGTAGCTCACTTTACACGTCCGAGAGGCATTTTCATGCCCCGTAGTGAGAAGGGATCATTCCGAGGAAGTTCAGATCAAAGGGGAGAGCGTCCTGGGTATTTGCATAATTTCCAGATTTCGGAGCACGGGCTGCAACCTGGGCGCCTCACCTGGGGCTGCTCTTCGCTCGCCCAGGGGCTCCGGGGAGCTCCGGACAGAGGGGTGGTTGCAGACCGTGCTCCCGCGGGGACAGAAGAGAGGCCTGCCCCGGGAACGAGATACGGAGGTGGCCGGGGCCCGAGTGGGGGTGCTGGGACATGGCTGCGGTGCCCGACGGCAGGAAACCGTCGGGGGCTCTGAAGCGTGCGAACCCCCCGGTGCGCGGCCAAGCCGTGCCCGGGTCCTCGGGGGCTGCTGCCGTTGTGGAGGAGGTGGTGCCGCTGGGGATCGGCTCCCTGCTCCCTCCCGGCGACATCTGCGGCGCCGAGCCAGCACGCTGCCTCCCCAGCGGCTGGCGGGTGGCTCCCGGCCCG